>OY970773.1:16666171-17102324 GCA_963853795.1 Xestia rhomboidea
AAAAAGTCGTTTCCCAGCAATATTTTTTGCGTAATGTTGAGAATGCTTGGTTGACCGGTTCGTGAAGAGCCAGTTTATACCTTGTAGATATGTGGCTACTGTACTGTACCGTCGTACTGTCATACCTTTGGCACAGAAGTACCAATTAGTATCACACCTACCAAATCAATGTTGCTGGATCACCATGGTAACCGGCGTGCCGTTCACAACACTATAACTAAAAGCTTCCCAATCAATCCGAGATAATGAATTAATGGTAGCCTTTCTAACGATTCGCTGCAATTTCTTCATATTTGTACTAGAAGACTTATTCCGTTTTGTGAATTGAAAACGTAACAACTGATTTGGGATATTGAAGTTCCTAAAACTAATCTTTACTCTGTTAAAAAAATAAATTACAAATGGTGCCTGCAATATTGGTAATTACTTGCAAATTATTATAGAGGAGCCCGTGGCTTAATAGTAACAGCCGTTCGGGTCGATTGTAAGTCTAAGCCGTGCTTACTATGTTGGTCCGTGGATGTTTGACCGCCCATAACAATCCGTGCCACGAAAGATGAGACCTGTCACACCATTTGTAAACGATTTATTTGTGTAACGAAATACTTCTTTTGTCTTCTTAATATTTTACCTCGAGGCATAATCACCATTTCACAAAGTTTCACTCGTTTCAAGTGATGTGACAGGTCTCATCTTTCGTGGCACGGTGTGGACATCCCGAGTTTCCTCCGTGCCTCGGAAAGCACGTTAAGCCGTTGGTCCCAGTTGTCATTTGTGGAACTTTGACAGTCGTTACAAGAAGTCAGTGGCCCGAAAGTGTGACAACCAAGGAGTATCGTATTACCCAATACAAACTGAGTTGTGGAAGTCAGATAGGCAGTAGCTCCAAAATACTGGTACTAAGTTCAATGCATCCGGTTAGACTGGAAGCTGACCCCAACAGAGTTGGAAAAAGGCTATGCAGATGATGAATAATATTATAGTTCTGTAACATAGAGCCAAACAACGATTAGCACATAACTCTACTACTCTTGTTTAAGTCAACCTAGAAACTGCTACAGCTAATTTCAACTCAACCTAGAAACTGCTACAGCTAATTTCAACTCAACCTAGAAACTGCCACAGCTAATTTGGTATTTCTGGTAACCACCAGAATACGCCTCCCAGACATCGTAGTAACCGCGAGAATCATTCGGAATATAGACGAACGCTTCTCGAAGACGTGTGATTACGACATTAGCGAAATATTACCGATTACAGTTATCACGCCAACATATCAACCTACCCGAAACTGACAAATTTTACCAATCAACCTTGAACGTAATGCTTTAGCGATAAAGTTGAAAATCTATTAAAGAAATTTGACAGATTGAAGTAGCGCGATATGCTGGCGTTCTGTACACTCGCGTTCAAAAGTAAAGACTGACTAATTTGGCGATTTACAACAACCTGATTCTTCGGTAAGAGTTAATTTCTATGATGGATGCTTTTTAGTTTCTAAAATTGGATTTATAATCATTATTATTAATCTTACTTCAATTATTATTGAGCTTTATAATAATTGCAACATATAACACTGTTATAAGCTTACACGGTTCATAACTATACTTAAAATGTCACTTACGGGATATCTTCCGTGATTATTGTTTATTTTAGCGCCCGATATTTCGACACTGTTGCAAGCGCCATGATCGCGGGTTAACCCGGAAGATATACCGATATAAGCATATTGTAGTAGTAATCAAGTACAATAATTGTGACAGTGATATCTAAATATATAAAAGAAGAAACTGACTGACTGACTGACTGACTCACCTATCAACGCACAGCCCAAACCGCTGGGTCTACAGATTCCAAATTTGGCAAGTAGGTTCCTTATGTGGTCGAGGGATGCACTAAGAAAGGATTTTTCAAAATTCAACCCCTAAGGGGGTTAAACGGGGCTCCAAAGTTTGTATGGGGAAACCAGATTAGTTAGACTATTTTATTCGAAACTTCACAGGAGTGTTCCTATTGATAAATGAGTAGAAACGGGTTTCGTGTTTTTTCAGAATTCAACCCCTAAGAGGGGGAAATGGGGTGACAAAGTCTGAAAATCAACATTTGTATAGTTTGTATGGTGTATTACAAAAACAACGATTTTAAGATTGAATATGGCAAACCTGAAATACCATCAACCCCTGTTGGGGTGCGATGGCGTTGAAATGTCTAAAAATCAATATGGGTGTCGATACCGACATTATCAGGGGTGCTGATTACGAATATGGCATTTATTTTGAGATCCAGAAGATGGTAGATTCGACTTCTATACAGGGTTATTTTAGATTTATTGTGATGATTGTGATAGCGATGATGTTGATTGTGATTACGATGATAACGATTATGATTGTGACAGTGATTGTGACAGTGATTGTGACAGTGATTGTGACAGTGATTGTGACAGTGATTGTGACAGTGATTGTGACAGTGATTGTGACAGTGATTGTGACAGTGATTGTGACAGTGATTGTGACAGTGATTGTGACAGTGATTGTGACAGTGATTGTGACAGTGATTGTGACAGTGATTGTGACAGTGATTGTGACAGTGATTGTGACAGTGATTGTGACAGTGATTGTGACAGTGATTGTGACAGTGATTGTGACAGTGATTGTGACAGTGATTGTGACAGTGATTGTGACAGTGATTGTGACAGTGATTGTGACAGTGATTGTGACAGTGATTGTGACAGTGATTGTGACAGTGATTGTGACAGTGATTGTGACAGTGATTGTGACAGTGATTGTGACAGTGATTGTGACAGTGATTGCGACAGTGACGGTGATTGTTATTACGATGATAATGATTAATTAACATGTAGGATACTATTTATCCCTTTATTTTGATCTAGTGGGACAGTTACCGAACTTCACGCGGGCAAAGCCGCGGGCAACAGCTAGTCTCTAATAAAGTGTGAGAAGTGGAAACCGAATTTTAATTACGAGTAAGCCATCCACCCAAAAAATTTATGGTGCGGAGCTGGCAGTCTGCACGCGCGCTCCCGCCAACCACTACACTAGCTTACATAAATGACATATTCTCAAAAACTGGTACCTTTTAGCTATCTCTCTTCCAATCGAATATCTCCCATTTTTTCCAATAAATAATTGAACAAAAGGCAAATTCATACTGTGCACTGTGCATTCCCACTTGGGAAACATTCTCATAAAACATTTTGAATTCCATCTCTCTTTCTCTATTCTTTGTTGAATTGTTCTATCTCATCAGACTACATGTTTTCATAAAATGTTTCGGCAGTGAAAACACACAGTTATGCAGACATTATACGACATGGGGGTGAGATTCATCGCCTGCGGCAGTGCACCTGTCCTTCCCGACAACCAATGGTTAACGGCACGCAACCAGCGGTTATCAGACGTTAGCGAAATATTTGATCGTTAAGACTACACCGCTTCTGGTTTTGGTGAATGGATAAAGAGCAGTAGGAGCGGTGGTTATTTTTGGTTGAACTTGCCACCTCTTACTGACACAGTTAAACAGCCACGTGTGTTTGCTAGTTGTATTCTCAATATAAGGATAATATGATATGATATATAGGAAAATATTGTTGGGAATATTTATAGTCTATTACAGAAGCAATCAAAAAGTAGTGAAAAGTGTTACTAATTTTAATAAAGAAACTCGATTTTAGACGTAAATTCGAATTTATTTAGTAGTTTCATCCGTAAATGACTTTACCGTTCACCAACTGAAAAAATAAACACCCAAAACTATCTAGATTTTATTAGATCTTTTGAAAATCTTAAAAAACTGTACAATAAAGTTTAAGAAACCGACTATTAACAGGTTCACAAGATTTTCTCCCAATAATTTGCGTGGCGAAAAGTTTAGAAAAAGTCACCTCACTTTCGTACAAAAAAACGTTCGTAACGGTCACCGCGGCCATTTAATTCAACCATTAAGAATCAACGGTCTATATAAATCCAAAAACAAGTTGCACTGGCCCGTCGACAATAGGTAAGTAAAAAAAAAGAAAATTACCAAAGAGATTGGTCGGAGACAAGCGCGTCGCGAGCCAAAAAACAGGCGCCTCGTACAAAAGGTTGGAAAAAAAGGCGAAGCCAATGAGAAAAAATGTGATTCGATATCGAATCGAGTGGGCATCGAGATCAGATGGAACGTGCGTGACTGTCCACGGCAACCACGCGCGTAGAATCGATCCGAGAGGCGCGTGGCTGCCGAATCTATGCAAAAATCGATTTTTGAACTCGACTAATTCGAAAGTCTAGATTTACTGCTCATTAGCTACCTACTCAAGTTTTTTAAAAATTATATACGTGAAAAAACACAATCAGCCTTTCCAGTTTATCTTGCGGCCGTGCAAAAATGCAAATATTCCAATCTTTCGATATACAATGCGTGGTAGCAAACTGCTTTAATCGAAGTAATGGTCATTAATGAAGGAATGGTCGTCGAATAAAGGCAACCGGCCCAATTTCCTGTTTGGAAATTCTTACAGCTGGGACATGCTGGATTAGTTGCGTAGAGGCTTTTTAGAAGTGTATGACTCATTGTGAAATACTAAGAAGATTTGAAGGTAACTCAAGCATACCATAGCTCTTTCTCGCTAACGGGCTGTTTTAATAAGATGCAATTATCAACCTATCAAGTTTTCTTCGCAGTGAGAGGGACTGATCCATGATCTGCCACGTGGGCGAAGTGCAGGGTGGTGGAAGTCACATGTCTTCGATTTTTTGATTCTCAGACGTTTAACCGATGTTTTCCTTAACCGTTTAGAGCAGTGGTGATGAAAAAAATAACACAAAATTAGTTGCCGATATATAATAATGCATCCCGTAAAAGTCGCACATAGAGGCTTTCCAGAAAATAGGCTAGTGATAGTTACCCACATTTGTAATTCGTGATGTTCATATCCGATTCAGATATTGTGTTGTATTATTATCTTTGAGGAGCAGAATAAGGGACATGGATCTTTCGTCTCTGGGAACCACAGCCGGGAACTAATCCAGAGCAGGAAAGCCTGCAGAGGTAATCATTTTTTCAGCCCGTCTGATCCCGTTAAAACATCCTATAAGACCTACAAGCAAACCAATTGAACATAAAAAAAAGATCAATAAACATAATTACCGTCTGTTCGTCACCCATAGGGGGGAGAGGGGGAAGGGGGGGGTGTGCGCCGGCGCCATTGTTATTCTTCGCTTAGCGAGCCCAATATTTTGCGAGGGCCTAAAACAACACAGAATAGCGGGAGATTTTAACCAGTGTTTTTTTTTCGCGACGGCAACGCTTCATTTCGCGTAGCTATTATCTAAGTTATCTTGTACCTATGTGGAAGGCCTAGCATATTTTTTTGGCCTTAGTTTTTATTGCGAATGTTTTTAAATGGTGGGTAATTTTGCTTTTGTCTGCGGTGTTCTTTTTTTTGCAAGGATGTGTAATGTTTTTAACTTGACGTTTTGTGGTTTTGGTAATAAACTATTTTTCCGATGAAAATTATCCGAATTTCATTGAAACTCAGAGCTATGGTGGTTTCGAACCGAAGCAGTAATTAATTTCATCACGATTGCTCTCAATACTGCGCAGGAAAACGGCATCTCTTCGAACTAAACATTCTGAAACATGTAACATGATCTTCTAACCCATATTGGGTACGCGTGGTCTACCTACCCTCCTAGATAGAGGAGGCCTCAACCCTCAGAGGGTATAAACAATACGTCTGTTATCTAAAATCAATTCCTAAAAAACAGGTAGACCTATTCAGGTAGACCTCTCATTTAGTTCGAGGTGTTTTCTATGTAAAGTAACCATTGATGTTCAGGGATTAACGCTGACAATTTACATTCTTTTCAGAAGACTATTCTGTGCTTCTTCTTCCATACTTCTCTATTACTCGTCATCTCATCAGACACCTTCTTTCTTGCCAGATCATCCTTTACCCAGTCCATCCATCGTTTCTTTGGTCTTCCTCTACTCTTATACCAATCCACAGTACACAGCACTTTCCTCACGACATTGACCTCATTCCTCCGCATCACATGTCCATATCACGACAACCGATTACCACACCACGTTTCAGTCACCGGCGCCACTTTCAGACTTATGTACTCATTTCTTATTTTATCCATTCGCGTAACATCTGTGTCTAACCGTAATTCCCTTGTTATCAATCAAAGCCACCATAAGTATCGGCAAAAACAAAACGCTCTCTCTCCATAATTCCATCTGTACAAGAGAGAGACGCACAGTTAACTCTCATTTAGCGGGCAGGTGTCGCGGTCGTCTCTACGTGGAGCACCGTTTACATAGAGACTATACTTTGTATTCTCTAGGGCTGGCGCGCGATGGGAAATGAATTGGCCGCCATATTTTGTAAAAAGTCGCGTATGGGAAAAAACAGAAATGGGTAGTTTGCCCTGGGGTCAGAAGACAATATGCACGGCACGCAATAAAAAGGGCGTAGCTGTAATAATAGCCCCGTCTACGTGTTCCTAGGTCCAGTACGTTTTTTGCAAATTGCCGGTCAAATTGAGGACAGAATCATGAAGGAGGTATTGTATATTGTTAACAGAAATCTCACAATCATATCAAATACATTTCGATTATCATGCAGCATGTACCTAATAAAGATAATACTTCTTCATGATTCTGGTCTCCTGGTAGTTTGTGTGATTTTCCTTTCCTTGTTACTTATCTCTTACTTGTTCATGCCAATTTCCTACTACGTAATCTTCGAGTGTTAAGCTCGCATAGCAACCTGAGGCTATTCGAGCCAATATACTACTAGCCAAAGCGGGATAAATTCGCGTTAGTACCTACGAGTTTTGCACAGTGTCTATGTATGACCTACGCCTAAACGTAGTACTAGTGAGAACAAAAACCCCATTCGTTTTGTGTATTATAACTAACAGTAGAAGGAATCGAATCATTCCCTCTACGTCGATTCCCTTTATGTCGACTCGTGAAACAAATGACATCTATATATTTTAAAAAGTTTACGCTTGACCTCGAGGTTGCAAAAGTACACTTAAAACAAAAATAATAAAATTATGTTTATTTTACACAAATTATAAAATTATTCTATCTAATAGATACAACAAGGCTGTTCTCCAAATAATGGGACTTTTTTTGTTCTACGATTTCAATCCCACTAGTTCTACCGTATAACTGTGTAGGAGAACTAGTAGGAATGATCCCAGCAGTGTCAGGTTGTGGACTTTTTCACGAAATAGGTAGTCATAGAGCGCACCGAGGTTCTGGCGCTAATAGATTTTAGGTAGGTATTCCTAAGCAGGACGAAGCAGGATTAAGCGGATAGGGGGGAGCGTGGCGGCCCTAGTTAGAATGGGCGGAACGCACGCTAATTTAGGTATTTCCTTCATATTATTTAAACGTTTAGTACACGTTTCGAAAATGTAAAATGTATGCGTTATAGAAAACATGTAGTTTTGTTTTTATTCAAAATCTGATGATCTTCCGTGAAGTACTTACGCCGTATTTAGGGTTTATTTTGTGTTTTAGAGATTACTTTGGATATTTTTTCTATCAAGGAAACTAAAAGTAAACGTATTTCTAAAGTGTGTATAGAGTGAATCCCTAAATTTCTTACATATTAATTGCATAACGAAAGGATAAATAATAACGATGCAGCAAGGGATCAAGCGAATGCAATTATTTTGGAATTACGTATCTTTTCCTCGGTGCGCTCTTTGAGGGTTGTATTGATGATTTTAATGATTATAACTCTATAAATCCATATTTGTTACGATCGCGGATCATAATTATTTTAATCAAAATAAAATACCACCTGATACTAACTTGCAAAATTGCAAAAAAAAACGTAAGAAAAATTAATTAAAATTTTTTTGGCCAAAGAATCAGCATTGCCATCCAACGTGGCAATGCTGCCAGCCTTCTGGGCCCTTTTCCTGTTGACAGCGATGTAGACGAATTTTTTGACGCCCTGTAACGGTTACAGGTTGTTACTTGTACATATTTTTATTATTATTTAGAGTTATAGTTTATATAAAAATAATGAATTAAATATAGAAAAATTGAATTTTAGAGTTTATTTTAGAGGTTAAGAGTTACCCTGGTGCAAAAAGGTGGATACCTTACTACTGAGAACGTAATAAGTTAATTAAGATTTTGTTTCTGCTTAAACAATACACTAGCTTATGCCGGCGGCTTTACCCGCGTGGAGTTTGGTAATTGTCCCACAGAATCGTACTGCCGGGATAAAAAGTATCCTATGTGTTCATGGCCATGTCTGTCGGATGCCCGCAAAGCTGTGGTCCCGAATATCGCAGGACTGGAGCCCTGAGACAGCTAGACGGGGTCGCGGCAGACCGAGGAGAAGATGGCGGGACGTCTTGGATGGCTTCCTGGCGAATTGGCAAGAAGAAGCACACCATCGCGAGAAGTGGAAGGGAAATGGGGGGAGGCCTTTGGTCAGGAGTGTGACAATACGGGCTAACTAAAAAAAAAAAAGTGTTTGAGGTTATCAACTGTGTGCCAAATTTCATCCAAATCAGGTCTGTGGTTTTTGCGTAAAAGAGGAACAACCATCCATCCATCCTCAGAAACTTTCGAAAATAATGAAATGATAAAAATGATGTCCCGAATAATATCCCTCTTCTCCGTTGTGACAGCCCTGGCCGCCACTTGCCGGCGACTGCTGTTTTTTCATTTACGAATATTTTCCTTGGCGCACGATATTTTTTCAGCGTGTTTTCCCAGTTGTAAGATAAACTACACTCCATCAAATGTATATTTTTTACCATTCCAGCCCCTCCGCCCTTGTACCTTACCACTTATATTTTAAATTTCACGTGGAACCTGTTACCAATTTAGGGTATATATTTTATATACTTACTGTATTTTTTAGGATGTATCGTGTTTTTTCTTTCTAGATTGTTTTAGGTTTTAGGCTATTGAACGGTATTTTTGTGGCTCGATTATGAATTTTGGAGAAAACATGCTGTTTCTATTAAAACATAACATACCATCACCCCTGTAAACGCTCAGGGTAAGAAAGAGGTGTCCTTATATATTGTAACTAGCTGATGCCCGCGGCTTCGCCCGCCCGCAAATTATGTACTAAAACCTTCCTCTTGAATCACTCTATCTATTAAAAACCCCGCATCAAAATCCGTTGCGTGGTAAGATTTAAGCATACATAGGGATATAGGGACAGAGAAAGCGACTTTGTTTTATACTTTGTAGTGATTCTCTTGTAATAGCGGGTGTTTTTTTGCATATTATATGTTTTTAATAAAGACTCTTTACGCACCCTAGTAGGTGAATTTTTTGTATGTCGTAATTACGCCAGCACCTAAACCCTTTAAACTAAAATACAGGAACAGTTCTAGGCAGCAGAACTAGATATAATGTACCCACTGCTGGGAAACAGGTATCTCCCCGCATGAGACTATAAGGAAACCCAGATATCGTATATCTCATAGCTCGTCCAAGGTTTGAAAGACAAAAAAACTTAATGAAACAAAGAAACTTAATGAGTACTTACTTTAGGAATCTTTGATCCTCAACATGAACTTGGCTCCAATCACTGCTCACCCTAAAGCCGAAACAAGCGTGAAGTTAAAGGTGACCGCCTATTACTAGCCCGTTACTTAGTTGATCGAGAAGACAATGGCGGCCGTGACGTCACGCGTGGTTGGTTGCGTCTGCGCATTCGACGCGCACCTAATAGTATTTGGGGACTAATTAAAACTGCTCTAATTTTAGGAAGACGTGCCTCGATAATTAGTAATTGTTTAAGCAGTTACACAACCACCTATCGTCGTTGTTTCGTTAGGGAAGTACTTATTTGTTTTAGTCAAAAGATATAAAACATGAGCTTCGCTGCATAATTCTGAAAAAATTGTATATTTCACATAGCTTTTATTCCATTAATGAATTTCTCAAAAAATCCAACTGTTATTCTTACCATTACCGGGATGTATTGTAGAATTTGTAGAGAATTACTTAAAATATAATAAATTTTTGTTGTGTTTGTATATTAAAAAATATTTTATATTCCTTCTGTTGATAATTTGTTTGTTTGGTTTTTTTGTTTTGTGTTGACTAACTTTGAAACACACTGGTCTTAGTTAATTTAAGGTTTGTTTCACATTTAGTTAATGTATTTTAAAATTAGCATCTAATTTTAATCCAATTTTATGGCGAAATGTGTCATTGCTCTAGTTAACTCATCGTAACACGCGTTTACGCTGAGCACGCAGTCACCGTCAACATGCGTCGTATTGCAACTCTGCATTTACTGGAAATTCAATAGAATTATTTTTCTTTGCATTGTATTCAGTCTTGCATCAGCCACCGGCTTAATATCCTGTATTTTTATATTAAATTAATATTGTAATAAATAAATATTTTTTTAACTAAAATCCCGACCGCCAAAACATAATTGGCGCAGCCGGTAGGATCGCGACGTTCTAAGATCGAATCCAACTCTTCATCTTAAGAGCGACGGTTCTCAAATCGTTCTTTCGTGACCTGCAAAGAACCTATCGCGCGGTCGGACACCTCTACGGTCATCGGGATAGAGCTCCGGAGAATTGGAGGAAGCTGCGTTAGCTGAGACTCGACTCGACAGGAGATGCAGTGGCTGCTTTGGTAAGTGCTCTTATTTACCAAGTGTCCTTGCTCGATTTCCTGCCTTATTCTAATTTGTGTATTTTATGTTAATCAATGTGTGTCTGTCTATAAGCTAAAATCGCAGTAGGCAACCTTAAAATTATAATAAGTAGCGTTAAGTATCCCACGAGTAAATTCCAAGTGTTTAATTCGACACCTCTATTGTTTTACGTCGAGCGCCACTAGGCAGGCAAGCTACAGAAAAACAATGTCGCTCAGGGATTATGATGCCAACTATAAACCGTACAAACTAATCGCAGATTTAATGCCAAGATATGATGGCAATCCTAAGTTACTCAATTATTATATTAGGGAAGTAGAAAACTTATTACAGTTAACTTCTGAGGGCGATCGCTCGCACCCAGCATTCATTTGCTTAATTAAAAGTAGGCTCAGCGGTCCAGCCGTAGACGCAATAGCCTACGAAAACTACTTAGACTCATGGCTATCAATTAAGAATGCGTTAATTAGGCGCCTTGGCGAACCACGAAACGAAATACAAGTAATGCAGAAGCTAACACGAGTGCGTAAGTCTAAGGCAGAAGACGCTGAAAGCTTCGGCAAACGCCTCCGTGAGCTATTGGATACTCTGTATTCCGTAGGGGAGCACGGTAATAAATCGTATTACGAAAAGATGGTTATCGAGCAGTATATAAACCAGTTAGACTTCCACGTCTCGTTGGGCGTTCGAATCGCCAAACCGGACACCTTTGAAGCAGCTATTATAGCGGCTAGACAAGAAGAGGCTAGGCTTTCATATAATAGAGCTAATTACATTAATAATAATTCTTCAACGTCACAAGCAAAGCCAAGGGAGTTATCTAAACAACCAGGCAATAATAATCCCATTCGTAATACAGCAAATCCATTTGTGCCTGGCTTTATTATTCCCCAACAGAACTTTGTACCTCAACAAAATAATATGACCCCCGAACAGCGTCAACAATGGGTACAATCCGTATTGCCCTGGAAGGCCAAACCAGCATCAGGTAACTTTAGACCAAATGGTTCAAATAACTTTAGGAACCAACCTAACATCCCAAAACCACCGGTTCCCACACCAGTATCATCGGACGTAACGATGCGTACGGCAGGTAAGCCAGAAAAACCACAGTTCGCTCAGCAGTTGTTCTACATACCAATCCAGATGGCCGCTCAAGATCAACCAGAACCCGGTGATATGGGGTTCTATAACAACGTCATAGAAGACGGTAACGGCATATCGGTCGAGCCGAATGCAACCATGGACGAACAAGAGGTAGGTAGTGACCAGGGTTTTATCTTGGACACCAACCGAGACAGCCAGACCTAGTTTCAATAAATTTCCAGACTAAGAAATATTTACCGTACATAATACTACCAGAGTTCGACGGTAAGTTTCTATTAGATACAGGGGCCAGTCATTCAACTATAGCAACTGACGTAGTTGCAGGCACTATATTTGAGTACTGCGTAGAAACAGAACCCTTTCAAATTAACACGGCACACAGTTCATCAGTACACGACAAGGTAGTTTACCTACCCTTACCTCCCGCATTTAATAGTGATATAACACATAAGTTTTTAATATTCGACTTCGACCCTAAATATAAAGGTCTTATTGGAATTGACCTTCTGAAAAAACTAAAGAGTAACATTGATTTAAATAATAATATACTACGAACATCTACAGCGGAAATACCAATACACTTTAGTTCTCCACCTCAAAAGATAAATATCGAACCTAGATGCGAAAAGATAGTCAAAGTAAAAACCAACTATTTAGATGGACAATACCTTCACGACGATTTAATCTGGTCAGATGGTTTAATGTCCCCAGCAGCTATAGTCAACGTTACGAACGGTTCTTTCAGAACATCGGTAATTAACCATAGCGATCAAAAGAAGTGTATCCCGTTTAACCCGTCAATCGAATTAGAAAAATTTCTTAACGTCAACCAAAATGATAATCACGATATTAATACCATACAGGTTAAAACCAACATTGACCAAATATTAAATGAAAACCTTCAGAAAATCCGTACAGACCATTTAAACGAAGAAGAAAGGCGCGAAATAACCCGGTTATGTTATCAGTATCGAGACTTGTTCTACGCAGAAGATATACCACTCACTTTTACACACGCTGTTAAACACGAGCTCAGATTAAGCGATAATACACCAGTTTTCGTGCGTAGTTACAGACAAGCTCCTCAACAACGCGAAGAAATTCGTAAACAAGTAGATAAGCTCCTTCAGCAAGATATTGTGCGAGAGAGCATATCCCCTTGGTCATACCCCGTGCATATCGTACCCAAAAAACCCGATTCCGCAGGCAACGTCAAATGGAGACTTGTAATTGATTACAGACGAGTCAACGATCGTATCATTGAAGATAAATACCCCTTACCAAACATACACGATATACTAGATAGATTAGGACGAGCGCAATATTTCACAACCCTAGACCTTGCTAGCGGTTATCACCAAGTGGAAATGCACCCTAATGATATTGAAAAAACCGCATTCACCACTGAACGAGGTCATTATGAGTTCCTTAGAATGCCCTTCGGACTAAAAAATGCACCAAGTACGTTTCAAAGACTTATGGATCATATATTGAGAGGCATAGAAAATGTTTACACCTATTTAGATGACGTAATAATAATATCTACGTCATTGCAGCAACATATGGAAAAATTAAAGCAAGTATTCGATCGATTCAAAACACATAATCTAAAGATTCAGTTAAAAACAGGTTAACTTCTTAGGACACGAACTAACAGATGAAGGCTTGAAACCAAACAAAGACAAGATAAAAGCCGTACTTAACTTCCCCCTACCTAAGTCTCAGAAGGAAATAAAAGCCTTCCTAGGTTTAGTCGGATATTACAGAAAATTCATAAAAGATTTCGCTAGACTTACGAAACCAATGACCCTTTGCCTTAAGAAAAACAGTAGAGTCATACATTCCCCGGATTTCTTAGAAGCTTTCAATAAGTGCAAACAAATTTTAACTAACGCCCCATTACTACAGTACCCGAATTTTGATGAGCCCTTCATCATCACCACCGATGCTTCAGATGTAGCATTAGGTGCGGTATTATCCCAAGGAATAGTAGGATCTGACAAACCAGTGGCATTTGCATCCCGGACACTATCAGATACCGAATCTCGTTACTCTACAATAGAAAAGGAGCTACTCGCCATAGTATGGGCAATTAAATACTTCAGACCCTATCTTTACGGTAGAAAATTTATCATATACACAGACCACAGGCCTCTCACCTGGCTAATGTCATTAAAAGATCCTAACTCTAAATTGACTAGATGGCGTTTAAAACTCTCGGAATATGATTATAAGGTTGTGTACAAGAAGGGTCGTCAAAATACTAACGCAGACGCTCTATCACGTGTTAAAATCTTCCATGGCAGTGTAGACTCCCTAGCTGTTAATTTAGATGATAACGAAGATGACGAGATAATTAATAGAATATTCGAAAATGCACGTAGGGAAGCCGAAAATCAAATAGACACAATAGCACCCAATGAAAATATACAATCACAAAACCCAAGCATTCCCGAATCTCACACAGGTGTACCTGTGTGAGATTCGATAGCATGAGTATAGTGTCAGCTGAATCTGAACTAGTGTCTACGAGACATACACAGCCTGACAACGAAACTAGAGGCATACCCATAACTACAGACGCTATCGACAGGCAGTTGAAACAGTTCCACGTTAGGTCAACGCCTGGAACTACGTATAGAGTAGATAACAGATCCACTAACTCTAAAGTAGTTATAAAAGATGTTTTTATCCCAGTAAATAATACAGAGTCTGAGATAATTAGATTCCTTAAAGAACACACCATCGCTGACCGTGTATTTCATTGTTACTTTCATAATGAAGAACTATACCACGCCTTTTCTAGAGTCTACACAACAATATTTAACGACAGAGGCCCTAAGCTACTTAAATGCACAACACGCGTAACTCTAGTAGAAAACAAACCTGAACAACAAGAGTTGATTAAGAAATATCACGAAGGAAAGACTGTTCACCGTGGTATTCAGGAGACGTACAAGCAGTTGCACAGAAATTATCATTGGCCAAACATGCTCCTTACCATTCAAAGCTTCGTTAATCAATGCGACACTTGTTTAAAATCTAAATACGAACGCAACCCTCTTAAACCACCTTTAGCTATAACCGATACACCTCGCAAACCGATGGAACACATATTTATGGACCTATATTCAACTGGAGGCGGAACGTTTCTTACAGTCATTGATAACTTCTCTAAATACGCCCAGGCAGTCCAACTAACAGCATGCAGCAGTGTCCATATAGCTGAAGCATTACTAAACGTTTTCTCAGTGTTAGGTTTACCGGATAAAATAACCACAGATTCAGATACCAAATTCGACAACGATGTTATTAAAGAAATATGCGCACTACATAACATACACATACATTTACAACGCCCTATAATCCTAATTCCAACTCCCCTATTGAACGTTTGCACTCTACCCTAGCTGAAATGATTAGGATACAAAGAATGACCAATAGAGATGACCCTATACAGCTAATCATGAAGTACTCCATAATAGCATACAACAACGCTATCCATTCGGCAACAGATTATACGCCTCATGAGTTATTATTTGGACACACAGCATCCAGAAACCCATTAGAGTTATACTACCCAAAAGAATTTTATCAGGACTATGTTATTAAGCATCGCGCCAATGCAGAGGCCGTTCAAGAGTGCATCGCTGCACACATGTCTAAAAAAAAGGAGCAGGTGATTGCTAAACGTAACCAAGAAGCAGAAGAAATGAAATTCAAGGTAGGTGAAACTGTCTATAAACAGGTAGCGAAGTCAGCACGTAGTGACAAAACGAAGCCAGTCTTCAAAGGACCATACAAGATTATACACCTTCACCCAAATAACGTGGCCGAAATAATAGGTAACCATCCAAATTCTAAGTCCATTAGGGTTCACTTCAAGCTACTACGGAGGCCTCATCTTGTTGCAGGACCTTCATCGCAGGGGCCGTCGTGCTCAACACAACAGCAACCGTAACCATTACCCATGTAGATAATGACAATGGGATCCTTCTCCTAAAACAAGGCCAACTCCTTAAACAAGACAACTACTTTAGCCTTGCTTGCGTTTACAACATTACCAACCTGCACTTTACATCTATCCAATTAATGTCTCTATATTCAAGCACGAAAAACGCTGAGAATACAGCATCTGGAGAGTTACATAAAACGTATAGGAATCAAATAGAATATAGCCTTAGTATTATAGGTAAGAAGATTAAGTTTTTAACGCCGCAAGTTAGAAAGCGACGCGGTCTTATAGATGGATTAGGTACTGTCGTTAAGTCTATCACTGGTAACCTCGATCACGAAGATGCAGCTAAATTCGAAGAAGAAATCTTAAATATTAAAAACAGAGTTAAAAACGTTCAGGATTCACAAAGAAAGTACACCTAGTATTAGCACATAATACAATAGATGAGTTCAGTAAACAATTAACAAAATTAAACAATAATCAGAAGCATTTGGCTAGTTTATTGCAAAATATTACTAATACTTCCAACGACTTATCTAACCACTTACATTTCTTAGATATTTACGTACAGATAGATTTTAGTTTACAGATTATTTTAGATAGGTTGATGTTATTAGAAGATGCTATGACTTTTGCTCAGATGGGCACCATGCATCCTAGTATTATAAGCCCTCAGAATCTAATAGAAGAGCTGAGAAACTTAGAAAATATGTTTTTGTTTAAACCAGTAGCTAGTAACATATACAGGATAGAGAAGTCAATTAAAGTTAAAGCTTACAGCACAGAACACTCGGTTAATTTTATTCTCGAAATCCCCTCAATCACTCCAAAAACATATGACTTTATCCACCTTTACTCAGTCCCTAATAAAAATAACCTTACAATCATCCCTAAATCCAAATACCTAGCACTTGGTAACGATGAGTACGCTTACCTGGAAGAAGACTGCCAGCCACTGACCGACAACACCCAGCTCTGCAAGCTCCTCGACACCAGAAGAATCGAAGATACAGATGACTGCATAATATCACTCATCCAGCATCGCCCAGCTAACTGCACCCACGCTAAGATGAACCTAAGAAGAGGAAAAGTTCAGAAGATCGGAGACAACACCTGGCTACTAGTCCTTAGAGAAGACGAAGTCACCAAAACACAATGCAACACCAAGACAGACTACAAGAAGCTATCTGGAATTCATCTCGTTACACTAACAGAAGACTGCCAGATGAACATCATGAACAAAACACTACGATCACACACTGATACGGTTGTCATCAACGAGGTCATACCGTTACCTGAGCAGCATCAAGTCTCAGAACAATCAATACAATACGAACTCCAATTAGAAGACATCTCACTAGACAGCATCCATGAACTGATCAATAGGGCAGGCGACATATCCATGCCAGAAGAAGATAATTGGACAATCATAGCAGCTACACCTAGCTGGAGTACAATCATCCTGTATATCCTACTAGTCGCTGCAGCATCTTGGAAGCTGTATCAATGGAAAACTAAGAACATCCCGGAGGACACCAAGGGCAGCGCGGACGCCGCCAGAAGCAAGAGTTGCTTCTATCTTATGGAGGGAGGAGTTAACTCATCGTAACACGCGTTTACGCTGAGCACGCAGTCACCGTCAACATGCGTCGTATTGCAACTCTGCATTTACTGGAAATTCAATAGAATTATTTTTCTTTGCATTGTATTCAGTCTTGCATCAGCCACCGGCTTAATATCCTGTATTTTTATATTAAATTAATATTGTAATAAATAAATATTTTTTTAACTAAAATCCCGACCGCCAAAACATAATTCTCTACATATTATTTTTACGATCATAAATTGCAAATAAATAATTTTGACTTTTGACTTTGACTTCCTACCGCGTCATCGATCGTCGATCGTGCATCATCGGTCACACAGCTCAGCTCAGCTCGTGGCTAAATATTAACAGCCGCTCGGGTCGATCAATCGCAATTGCTTAGGTTGGTCCGAAGATGGGTAAGAAAACACGTTAACCTGTTGGTCCCGACTGTCATTTGCAGATTTTTGACAGTCGTTACACGTAGTCAGTGACCCGATCGTCTGACAACCAGTCTTACCAAAGGGTATCGTATTACCCAGTACTAACTGGGTTGTCGAGGTCAGACAGGGAGTCGCTCCACGCAAATTACTGGTATTCAGCTGCATCCGGTTAGACTGGAAGCCGACCCCAACATAGTTGGGAAAAGGCAGGCTTAACATGCTTACACAGGCACGGAGGAATCCCGTTCGTTTTGATGGTCATCCATCCTAGGCAAGCGCAGCTTAACCTTGAAGATATGCGGCTGTTATTATTTAGCCACGAGGTTTTTAAGCTGACTGTCGTTACATTTTGTTTCTGTAGCTCAACTGGTGGATGCCAGCATTAAATATACTGGCCTGCAAAAATTAGTACTACACTTTTAAAATTTCATTTTTTCTAAACTATAGAAGTTAGAGATTTAAAATAATTAAACGTTTTATACCAATTTTTATCAGCTTTCTTTGAAACTATAGACACAATTAAACAATTTTTCGAGTCCTTTTTGTTTCGAAAGTATATCTTGTGTACTTAAAAAGTTATTGCAATTTTAAAAGTGTGATACTTATTTTTGCAGGCCAGTGTATTATATTTGAGTACCTACCAACTGAAAACCAATATCAGTCTAACAATCGATGCACCATAATGTTGTCCACTTGTGGTATAAGAAAGGATACTCACTCGATGATCGACATTAACGTTTCAGCGGATGCGACTGCGTCTGCGCATCCGATGCGCTCATTCTGGTAACTTGTCGAGCATTCATTTTGTATAACTAATAAACTGGTTATTTTTTAAATTTTATAATACATTCACAGATAGTCTCATTTATTTTGTTAGGTAATAAACTTGACATTTCATCATGTCTGGCTCGTTGGTCAAGTGGACGCAGGCACGACTGCTGAACATGAGGTCCTGGGTTTGATTCCCTGGTCGGGTCTCTGTAGCAGCCACTGCTAATTAAGCTTGGCCATTCTTCGGGCTGCGTCGTGAACCAAGGAAAAAATACTAATTCTTTTTTTTAATAAAAATGCAACGAATCTAGACACGCGGTAGCGTGTCAAGCCAAAGTTCAAGCAACCAGAACTGGCGAGCAGCACCGTGTTTAATATTACACGAACCATTTGGAGTCACTTTTGACTACTTCATAACTCAAAAACTATTTCACATAAACATGTCAAATTTGGCTCATCAGAATTTTCTGGGTCCTTCAAAAAGAATATCATTACTTTATAAAACTAGTACAGTATGATATTTGGTACCTACAACAGCCGACATTCTTTATTAACCCTTACATTCTCGTACACGTGAGATGTATACGACGCACTACATGTTTTGATACTTATGACGGACACCTGTGCCTGTAACATCACCTTTTATAGCAGTACCTATTACTTTAATGTCACTTTCACTGTTAGAAAGAGATAGAGCTATAAAGGGTGTAAATGGATAATAAACGAAGCCGAAAAGCACTTGTTCTCCTTGTCATTGCGATATTTTTTTGTTCTAGACCATACCTGGGAACCTACTGTAGTTACGGAGATATTGGGAGTCAAAGTTCCAACTTTTTCACAAGTTTTGTTTTTCAAATACTAGTTTTTAAGGTCATAACTTTACTTTAAATACCCCCATAACCCATTTATTATTAAATGCGTCCATCAGAATTTTGTTTTGAGTGTGTTACTTTGAGTTTAACCCCAAAAAAAAGTCGTTTCCCAGCAATCATTTTTGTGTACAGTAACTTAGTTTGATATACAGAATGCTTGGTTGACGGATTCGTGAAGGGTCCGTTTACACCCTGTATAGGCCGTCTAGCTCTCTTGTCGACACTGAAGTAAGATTTAAATAATAGTAATCAGCAGGGATCAGCGATGGGCTGGCCATATTAGCCGTAGAACCGATCACCGTTGGGGTAGACGTGTTCTTGAGTGGACACCGCGAATCGGCAAGTCTAAGGTGGGACGCCCTCAGACTCGGTGGAGCGACGATCTTCGCAGGGTGGCTGGTAGAAACTGGATCAGAATTGCTGAGAATCGAGTTAAGTTGCGTGCGATTGAGGAGGCCTATGTCCAGCAGGTGGACTGTTGTAGGCTGATGATGATGATAATGAGAGATCAGCGATTAAATCAGTGGAAAAATAAAGATATAAAGCTTATGCCAGTCATGCTGAGGGTCGTAGTAGAAATATGAAACGCTTTGAAAGAATAAAGCGTTGCGTTTTGCGCCGGCCCAGAGGACCTAGTCTCGACAGAAATCACTAACTTTCGATCGCTAATTACTCACGAATAAATTCGGTTGCAATAACGATGCTTGCGGAAACGCAAGTCTCTATATTCAAGATGGGTTCCTTGCAAGCATCATTATTGCAACCGAATTTATTCGTGAGTAATAAGCGATCGATAGTTAGCGATTTTGTCGTAATCTCTGTCGAGACTGCCGGCCCTGGTAAAGATTATTAAAAAGTGAAGCGATCGATTTATCGATGAACCCAGGCATCGTAACCTTGAAAGGAGAACACACATTAATGTTTCCGGTCCGGTTTTCCGCCAAATAATTATATTATTGTGATTACGTCATGAGGTCGACAGATTTCTACGAAAATGTTATTTACGTAATCAATGATTTTACGAAAAAGATTTTTAATCAAATTGGTATTTGTATTTCGTAAAAACCTGAGCGGAAGAAGCATATATAGCCTTGTTTTTTACTTCAATTTTGCATACGATCATATCTTTTTCGTGTAGTTACATACTCCGAACTGTATACATACATATTATATTTAAATCAATACAGGGTGTTAGGGTAGTCGCGTGCCATAGCTTAGGGGTGGGTTCAGTATTGATAAAGGAACCCGAAAAAAATAGAAAATTAACATAAAAAAAAAAACCAAAAAACATATTGAAAGATCAACCTAATTTAGTACCTACTAACTTAAAATAGCAATCGTTTAGAATTAAAATGATTTTATATTGGGTTGATCTTACTATATTTTTTTGTCTTTTTTTTTTTTTTTTTCGGCTTTCTTTATCGATACTGAACTCTCCCTTATGCTATGGCACGCGACTACTTTAACACCCTGTATACATAAATACATGCTACTTTTAACAGCCATTGAAGGCATAGCATAGAACATAACCTAACTGATCTAAAGACGACTGTATTACTACATAAAATAAAATTTGGCAATATCAAAAACATTTCGTAAAGTATCAAGAACCTTCGGTCTTCTGCGTCCGGTCATCAAGATGTAGAAGATAGAGCACCTGTTCGCTGCGGGCGTTCGGCAATCTTCGGACAACTTCGGCTCAACCCTTACAACACTCTCACAGTTAAATACACACCTTATTAACAGTGACATAACGTAGCAAATTATTCTTTATCGTTTTTGTGGCGTAAAAGGGTGGATACGTGGGAAAATTGTGTAGAAATAATTATATTATTTAACCTACTTTACGGTATTTATTGTGTTGTAAGAAGATTTTTGGAGGAGCAGCGGTGGCCCAGTGGTGATGGTGGCCCCGACTTACGAACAGTAAGTCGTGGGTTCGAACCCAGACAGGCGCATTATTTTGTGTAATTTATTTCATCACCACTGCTCTCAAAACGGTGAAGGAAAACATCGTGAGGAAACCGGCATGTCCTAGAACCAAAAATTCGAAGACATGTGACATCTACCAATCCGCACTGGGCCCGCGTGGTGCATTATAGCCCATACCCTCTCATAGAGAGGAGGCCGTGTCCCAGCAATGGGAACATTATAGGCTGATGATGAAGAAGATTGTTGATGATTATATTTTATTTGTGAGTTTCGGAAAGCTTTTGTTTTTGAACAGGAAACCATTGACATGGTTGGTGAAGCCTAAGCATTTTACTATTCAAGGAATCTAGTTCTTCCAAGGCTATATTATTCCCGTTTTCACTAAAATTATGTAACATCTAAATGATTGCCTATACTGTTAAAATTTAACGCAACAGTGCTCTTCTGTTTTAGCATTTAGGTGTCTCTTAATCAGTTATTGGAAACGTAATAAGTTGGGTAGTAAAAATATTGTTTATGTATCGTTAATTTTAATGTTAAATGTATTGGTAAATGAAATGATTAACGAAATGAAATGTTAAATATAATGGTAAATGTATTTCTTAATGTATTGTAAGGAATGTAATGTTAAGGCCTATAAAAGGCTCAATAAATATAAATAAAGTTGGTAAGTAACTTTTTTCTAATTGCACCAATTCCACTAATAGATACTGAACACAAACTTTGATTATTCTATAGTTTCCATCGTATTGGTTACCCCTACACCTCTGCCTATCTCCACAAGATAATAGGGGTGACTATTGTCCTGTCGATTTATTAAAAAGTGCAGCTAAAGGGACGCGAGGAATTTCTGACCTTAGCATTGACTACAGTATACATGTCAACCAACGATATACAGGGTGTAGACAAATTGGAGCAAGAAAAATCAATTAAAAAGGTAGCCTCAATTTTTATTTTGTGTTTTTGTTCGTCTATACTCCTTGTGTGATTTTCAAGAACCTTCTTGTTTCATTAATAAAATCGAGAGAAATGATTATGTTATTTCGCTAATGTTAAAATGACAGGACGTTTGAAAAACAAAAGTACCAAAACAGATGCTGCGATATAGTTGGGTTCTTTTTATATTAAATCACTAGAAAATGTTTAACATTTTGACCGCCATTGTCACATATACGTGACAAGCAAGCGCTTGCCCAGTGCCCAAATGACACAAGTATGTGACAAAATGGTAGTTGAAATTGTGGCTTAAGGGCAATCTCGGGCCTTCAAATACTCAAAAACGGTGGAGGAATATATTGTGAGGAACTGGACACACTGGGCTCGTATGGTAGACTGTGGCCCAAACTCTTTTACAGAGGGGTGGCATCTGTCCCAGCTCTGGGAACAGTTTAATCAAATTATGCTAGAGGTAGTTTGCTGTTACATTAATTTCAACATAGAATTTTCAATTTTTTGTACTTTATTCACGTGCCTATATTTTTTCTGAATCCAGGAATATACGTATCAATCAGTCTATTAAAAGGTTTTTTTCGTGTTTGTTAGCCCTGTCGTGAACTCATGATGATCAGAAAAGGTAATTGACCGATTTCATTCATTTTTTACCTACCTTGAAACAAAAGGTCAATGGCACTTGAAACGGTACATTATAGTGATTATGGTCATATTACGATGGTAATTACTGAGAAAAATCTTCAGTTATAATTAAATAAAAGGTACTATGTCTATTTTGACAAGTTGTTTAGAATCAAAAGAATAAAATACGAGTTATGTTGAACAGTTCACCTTAAAAATGACAGCTACTAATTAAAAAAAGATTTACCTACCCCTAACCAGACACAAAACCCATATAGAAAAGGATAAATTATAAGATAATGGACATTTACTCTATCTACAATAATCTACATGTCAAATATATACATTCCTAGAAATTATCACGTTTTTCATTAATTACTTAGTTATTATTGTACTTTACGGCGCAGTTAAAGTTAAACAATATCTTTGCCACAATGTCACTGACCTATTGTGAATAATCAGGAAATATAAATTTACAAGAATAAAAAGAAAAAAAGGAGCTACAGTTAGCAAAAAAATATACAAATCCATCGACAACGATGGTCCACATTAGCCCTGCGGCGAAAAAAGCTGGACGTCATGAAGAGAGCTAACAGTATAAGTCAGCAACAAAAGTTACTATACTCCTCGGCTATTTTAGCATAAATCAAGAATTCACACGTGATTATTAAAAAAACTATACGAAGTGTTAATCAATTTTCGTTGCTGACCGTCCAACGGTATTAAGTCTTATTTCCTATTAATAGTCTTGCAAGTTGCAACTTTCGATCTCAGGAACCGCATTCCAAGTCTTGTCATGATAAAAATAAAACTGATCAACATTGTGATTTAATTCTGTAATTATGGATGGGGGATGTCACGGTATATATTATTATTTATAAATAATATGTTTACGTACTAAGTTACCTAGGTATATTATTACTAATAATCTAAAAAAAATAAGGTGTTAAAGTGTTGTATCTCCAATAAAATCACTGATGGAATACGCAGCATCTTCTGAAACCTACGAGAAGTCTCACTAAGAAAAAATAAGGTTGATCTCTTGATCAGTTAATTGTGGGCCATGTTTCTTTACCGTGTTTTCCGGCTGATAAAGATCTCTTCAAAAATAACAGTAAACAATTATATTTATCCTAATTAATAAAGCTGCCATATTAACATACACGCATATATGCTATTTATGTCCGTGCATTACTTTTTTAAGTTACTGAACTACTGGCAGGCTTTATTACTGGCAGGCAGGGACTTACGATGTGACCGACAGAATGCTATTTACTTTGCCTCATTTATTAATACCTTTCAATAAACTCACAATCCATTGTAATTTTTAACATACAAGTTACAAATTACTGTCAGTAAGATTATCAAGAATGTCATAAATACCGAAGAGACAGTGACCAAGCAACAATGGGATCAACCTGTACCAAAACTAACCCTTTCTTCGGCCGGTTTTTTTATTCTTATTCTTTTTTTAAAAAGACGATCGAACTTTTTTTCTTTTTTTTGGCCATTAGCTTTTTTTATTCGTATCTTCGTTTTTTGTGGGGATCCCAAATTAATATAATGTTTTTTTGGGTGCGATGCTATCGAACTGGTTTAGTGGTCGAAAACTGGTGGGAAAGATTTAATGAAAGTGTTTTTTTTAGATTTACGATAGTTTAGATACTCTCGTTTTCGTTGAACGTAGATTTTACATAACCTGTCCATAGGATGCGTAGATGTAGAATCTCTGAGTTTTCATTTAAGTTCATTAGTGTTTTAAAGGACTCAGTTTTTTTTTAAAACATGTTTACGTTTAAGCAATCAGGATTTATATTTCCTTATGTGTTGATGGTATCTCGTGTCGTTAACATGAAAGTTGTGGGTAATCTAATCCTTTTTCGCGTGTTGCGACATAATACCTTTTTTTCTTTTTTTTTGCTTGTGGTTCTAATTACGGCTCTTAAATAAAACATTGAAGGCGCCTATACTGCAGTTGAGTTGAATTATTACTTGGTTTTTAGTGCCTTTTTTCTTTTTAAAACCTTTTTGTGCACTCAACATCTGTCCACCAGTGATTGTCATTAATTAACAGGACGTGGGACGGACGGACAGACAGGTTTCAAGGTATGTAGACGAGCGGGTTTACAAGCATCTTATTTTTACATTTTGCATGCATTCACTGCGTAAAACGCTGGTATTTAACCGTACTCCTATACTGTTATGATCTTGTAAGGAATTTTAAAATAGTACAAAATAGAGCCGCTTGAAGATAAAATCTCTTGGGATTTTATTTAAACCTCCGTTATTTTTGCAGTTGAAAAAAAAAACTTTGCAGTTACGGGTTGAATCTTGAGAATATAGCGATATGTTCTCAAAAATGCCAGTTGTGTAAATTGCCAAATTAAGCAACAATTGCTTTGTTTACATTTATTGTAACCTTTCATGTCCTTTCAGACCAGACAATGTCCAGACAAAAAACGAAAAAAAAAATCTGCAAAAATATTTTTCCTAAAACTGTTAATGATCGCATTTTCAGCGAAAAAGTTGTCAAGACACTTTAAGAGGTGATACCTCACCCGACTGTCTGCTGTAACCCATTGTGGCTCCCAAAATCCACAATCTGCGACCGAATCTCGACTTTTTTCAGTCGAAACGTTCCTTTATCCGCGGATCTCGCCAAAACGCCAGACGTAACGCATAAATCCTTATTTAAATATACCTCGCAGCTTTCATAGACACGGATAATCCTACTAACCAAGATAATTGCAAAGAAAATTCCATCTTAACACCTTGCAAATACATTCCACTATCCTCTAATTCAGCATAGATTCGCGAAAATAAATGAACGTCGTAAGATTCGCGACGACATTCAGTTTTCAATTCTGGATTTTAGAGTTTAAGGTTTCATTTCCAATGGATGTTAGTGAAAGGGTTTTTATAGCAATAAATAAAGGAATATCGAAGTTGGCTGTGTCAACAACGCGTTGCATTCTTGTGCAGTGTGTACGACACACACACACACACGCACAGGTCGCGAGATGACGCCGCGTGTGTGTGTACACAAATACTTATTGGTAAATGTTGACTTGGGAACAGAGATTCAGATGCACTATGATACTTTGGTAATTTATTTGAATAAACTTTTTTTTTGCGAAATGTAAGTGAAACTGTAATTCAGATGAACTCAAGGAAATCGTTTCCTTAAATTCTACTTTGGGTATCAATTTTACAGTCGCAATTACGTTAACTAAACCTTCTTTTATAGTAGTTTAATAAGGTTCCTTGTATTTCCATCCAGTGTGTGTGAAAATCTGTTTTTGAATTTTTTTGTAATCTTAGCGCTTTTGCTTCAAGACCTAACCTATTTCACTGACAATTTTCAAACACCCAACATCCAACATTTCAGAAAAATAAAAACATCTCAAGAATCTCTACTACCTTACTGACCAACATCCCCACATATTTTTTCCACCGCAATCGTCTCCACGGCTTCTCTGTTCATCTCCCCCTGACCTTGAGTCGAGTTGACCCGTTCCCGCGAATCAGCCGCGTTGCCCTCGTGCTCTTGCACGGCCACAGAGGGGTTGAGGCACCGAGGTGCGGGGGGAGGGGACTGATTCCGAGTAAACTTAACTTTAGTTTACAAGTTGGCAACATTGCAGCGTGCGAGTCGTGTGAGCTTTGCAGCAGCGCGAGAGTTAAGACAGGTTGGCAGGAAAAGGGTTAAGGAAAAGGTAATGGGTCAATCAACTTTTGACAGTTGAAAGTAATGACAGATTTGAGCTTTGTTTATTAAATACCTATTATTAATAAGCCTTCATTCAAATTACTTAGTATTATTGCCACCGTGTATCTTAAATCTTAATAACATCGACAATTACACTGACCTGCAAAAATAAGTACTACACTTTTAAAAATCCAATATTTCCTAAACTACGGAAGTTAGAAGATTTGAAATAAAAAAACGTTATAAAACTCTCGTCTTTGAAACTATAGAGAAAATTAAACTATTTTTCGAGTCCGTTTTGTTTCGAAAGTGTATCTTGTGTGCCTAAAAAGTTATTGCAATTTTAAAAGTGTGATACTTATTTTTGCAGGCCAGTGTATATATCTGTTTGTCTGTTGACAAAGATATCTCCCAACTTTTTCTATTCTTGTCTACCGCTAGCTTTCCTTGACCATGTTCCAATTTTAAAAGAATACGAAAAAGTTATCAAAGATCATCATTTTATTTCATCATGCATGATAACTTGGGAGGAAAATTTTTGAGGAAATCGTAAACATGACTGTTGGTTATGGATGAGTAAAAGTAGAAAGATTTGAGTCGTGTTTAATTTTTCAAAGCTACAGCTTTTCCGAATCGTGAGGAAAGTTTTGAGTATGAATGTGGATGGGTATAAGAGTAGAGGAAGACCGAATTAACGATGAATGGACTGAGTGAAGGATGATATGGTTAGAAAGGAGATGTTTGATGAGATGACGAGTGATAGAGAAGTATGGAAGAAGAAGATGCTGCGCGGACCCCAAATAAATTGGGATTATGGCAGGAGAATGGTGATGGGAAATGACATGGCCCGGAAATTATCCCAAAAGAAAATGCATGAAGACTATTTGTTTATTCTTAAAAAGTTCAAATGGACATTTTATTTTCCTTGGACATTAACTTTAATCATCTACTGAAAATCTTAATTTTCTTACTAACATACACTAAGCAATCATGAAAAATCTAACATACAAAATGAAACGTCGAATAATGAAGTGAAGTTACCCACTTGTCTTGAAACTCTACAACTTGCGTGGCGTAAGTTTAAGCATAGCAGTAAGTTCTTTTGTGCTTATACTAAGTTGATGATCAACATCTAAGTACCTCATATACGTTCAACAACTTTGAAGCCTTTTATTTTGTGAGTTTATGAGCTTGTAATACTTACCTGACTACCTTACCTTTGACGACCCGAATGGCGCAGCGGTAGTGAGACTTCCTTACGTTCTTAGGGTCCCGGGTTCGAATCCCGGTAGGAGCAAATGTTTGTGTGATGAGCATAGACATTTGTTTCCGAGTCATGGATGTTTAAATGTATTATAAGTATGTATTTACAAACAAAAAGTATCTATGTATTATATCAACTATCTGGTGTCCACGACACAAGCCTCGTTGCTTAGTGTGGCACTAGATGGCGCTTTGTGTAATGTTCAGCAATATTTATTTATTTACCTTGTTAGCCCAGTGGTCGCAGGCGCGGGTGTGGATCTTGAGGCCCAGGATCGACTCGCAATCGCGATCCCACTTCCCAGGTCCAGCTTAGTGTCGGTATTGTGTATTTTTCTCAGGAATTTCCCAGAAATGGTTTCTGGATTCGTGGCCGGTTAAAGGCTCGCGCCTTTTACATGGGACTTAAACACAACTGGCGTAATGTGGGTGTACTATAAGGCACACTTCTGCGTAAGCCTTTGCGAATTACAGGCGCGATGTTATATTATGTGTATTTTTTCTACTTAAGGTGGATGCTCCAGGGTAGCCCGCGAAATTCAAATTTTCTTACGTTTTATTATAATCATCAAAATCATCAATACAACCCTCCAAGCGCATAAAGGTGCAGGAATGAATCAAATTCATTCCTGCACTTTCACACAATTCTGTAACTACATACGTGTTACAGTCGCGATTCATATTTTAATCAACACACAACCTGACACTGACCTGCAAATTGCAAAAAACGTAAGAAAATTTGAATTTCGCGGGCTACCCTGGAGCTTCCACCTTAACTTCCCTTCTACAGACCCACAATGGCCTTGCAAGAACAATCTAAAAGATTTATCATAATATCAATTGACAAGCTGATTAATGCTTGTTGAATAGTCGTTTTTATGAGACTGGACCACAGCATCCTGTTGTCCAGTGCCTTATATGGAACCTACAGAACAGACGGGTGGCCTATATGTCTTTGCAAGGAGTTACACTTGTCTCGAACGCCTTTTAGATGGTGTACTCTGAACGTGGTTTGGTTTAGAAATCAATAATAATTAGATACTTAAAATGTCATTTACGGGATATCTTCCGTGATTATTTATCCCGTAAGTGACATTTTAAATATAGTTATGAACCGTGAAAGCTTAAAACAATAATTAGATAATTTAATACAAAGCTACGTAAACTTGCCGAAATAGATCTAGTACACCCATATTTCGCCTGTTATATTTAAGTCCCAAGTAATAGGAGGTGAGTCTATTACCATCAACCGAGCGCAATTCCAGACTCCGTGGCTGCTACTGAGAAATTTTTGGTGGAAAAAATCAATATCTCCATGCCTGATCCGGGAATTGTACCCAGGACTTCTGGCTCAGCAGTCGTGTTTGCGACCACTAAACCAACAAGGCAGTAATTAACTATTAAAATTGTAATAACCAGACACAATCTAACTGCTTAGACATCCAAAGTATAGTATAATTAATTCCTCAACAACTCTGCCGGGTCTTTAAGTTTCTAAGTGCAATAGGAAAGGAAAAGTTTAAACAGAACAAACAAGAAAACAGAACATCGGTGGCCCAGTGTTGGCGGCCCCGACTTACGAACAGTAAGTCGTGGGTTCGAACTGACAGGCGCATTACTTTATGTAATTTATTTCATCACCGCTGCTCTCAAAACGGTGAAGGAAAACATCGTGAGAAAACCGGCATGTCCTAGAAACAAAAAATTCAAAGACATTGTGACATCTACCAATCCGCACTGGGCCCGCGTGGTGGATTATAGCCCATTCCCTGTCATAGGGAGGAGGCCTGTGTCCCAGCAGTGGGAACATTAATAGGCTGATGATGATGAAACAAGAAAACTGACAGTTTTTGGGTCGAATGCAAAACATAACAACACGGCGGGGTTAAAGGGTAACGCAGAGATGGACCTTTACTAAACCCACATTGAATAGGTCGGAAACATCATTAGACTCCGGGTTAGGTACTGATAAATTCCTAGGTAGTAGAAAAAACTCAAAGAAACTGCCTGACCTGGGAATCGAACCAAACCTTCATATTCAGCTACTACTGATCAACCACTACTCTTACTGCGCTACGGAAACACTAAAATAGAAACTTTATGAAAAAGGTACAAAACATTTGCATTTACAAAATTGGAAGGTAAAAATCCCCACTGGAAGTCAATTTCTATTACTTTATCTATTACAGCTGCTATCTAATCTATAGTTCACTCTACATTCATTTTACTTCATAAAAATCTTAAATCAATATATAACCATAAATAAAACCACCTATATCTTAAACTCAGCTTCACCGTGGACCACGGTCGCAAGCCCTTCAAAATTAACCGGTTCCCATCTTCCATCCTTGTCTAACATACGTGTTACAACTATACCTCTCTCGTTTTGCCCTTCGGACATTTTTTTATCTCACTCTCACCACCGCTGTAACTACCACTTTCCCTTTTCAAAGGACGAAGACACCAATATTTGGCATCCTTGTCTTTTGTAGACAGTTTCATATGTGTGTCTCTTTCTTCTGGAGTCAGGATTTGGCCTTGAGACTAAGATGCAGAGTCTGGTCAAAGTTATTTTTACTTTTTACTTGGAACGATGACTAAATGCGTAAAGAAGCTAGTGGCAAGTCCTTCGCTTGTTTTATGGTATGTGTTTTGTGTAGGTGTGTGTATCCGAACGCATATTATTATCTGTAGCTTTGTTGACCGTTGGTAGCCATTTTCGATTTTTGAGTCAATATATCATAATAGAGATCGGTCTGGTTTTATTGAAGAAAAAAACCTTTAATAATATTTCCACATTTTGATTTAGAACGATCGTATTTAATAGACATCATAAAGTTTTTTGTTAGAAACCAAAACAATATGCTTACCGTAATAAAATGTTGATACAATTAAATCATTTTACTACAAATACGGCTTTAAATCCCAGTTTACCAGAGCAATCAATTTGCTTTTATAATTTGTTTTAAGTCATCTTTATCTTGTGTCTTTTTGTTTGGCGGAACAATTAAGGAAAAAGTCAAAAGTTCGTTAATTTGGCATTTGGCCAAATTAACGAACTTTTGACAAAAAACATCAAGGCTTATACCTTCTATTGTTTCCACCAGTACCATCCTACATTATTAATTATTGTCATTCGGATTTTATTTATCACTAATGTGATTAATTGTGCTTTTCAACTATGTTTATCCATTTCTGATTGTCAAAATGAGGTCTCGGAAACCTGGAATGTCACAGTGTTGACACATTCGACACATTCTTTGTTTTTCGTTTCACTTATTTTCACAAATTTTCTCATAATTTTTTTCATATCTGATATTGTGTCCCACTGTTGGGCAAAAGCCTCACCTTTTTCCTTTAAAATCTACTAGTAAAAAAAAGAAATAAAATATATTTATTGTTTTTTTAGTATTTAACTCAACAATTTATATTCAGAAGAAAGTGTACAAGAAGTATTAGAAAAACTAACCGCCTCTTATCCCCAGTTATCTTTCTCCTAATTTATCCATCTGATAGCATAGTCATCTTTACTAACGATTTCATTGAACCAGGTTCAATGAAATCGTTACTAAAGATGACTGTAAGTACTTACCAAAATCTTAAAGTTCTAGCTAGATTTGTATATCAGTGATCGATGCTTTGCTTTACCCAAAACAACGATAAACCAGATCAAATAACCCTGTACAGAGGATTAAGGAAAAGTTTGACATTGATGTAATGGAATTCTAGGACGAATGGAATGAACAGGGCTACTTGACTAGACTCGTTCTGAAAAACCCCGTGCGTAAGCAATGTAAGACCTGTTTTCTGTTCAATTCGAAATTTAAGGCTGTGCGTAGACTTGAGTCAAGACTATATTTAGACAGACTAGCGCTCTGTGCTATCAATACAATAACATTATGACGCAACGAAGAAGTTTCATTGTCAACAAACCATCTTGCCTTTAATCTCCTTAAACTTAGAGATCATAAATCACATACTATATAGGTATTAATAAATTGAATTCTCATTATTTACTCGAACCTGACTTTGTATTGTATAAATCCAGACTTATTACTAAAAAAAAAACAATATTTGTACACCAATTTCATAGGTAGGACATAGAGCTCAACTAGAATGTATGAATAAAAAGACCTTTATTTCAATCCTGTGCAGTTCACAAATAAAGATGATTTGATTTGATACCATAGGCAGGGAGAGGTTTATAACCTCATTCCGCCAGTTATGCTTAATTCAATGTTACATCACATCACCACCACTATCATCACCATTGTTTTGTTTCATCACCGTATCTGTGAGCTCTCTGAAGATTTCAAATGAACTGACTTAAAGGCCTGAAAACACGCTAACTCTAGCGATTGGGGAAGATATTGCAGGATTGCTTGATAATGTCCCATTTAGTCGCACTGTAGCTCGCTCTAGTTCCCCTATACCGCGTATGCTCACGATGCGCAACGCGCGAGTGGAGGTCAACCCTAGATTGGACTTGTTTGCTGATGAATGGAAGACGATAATGTTAGAATGTTTGTGGTTCTGCGAGAAGACCGAGTAGAAGGATTATTTAATTTAGTGTGATTGGTTTATGCTGCACTAATTATATAAAAATAAATCATGATTTGTCGAATGACCACTTTGGTCAAGACGCCATTGTTTAACTATTGTGTCTAATTCGTGGACAGATCATGGGTTAAATAATAATTGTATTTTGACTCAACGTTTTATCGTTTAGGTTTCTTCCTACAGATAAAAATGAAATTTCAAAGAATCCCTAGATTGTAAATACAGGTTGAATGAATCAGGAAGCTTTCAAAGCTTTGACGCCATCTATCCTTTGGTTTTACCTGGCATATAGCAAAACCCGAATGGCGCAGCGGTACTGAGGCTGAAGAGCAAATGTTTGTGTGATGAGCATGGACATTTGTTTCCGAGTCATGGATGTTTAAAATATGTATAATAAGTATGTATTTACAAACAAAAAGTATCAATGTAGTATATCAGCTACCTGGTGTCCACGACACAAGCCTCGTCGCTTAGTGTGGTACTAGATGGAGCTGTGTGTAATGTCCAGGGATATTTATTTTATTTATTTTAATAGCATTTTTTTCTATCAAACTTCTAATAAAATGTTCTCGTTAAGTACATTGAGAGGTCTGGCTCTTGTAATGCAGGACTTCCTAGTACAAGATCCAGGGTTACTCTGATACCTAGAAGTAGTAATCAGAAAAGGACCTTGGGCATATTTCTGAACTATGAACTCTGGGCAAAAGATCAACAGAATTGAGCTTATTATGAGGCCTTCCATTCATTCTATAACAACAAATACCTATGTAGCCGGAGATGCTTGTTTATTAAACTAGCATTTCTGTTATTTATTGTGCTACTGGATAATAAAGATTATTTAAACCTAAATGTTTAGAATTGTTTTATTGTTGAATTATTGTTATAAAAAATTGTCTGTGCTTTTAAAGTACTTGTAATTTTGGACGAAGCACAACTTCATTAGTGTTATGGGACAAACTATTTTTTTTTACAGACAGACAAAACATCATGACTAACGAAGAATAAATCAGAAATAGAGATACTTGATACTTGCCTTTTCCTGTATTTTACAAAAGATTTGACCTAACTCAAACTCAAAGAAGCGGTCGGCAACACGCGGCCGTGAATGTTTTGTAAATAAGTTATAATTATCAAAATAAATGCATGAACGAACCGTAATCGACCGTATAGTGTGGATCTAGCTTTAAGGTAACACTAGTCGACATTTTTTCCATAGAAATTTCGGAAGGGAATTACTCCTTACTTACTGGTGAGAGCGTGCTTTTTGGCCACGACCACCAGTGAGTTCGAGCCCGCGACTAGTGTAACCTTAAGAACGCGCTTTTCAGCTTTTCAATGGGATATGACCAATTATACGTAGGTATTTTGGGCTTAAGTGCGGCCCGTCTTCAGTTTATTTTGCCAGCTTGTGGCCCTTGCCTGCCAAAAGGTTGCCGATCGCTGAATTAGACCATTACAACACTTTTGAATGTCAATATAAATACAATAAAAGCAAAGCTACAGTCACAGACACAAGGCACAATAACTTAAGAAAGTACTGTAGTTGCCTTTCCCTAGCGTAGATCTCTATGGAAAAGAACGGGCAAGAAACTCCATGGACCCTATTATTTAGACTGAAAATGAACCTAGTCTAACAACCTCTTGTTAAACGGAACCCCTGTTCCTTAATACAGCATCTACAGTCCTTAGTCGATCCAAGGACCACACCGGCCAGGGTCGAATTATTGACAGTAACCTTAGCTTTCACAAAATGTCCTCGACATGACCTACTTAAAAAACAAATAATAGTAGATGACCAAAAAAAATCTAATCAGTCCGAAAGATAGATTTCCAAAAAATATTGGACACATTTTTTCTTTTCTTTTATCAAGTAAACAAAAAATGAAGACTATACAGTGTGTCGAAAACTCGTGTGACGTCACATTTGAGTACATTTTTTACTCAAATGTGACGTCACAAGCCCCCACTCATGATCATTGACACGTTTTATCTTCGTCAATTTTTATTAATTTGATAAAACAAAAAACACGTATCCAATATTGACGGACTAATCAGAATCATCGACAACATACCTGTATTTGGTCGCGACAACTTTTTCAATTGACCGTAGATCTGTCGCCGCGCCGACTTTGGTTCTTGTCTCATAATATGAGTACTTCGTTGAAAATCAAAATATTTTATTTCACATACTTAGGCCTAGATGGGCATTTATAAAACGTTGACAAAGGTGCACGGTTCGGGTTGGTCGTTTCCTATGTAGAAGAACCGGCAAGAAACTCCATGGTTGGTTTAGTGATATAGTGGTCAAAAAGTGCGACTATGGAAAGTAAAGTTCTGGCTTCGATTGCTGAGCAGTGTTACTGGCTTATACTGAATCTCTTTCTTGTTAACATTACAACGAATAAAAAGTATTTATTAGATACAAGGCGAAACAGCTAAAAGTTGATAGACCAATATATACATGGAACGAGTCACTCCAACAAGAAATTGAATATTTCAATAAAAGCAAAGAAGAGTGGACCCAGCTAGCAGCAGATAGAGAAAAATTCAAATCAGCCACCCAGGAAATATATCACCTTAGTGAAACTGACAGTGAAACAAATACTACTGACGATGAAACATATACGAGCACATAATATTTTTAAATAAGACGTGTCAAAAACGAAAGGAATCGCTACCACCAGAAACGAACATGATTCTCCAATAATAGAAGAGACCAATCGAACGAAGGTCAAAACACCAATACTCATTCCTATAGATTGTACCTGTCTTTACCACTATTCCTATATTGGCTCTAGGCTGCATAGTCGGCTGATTGTGCCCGAATGGCTGCAGTTGGTCGGGCTTCCTCTCCCATCCCAGAGCATGCATGTATCTCCTTACAAAATCGTGCCCCCTGGTGTATCCGGCTTGTCCGGGTCAGGCTTGCTCCTGGCTGGGTGTGGTGCTCAATCTTTAAACTAAAAGAGAGCATCAAAAAATTCAAATAAAGCCCCCAAAAACACAATAATACATCGAAGAAAAAGAAACCAATGCACACGTACTGAGCAATCGTTAGACAGATCCTGAGACACATGATTGATATGTTAATTTTCCTTTCTGACTTTCGTATGATTGATTGACTAAAATTACCATGTTTTGCTTGTCTTACCCGTCATAGTTTCCGCTGTATAAGTATATAGACACTCGTGCACCTGTGGTATGTCACGTGTTAGCGTTTTATGTACTTTTAGTACACCTGGGAGATTGTAGGGTGGGATTAACTATGACTGTTGACTAATTTACTTTACTATTCCCCTTTCCTTGTAACAAAAATAGAACGAATTCAGATTTTTTTAAGGTACATTACCTTAGGTATCTAATCTAATCAAAGTTCTTTCACTGATAATTTTAAATAAACGGTGTTATATAAAACTAGAATAGGTACTTTGTGAGTGTAACGATTAACATAAATCTTTGGAGATCTTGTAATTTTTCACGTTCAACAAATACTACCTATTACGTTAAGTTAAAAACCAAATACCAGCAATTGCAGAAGGTGATTTTCTGTGCACATTTTTTAACGTATAATTTGCGATTATTGCGCATCATTCGTTCCTGCTTGAGGCATGCAGGTCCGTACTATAAAGAAACAATCCGAACGAAAGTAAAGATAAATTCAATGATAATGAGTCGCCTCATACAAATTCGTAAGTTCATCTCTTGGTTCAACGCACTGCAGCAATTACCGAGCCGCGCCGCGACCAAAACAAGCAAACACATCGACCTTGCGCGGAAAACCAAAAAAAATCCCCCGCGCACCGTCCTGACCTACATACGACGCCACACGCGATAAAACGTATAAAATAACATAATAATAAGACTAAATAATAATAAAAAAGGAAGCGAGACTCAAAAATAAAAATAATAATCACAAGATTACGGTTACGCGGCGCGTAGTGGGCGCGTTTTTCATTCACGCTCCGCTGGAATAGTTCTCTTTTTAAAAAGGGGACGACGACGGTACGTGCCGCGGACTTGCCTTTTCTTTTATTTTCCGATTTCTTTCTTTTTTAATCATTTCACGAATATGGAGCGTTTTTATTTTCCCCGGGCGGACGGTCCTCCCATTCATGCGGCGGGCTGGTAACCTTATGTCCGACTTTTTGTTGCTTGAAACAATTACGACTACAACCGGTCGTAAGATTTGTCGGCTCGTGGTATGCCGTTTGTGTTTTTTGCTGTTACGTAATTGAAGCTAAGTTGTGAGATGATGCTGACGAGCTTGCTTTATTAAATACTTTATTTTGTTTGTTTTAGTTTGTGTTAGAATGGTAGCGGAAGGAGTTGCAAGCTTATGTAACTGTAAGAGGTATCATTTCAGATGGACCTAATGTTAACAAGTAAAACATCTGATCTTAAGTGTAGGTATTGTTGATGATCTGACTTCAAAAAAGGTAGGTAACTGCCATCAGCAAAAGTAAGTCCGAAAAATTCAATCCTGAATTAAATTCTCCTGCAACAATCAACAAAAACATAGTAAGCAACAAAGATACCATTCAAATCAAAGAACTACCAGACCTGCGCCAAAGTATTAAAACGCACTTTGGGTAGTCAGCCCCAAACATCAGCTTATCCGATCAACACAGAAGAGTAGTAGAGTTCTTGCTGACATAAGAGAGAAGAATTGCCATCATCATCTGCCCAGCCTTTTCCCGTCCTGTTAGGGTCGGCTTTCAGTATAATCGGATGCAGCTGAATAGCCACGGGAAGGCCACTGACTACCAGTAACGACTGTCAAAGATCTACAAATGACAGCCGGTACCAACGGCTTAACGTGGTTTCCGAGGCACGGAGGAAACTCGGTATATACTGGATGGGCACCCATCCACGGCTGTTATATGTGACATTTAAAAAGAAACTATTTAACTTTCTATTGCAAAAGTGTTACTACTCAACGAATGAATTTTTAAATGAAAAATTTGATTCAAATTTTAAATTAGACGATGACTTACCTCCTATAATTGAATGGAATTTCATTTCTATGTCATTGTAATGGATTTTTTCTTTGTAAGAACAATATTCTAACAAATAAATCTATTATTATTATTATAATTTAGCCACAAGCAAGGGAGAAAGGATAGGGACAAGAATTGTATTTGGAAAACCTCAGTTTTCCAAATTTTTTGACAGCAAAATTTGAAAATTACTAGGAAACTATACCAAGTTTGTCTGTCTGTCTTTAGTCAGTCACTATGAAATGAATGATGACGATCATTTGTAAAGAAACAGACGAGTCAAGGCTACCACAAAAGTTATCAAACATCTGTGTTAAAACAAGACAAAGCTCTTTTTCAAACAATAGACAAAACTGTTTTGACTCCGATGTGTTCACTGTCTAACACTTCTATCTTGAAGATAGCAAATCTAATTTATTCTTCCTCTTTTATTTAACCAACCAACAACCTACACTTACATTGTTATTTAAAAACTATAAAAGAAACTAGCTATTGCCCGCGACCGCATAATTTTTTTATAAAAAGTATTGCTTCCCTTTTTGAATCGAATTTTGTTACCAATTTTAAGAGTTTATAATTTTTTGCACGGATCGAAGTAGACCGTACAACATCAGCTATCTGCCAGTAAAAGTCCCGTCAAAATCGGTCCAGTCGTTTCAAAGATGGGCCGGAACAAATAGAAAGACAAACAGACCGACAGACAGAAAAAAATGTGTTTTTATTATAAGTGCCGTTTATATTTTCATATGCATTCAGTAAAAAGCTATTATTACAAACAGACATTCCAATTTTATTTATTTGTATAAATGTATTGATAAATAAAGAAACTGACGCTAGTTACGTTACAAGACGCAACCCGAATGGCGCAGCGGTACTGAGGCTGCTTTAAGTTCTTAGGGTCTCGGGTTCGAATCCCGGTAGGAGCAAATGTTTGTGTGGTGAGCATGGACATTTGTTTCTGAGTCATGAATGTAGATATGTATTATTATACAATATAATATAACTAGCTGATGCCCGCGGCTTCGCCCGCCCGCAAATTATATACTAAAACCTTCCTCTTGAATCACTCAGTATCTATTAAAAAAACCGCATCAAAATCTGTTGCGTGGTTTTAAAGATTTAAGCATACATAGGGATATAGGGACAGAGAAATCGACTTTGTTTTATACTATGTAGTGATAGTGATAATAAAAAAGTATCTATGTAGTATATCAACTATCTGTTGTCCACGACACAAGCCTCGTTGGTTAGTGTGGCACTAGATGGCGCTGTGTGTAATGTCCAGCGATATTTATTTATTTAAGACAAAAGTCAAGCAACATGACAAAGGTTCAGTCACCCCTAGGTCTGGTCACCAAGTGCTAAGTGGCTTCAAGCACTAGAACCACACATTTTAGTCTGTAAGAAAGCACGTGTTTCCTCGGTAAAGCAATCATGGTGCTTGATAGAGCGGTGGAAATTGTGTTACATGATTTGCTTATTTTCCTCACGCTGACTGGAGTAGGTTTTGCAGACTGCTGCTGAACCCTTAAAATTGATAAATACTCCTAAGAAGACGTAACGTGGCGAACAGGCCGTACAAAATACTTAAAGGGTGTAAAAAGACTCTTAACGAAGCCGAAAGGCACTTGTTCTCCCCGTCATCGCGATCATTTTTTTGTTCCAGACCATACCTGGGAACCTTCAAGTTTCGGAGATATTGGGGGTCAAACTTCCAACTTTTTCACATGTTTTTTAATGTAAGATTTTTACTTTAAACACCTCCACGACCCCCGTACTATTCAATCCATCCACCAGCACAATGTTTTGAGTACGTTACTTTGAGTTTTACCGTAAAACGTTATTTTTCACCCCAAAAAAAGGCATTTCCCAGCAAAAAAAGTTGCGTAGGGTTACTTAGTTTGATGTACAGAAAGCTTGGTTAACGGCTTCGTGAAGAGTCTGTTTACACCCTGTATACCTACAAAATGGAAGGGACACAAACGGTTACCACATATATTCAGTACATAGAAATTTTTCATCAGTAATTAATTTATATCGAGATCCCTTCCACCCTGTATACGTCCGGGCATACGGGGTAAATCCTCAGCCATTCTCAGCGAGTCAGCGCTTTTCAGCTTGGTTACTGACACCAGGGGTATAAACCCATAATAAACGGGTTTGTCTCCACCGTTCACGTTATCAGATCACGTTAGCCACGGATCACGGCGAGTAGTATCCACTTTACTACCTATATTCTCTACTTATACCTGCTATAGTTGCTGCCAGTTAAGATCGCAATAGCGGTCATTGCCCTTTCCTTAATATATCTTCGTACGAACCAAAACAAATAGACCATGTACCGTTTTTCATTAGAAATAATGTTGAAGATCACGATAGATGACGATTCAAGACTTGAACAGTCTTAATTTTTTTTGGATTTCAAAGTTTACAACTTTAATAAATGTAGGTGGGTCTATGACCGCTTTTGCGATCTTAACTGCCACCAACTATAGTTTAACATAACATCACGCCTGTAATCCCCGAGGGATTAAACAGAAGTTTATCTATAAGTGGCGCTGCCGTGAGGTACACAGCACATACTGTTTTCCTCCTTATTTTGTATCTTTTTTTTATATTACTGTGTGTGTCGTGCTCTTCTTTCTTTCTTTCTTTTCTATCTTTTGCCCGCATGTCGTCAGTTATGTTGTAGTCCCATGTAATATGAGCGGCTTATTGCTATCAACCGGGCACAAATCCGGACTCCGAGCTGTAAGAGAGAAAATCCGACAAAACCCCAATAACACTTTTCCCGGACCTGGGAATCAGACCCAAGACTGAGAGAAAAAGAAGTCCTAGAGCTAAAAAAATAAAAATGAATATCGCTGGACATTACACACTGCGCCATCTAGTGCCACACTAAGCCACGACGCTTGTGTCTTGGACACCAGATAGTTGATAAACCACATAGATACTTTTTTTTTTGTAAATACATACTTATTATACACTAGAGCTCTGAAGTATATTCCTTTATTTCTATGAAGAACCTGATCATTGCTCCTAGGCTCAAAGTCTTCCAATTGCTACCGAATGACCAATAACTAAAATTAGTAGTTAATAAATGTAGAGCCAGTACAACTTTTTTGTAGTCATCCATTTTATTACTTTCTAAGCGTGACTCATGTTTTGATACCTACTTAAATGTAACTTAATCAACTGTCTTTGTGTTGTGCATACTGGCAGATGTTGGCTCGTTTCAAGTTATTATAAATATCCAAAAGTAGGTTCTTCATCGAACTCATCATCAGCATCATTCTCCTGTCCTTATCCCAATTTATTTGGGGACGTCTCAGTATGTCTTTTTCTTCTATACTTCTCTATTACTCGTCATCTCAGCAGTCACCTCTTTTCTAGTCATATCAAACCCAAATAAACCAACAAGGTTCTTCAACAAACTGTCCAGCTTTTAATGTCACCCCTGAAGGATTGCTCTCTATACAGGGTGTGAAACGAACGATGTCATCACGAAGCCGTCAACCAAGCATTCTGTACATCAAACTAAGTAACTTTACGCAAAACTTATTGCTGGGAAACGACTTTTTTATTGGTGTGAAAAATCATGTTTTGTGGTAGAACTCATTGTTACGCACTCAAAACATTGTGCTGATGTATGGATTGAATAGTGCGGGGGTCGTGGAGGTGTTTAAAGTAAAAATCTTACATTAGAAACTTGAATAAAAAAAAAAATTGACAAAATGTTTGAACTTTGACCCTCAATGTTTCCGTAACTAGAAGGTTTTCAGGTATGGTGCAGAACGAAAAAATGATCGCAATGACGAGGAAAACAAGTGCCTTTCGGCTGCGTTAAGAGGTTTTTTAAACCCTTTATAATTTCATTGAATTACTCTCTGTGAGCGAAGGGATCTGATAGTTGTCCACCAGGCTCGCCCAACCTAGGTTGGTGGACGCCACATCTGTAAACTGTCCGTTTCTTGGACATGGAACCACCATGTCACAAAACATGCACACTAGTGACGGTACTTTCATACAAGACTAAAATCTCGGCTTGCTAAATGAAATGAAATGAAATTATTTATTTTGCAAATAGGATATTATAGTTTATTTTATAACGAGGGACTAAACGAAGCCATAATATACCAGAGGTGGTTTGAGTCAATGAAACCGAGGGTATATTAAGTTGGCGTTTAGTCTCGAGGTGCAAACTGTACTTTTCACTTTGAGTGCGCGAAAAATAGTCAATTTAGTACAAAAACATTAATTATTCTTCCAGTCCATAGAACTTTCGTAAGTTTTTAGGTAAATCTTCCGCGTTTTTGGCGGCAAAAGATTATCTATTATGTCTTTTGCTCTTTGCTCGACGTCAAACTCTTCACTGTCACTGGACATTCCTAATAAATTTATATAAAACCGAACAAATTTACACTTGACACAAATTCTGAAATTTTCGCGGTCAGTTTTTTCTTCTAAACCAGTCACAGATTAAGAATTTAAAACGCATAGCTCCACCTTCCTTGCGGAAAAACCATGGAACTAAAATTCTCAACATTTTCGCAATGAAGATGGTCCACACTCGACAAACTCAAACAGCCAGTATACTACTATTATCTGTGGAATCGTGTGGAAGGTGGCGCCAAGTGTTTTAAATTTGTTAATCTGTGACTGGTTTAGAAGAAAAACTGACCGCGAAAATTTCAGAATTTTGGTCGAGTGTAAATTTGTTCGGTTTTAAATAAATTTATTAAGTATGAAACGAAGAAAAGTGAACGTCGAGCAAAGAGCAAAAGACATAATAGATACCTAATCTTTTGCCGCCAAAATCGCGGATGATTTACCTAAAAACTTACGAAAGTTCTATGGACTGGAGGAATAACAAATGTTTTTGTACTAAATTGACTATTTTCCTCGCACTCAAAGTGAAAAGTACAGTTTGCACCGAGACTAAACGCCAACTTAATATACCCTCGGTTTCATTGACTCCCTCGCACGCTCGGGAGTCAAACCACCTCTGGTATATAATGGCTTCGTTTAGTCCCTTGATATAAAATATACTATTACACGTCAATATTTTGTATTACGTTGGCGCCGGCATTTCCTAACTCACTACCCCTGAGAAGAAATACCGAAACAAACTCAGGGGTCGTGGTGGAAATGATATCAGTGTGAGTGGTGATCATGTAGACATTGTCTGGTATGTTCTTTTGAGGAAAGAGCCATAGCAGGTTTGAGTTGACCTGTCCCGACAGACGGCACGCATGTATTAGTCATCGTGTAGCTCAACCACATTTTAGGGAGCTCAACGACCTGTCACACGACACTACCAGATCTGCAGAATATCCCATGATCTGTCCACGAAGTAGACACAATTAAACAATGGCGTCCCGACCAAATCGGTCATTCGGCAGATCATGATTTATTTGAGTAGACCACTTACAAAGTACTCAAACCTGCTCTTATCACTCTTCATGATGTTAGGGTTTCTGAACAGTCTACTTGCCTCATGGGCTTTCCGTATTGTTGGCCCCTAGGCACACCACTGTTGTCCACCACGTTTGCCTTTGACCGATTATTAGGGTAGTGGTGGAAAAACACAAATCGTGCATGGCAATGCGTCTGCCTGGTTTTGAACCCATGACCTGCCCACACATAGGTCTTGCTAGTTTTCCAGTCTTCACTAATTAGAGCTTTTTTCGATCAGGGATTTCCCTCTGCATTGGTAAAATGTAACGATGATGATGATGATGTTGTGATGTAACTCTGGCTCATCGCTCTCTTTCATCCTTCTGCATTGAACTGTACATCATCTGCCATCATCTGCCTAGCCTTTTCCCAACTATGTTGCGGTCGGCCTCCAGTCTAACCGGATGAAGCTGAATACCAGTATTTTACATGGAGCGACTGCCTATCTGACCTCCACAACCCAGTTAGTACTGTCAGATTTTTTGGGCCACTGTCACCTGTAACGACTGTCAAAGACCTAGCCGGGACCAACGGCTTAACGTGCTTTCCGAGACACGGAGTTAACTCGGTATGTAATGGGTGGTCACCCATCCACAGACCAACCTAGGCCCGCACGGCTTAACCTGATCGACCCGAGCGGCTGTTATTATGTAGCCACAAACTCCTCATTGAACTGTACCTCCCATCATAAATACTTTAGCCAGCTCCAGATGTCAGGAAAACGATGGCTTCCATCCAGGTACTCTGTCAAAGAAAATACTTGCTCCGTCCATTTCTTCGCGTTAGAAAGTGTCTGAGCCTAGGCAACAACGTTCAAAAATGTTGTTTTTCCTTCCTTCAGTCGCCGATACTTGCTTTTTTTGTTTTGTTTCTTTCGAGCTCCAATTTAACACTTGTCGTTGGCGTGGCGCCTTCGTATTGTTGGTTAGGTAAGAAGTGGCCGTTGGTCTTTGATTTAAAGTTAATACCTAATAATAACTTCAAACTTAATTGTTTTAATTAAGTATCAACTTGGCAAGTTCAGTCTTTATGTGAAAAACAAAACTTACAAGTTTTGAATGAAGACAAGGCTTGGTAGCATTATTTGCCTTGACTGGAATTGTTAGAAGCAATTGCAACAAGTTGTAGTAATGTTAAAGAACAGCAAGCTAAACAGGCTGATTTCTGCCTTAAAATGAGGAAAACGCAAAGAATGTTGACTGATTTTGGCATATTGCAAAGGGAAAAAAGTGTAGTCACCTACGTCAGTGGGGTCACCTGCTGACGTAGATGACTACACTTTTTTTTACATAATTTGCAGTTTAGCACAGAAGTTTATTGCTAATCGTTGCTTGACGATTGCGGTTAGAACAATCCGCCATTCCTCTCCAACCCCACTACAGTGCGGTCAAATCAAAACTTTTTGCGTTCAAGAATGTTCCGTAAAAAAGTCGCCCGTGTAATGACGATCTGATTTGTGGACGACCGTTAGCACTGCGCAGGCGCAGCCCGACACCCATTGTCTGTTCGACTCCCGAGCAGAGTAAAAAGATCGCGATAAATACGTGAGCTGTTATTGTATACTGTTCATGTCGCAGATTTTCGATGAAAAATGTCATTCCAGGTTAATGATCGGACGTGATTTTTGTGTTTGTAATTGATTCTTATTAAGCTCTGGTGGGAAACGTGACGGATTTGTATGGGCACGTATATTTCGGAAATTTTAAAAAAATATTAAAGTTACCTAGATGATTTTTGTGGCTAGTATTAAAAGCCGTCTAATAAAGAAAGTCTATCGTTCTAAAAAAGACGAAAAGTCTCTGAAATCTTAATTTGTTCCGATGTTACGTGCTCCAAAATCTAATTGGTCTTTCATGTCTTAGTTTTCTTTTGGTTAAGGTTCATTACAATCCATTTATATTACCTATTGGCTGGACTAGAAAGGTTGGTCCCTTCTAACTACGCTATGATCTAGCACTTTGCGAATCTTCATGGCATTTTAGCGGTCATCAACAAATTATCTTCTGTTGTAAGTAGTTAATAATAGATCGAGAAGCTTCGTTAACATGAAACACGGCGAGTGAAGTCTTCAAAATCAACAGTTACTTATATTTTTATAACATTGCTATGGAAAATTCTAAGTATCATCTCGGAAAACTGAAAATTCCACTTTTTAGTGGTAGGTTAAACTTACATTTTCAAATTTTAATATCGATAGCTTTCTTATAATTATAAATTTTCAACTCAGTCGACCAAATAAAACCCAACTACTTACTTAGTTGTACCAAAGAACTGTATTTCAGTCAAGCTTTTGCTTTGTAGACCGCAGTAGCGCCATCTAGTATGGTAATACAAAACTAATCGGCTGAATATGACTTGGTGAGAAACAATTAGTAATTTTTATGAATTGCTTTGTTAAACTTTGCTAGGTATTTTAATTTTCTTAATTAGAAAAAATATTTATTTATCTCTAGTAATGACACACATTCGCATGAAGAATGCTGGTTTTCAGTTTTTCAGCGACAACCAGTAGTAAGGTGGTGTTTTGTTTAAATACTGTGGGTATTATGCTGACCTACTATAGGATGTCAAATGTCTGTAATGGAGTTTTTTTCAGTTCTGCTCAAACAAGTTAGCCTATCGGAGTCCACTTCTGGCAATATCCAGCATAGGCCTCTCTCAAACTGCACTGCAACATCACCAGTGTCACAGTACTGTTACTCTTCTTCATTTTTTTCATTTCAGACTACTCTGTCCCACTGCTGGACAAAGGCCATTGCTTTCCGATTTTTTTTAATGACTCCATGTCGTCACGCCTGCGTTTCTTGGGCCTGCCCCGGTTACGACGGCCGGTCTTTAGGCACTCACTGTTTGATTGTAAACAGTCAAGTCTATGAAAGAGTCGCAGTCTCTCAGCACCAAAAATATCGCGTCCGAGTTATACACATTAAGGATCTTCGCAAGGGTCAACCTATCTGCATCATCAATCATCATCATTTCAGCCGAAAGACGTCCACTGCTGGACATAGGCCTCCCCAAGTGTCGCTACATTGACCGGTCCCGTGCGACTCGCATCCAGCGGATTCCCGCAACCTTCACCAGGTCATCGGTCCAAATTATGGGAGGCCTTCCAAAGCAACGTACTCCGGTTCGCGGTCGCCACTCCAGAACTTTTCGGCCCCATCGGCCATCCGTTCTGCGAGCAATGTGCCCTGCCCACTGCAACTTAAGCTTGGCAATTCTTCGGGCTACGTCGGTAGCCTTGGTTCTCTTGCGAACCTATCTGCAGTGCAATAGAAAGGCCTCACTCTGGGGGACCTCCGGTCATGATCGCGGTTTCCCCTACTTACCTGGGTAAGTATGATTTCTATAAAGAACCGAGCGGAAGTTCACTGACGGCGGAGAGACTGAACACCACACAACTGATATTTTATGTACAGCGCCATCTATCGAGAGAGTCTGAATTAAATTACACTGGCGGACAAAAGTACTTTGTCGACCTGAGTCAAACAAGCTCATTTTGTTTACGCAAGAAAAAAATCAATTACAGAAGCGAGTGGTCCATAATTTGGGCCTCCTTACAGCTACGGAACGTCCGTCCGTCTGTCTTAATGTGTTTATCGCGTGTGAACTTGTTTAAAGATTCGAGAAATGCACCGAGGTGGTTATTACCGGTTACCGAGACAAAAAAAGAATCGAAAATGTGGAAGGATTTGTAGTCAACGTTAATGTATTGTGGATTAACTTGCTACTTTTCTTGCAGACTGAAACAAAAAAATGCACTGAGCATCCTGAACGAAAAAACCAAATCATATGGATAATTTGCGCAATTCATTTCTAAAATACGATGCATGACATGCATTAGACGCAAGTTTACACAAGTTTTGCAATGTTCAGCCCACTAACCAAAAGGTATTTGAAATCAAAAATAAAAACCTCTTGACTGATTCTTGACCAGTACCTACTAATGAGATTCTTTGTTTGTTTTTATCCAAAAAAATCATTTTCGTTTAATAATCCATAACAGAAACATAATCTTTAAGTTTAAATCCTTAATCACCTTTTGTCTGACTCGTAACCATTAGGTTTAAGGGTCATAGTGACCTCTAGTTTTTATGGGATTCTAGAAAATAATGTTAAGCATGTGTCCTACAGACGTTCTAAGAACGAGTTGGTCTGGTTTCGTGCGCCGCGAGTGTACAGTTTGCCACGGCATTTAATTGCTACTACAGACTATAAAATTATTAATATTGCTGATCTTGAGATTATTGAATGCAAAATAATGTTTGGTTGATAGCTACCTACCTACCTACCTACCTAGTAACTAACTATCTTTTTTTTTTGGTCTACACTGTACGACACTGTTTCAGGAAAGCTAATCATTACAAAGCAATTTTTTCTGACGTATTCGTAATAACTAATCAAACTGGCACTAAACATAATTGAAACCACACTTAAGTTATTTAGCAATTTAATTGGTCCCTTTTATTCTTGCTGCAAAAGCAGCAGGCGAACTTAATTTCATAATCCTCTTTTTCCATTGTATATTTTGACACCCGATACCACGTGCCATTTGTTTTGTTAAATTTCGTTTTCTTGTAGGTAGCTAGCCAGTTTGAGCTTATAATCCTACTAATATTAAATACATATATCTGTATGTCTGTTTGTCTGGATTCTTGTTAGTCTTTCACGCAAAAACTACCTAAGTACTCACTGGATTTGAATGTTTGGCACACAGATAGTTTATAACTTGGATTAATGATACTTTTTATCCCGGTAGTAAGATCCCACACTCCACGCGGGCGAAGCCGCGGCCAGTGAGTAGGGAACACATAAAAAATAAAAATAAAATTAGAACTATAATTACCACCTAGGTAGGTATAGTTGACTTGCATCTTTCGGCTCGTCACAAAAATAGGAACCAACGTCACCTTGCTTCTTGTAAATATTTAACAAAATGTTCATCAACAGAGCCCTTTTCTAAACGTCATTCGAGTGCCAATAGATCCATGTATCCCTGTACCTACCATACACATAAATTGTTAGTTTTGGCGCGAAGGCGCCTGCCTCATCTAATTTCATATCGTTCAATCTCGAAATCGTTATCGCACGCATCGATATGCTTTCTAAAACTCCAATTTTCTTTTACATTGTAGTGTTGAAGTGAACTGGCTTCGTTCGTATTTAATTCCTTATCAATGGTGCCACCGGGCGTCCCGTTATCTAATTTCTGAACGAATGGAGACGGCTATTGCCGCCAACCGTGACCAATGCTACACTTTGGTGTCCGAGATTTTTATATTGAGAGTACGGTGGTCTACAAAAAATGTAGTTAAAAAAAAACGAAGTTTTTCCATATAATATGCAGGCGGCCTAAAATGGCTGCTATAACAGAATCATAATATGAACCACGTTAAAAATTTAAAATTCTTAAAATGAAATCCCCCAGGTTGAAATTGCCTGCATTTAAATTATTTATCAATGCACAAGATTTTGAACTTACAAAAACAAAAACACAACAAACGACAACAATTACCCGAAACATGCGTGTCCTAGAACCAACGATTCGAAAGACATGTGACATCTACCAATCCGCACTGGGCCCGCGTGGTGGATTATAGCCCATTCACTCTCATAGAGAGGAGGCCTATGTCCCAGCAGTGGGAACATTAACAGGCTGATGATGATGATGAACAACAATTACATAAATAAAAAGCTCAACTCTAAGGAAAGCGGAAAACTAGATTTAGGTGTCGTATCTCGTAGGTTTGTACCAAAGGCAGGCACATTGCTTTGTAAGGAAGGTACCTACAAGGTACATTGCTTATTTATTTCAACACCACTACTCTCAAAAAGATGAAGGATAATATACTTAATATAGCATGCTTTACAAAAATCCGAATGCATGTGGTATCCACTAACCATAGACTTCGTGCCGTGGGAAACAATTCACCCCCTGTTGCAAGGATCTGTGTCTGGATCTGGAGGAGGCTGGTACACACAAAGGCCTGTATGTGAACCAGCAGTGTTTTTTTTTAAATACAAGTTTTTAAAAGTAAGGTTTTTACTTTAAACACCTCCACGACCCCCGTTCTATTCAATCCATCCACCAGCACAATGTTTTGAGTGAGTTACATTGAGTTCTACCACAAAACATGATTTTTCACCCCAAAAAAGAAAGTCGTTTCCCAGCAATAATTTTTGCGTAAAGTTACTTAGTTTGATGTACAGAATGCTTGGTTGACGGCTTCGTAATGAGGTGGTTTACACCCTGTATACCAACACTAAACAAACTACCTTTTAGATAGACGGATACAGCATCAAAGCGAAAAAAATGCGCCCATTACATGATTGGTACGTCACGAAATGGCATCGTTCACGTGTAGCCCCAAATAAGCAGTTTATGTTGAAAGTTGCCCGAGGTCAACAGATGCAAAAAAAAAACTGTTCAGTAGCAAAGGGTGAAAGTCTTCGCAAGGGACGGAAAGCCGGTAAAAAAAACTCTGCTATAGATATCGTTCTATAGAATCTAGTTATGTAGGTAATCACTGGTAATCAACAACAGAACTTTTTGGGCTTACTGAAATATTCAACTAGAAAAGTCTGTTAGCGGTTTTATTCCTATTCAATTTCATTATTGTGTCGCCTTAAAAGTGTATTTCGGAACCAGCTTTCATCCAATAAAGAAAGAAAAGCTTCAAAATATCCTAAAAGAAGCGTCCAAATTAAACCATATCACGCTTTTATAACAAAAAGTCAGCAACACTAAAGTTTTTTCAGGTACCAAAATGAAACTTTTTAACCTGCCAATCAGTTTGTGTAACACCTTCATTCTCCCAATTTCCCCCTAGCATAGCAAAATCCGTTTTTTAAATATTTACAGCATAGTTAGGTAGATACAATTTTTTGGTGCATGGCGGGCGGTGCGGCAGTTGCCATGGCAACCACGTCGTTGTTTTGCCGATCGGGCTTTGTCTATGCTTTTTTTTTCTTGTTTGGCTTTTTTCGTACGGAAATATAGGCACAGGCATGGAGGCAGACAATGCCTTTTAGAGGGTACTACCGTCGTATGTTAGATATTCGTATGTGTTTCGTGAATAACAATTAAATTGTAGCCAGCTACAGGTTATGATGAGCGTTTTTATTTTTATGGAGCTATAAGTAGAGCTGACTCTAGTAACGTACACTACTGTAGGTACTGTGTGCTGCGTTAAGTATTATCCGTGTATGGGTAGGTACAGGTTTATATTGTTGGTTGTATTTTTAGATTTACAAAATCTGATAGCTTAGAGAACCATGCAAATATGACCTTAAAAGATATAGGTCTTAATGTCTCTATATTGACTGCCTCTCGTTGTTGGTCTATTAGTCGCAAAGGACTGCTTACACTGCCTAGCATGGGTTTCAATTGCTATGCAAGTCACCTCCGTCGACAAAGTTGTAATTTGGTTATTCCGTTAGAAGCTGGAGTTCTGCTGAATGCGGAAGCACAGGGTGTAGTGGTGCAGCCTGAGAGAGATGGATGCCTATGTCTTTTTTTATCGGATGGGAAATCATCAAATGACTCCTCCCGCTCTGGGCGGAGCAGGAAGGAGTGTCAGACTTTTACTGACTAAAACCCATCCATGTTCCTTCATCGCCCTTTGTGTTCCGGGGCCACGGTATCTCTTTCGAAAAGTCCCGCAGCCCCGGCAGGCTTCGGCCCTTGCGGACCCCTTCACTGTTGCTGACTCTCTTTGAGGCGCGCGTGGAACACGAACGCACCGTCGACACGGCCTGTCGTCATGAGACGGACGGACGGCGAGCTAGCCCATAGCTTCCCGTCCACAGGCCCGCGCCTACGGTGGCCGGAAGCCACCACGTGGCCCCCGACGCCCGGGGGGATGCCTATGTCTAGCATTGATAAGCTGATTGGTTTTTTTAATGCCAATGTGACTTTATTATTTTACAGGCAAACCTCTGCCTGTTCCTTCGGGTAATAGGTATCTAATAAAAACGTGATGTTGTAAAAGTTCTCTAGGAAAAATCTCGAAATAAAAACAAACGAAAACTGCACTGTTTTTTTTTATTTAGCTGGGAGATTTAAGGTGGATGCTCCAGGAAAGCCCGCGAAATTCAAATTTTCTTACGTTTTTTGCAATTTGCAGACCAGTGCTTGGTTGTATGTTGATTAAAATATTGTTCGCGACTGTAAGACGTATGTAGTTACGGAATTATAATCATCAAAATCATCAATACAACCCTCCGAGTTCATAAAGGGCGAGGAATTATTTTGACCTTGAAAAAGTCGTTCCTCGACTTTTATGAATTTGGAGGTTCTATAATTTCGCCGGCAACCCTGGAGCATCCACCTTAAGTGCAGTTTTCGTTTTAGCAATCTTGCTGTAAGTGATCGTTGAATTGTTAATCAAACAATTAATAGCTATTTTAATTACTTATACTTAATTTGTTCATAATCTAAATTGTTGTAGGAATTAAGTTAGTCGCATGGCGGAAGGTATACGGTATGGGTAGGTACTTACTTACTATAAAGGATGATTTAAAAAAAAACAATATTAATTTTAAGTTTGACAATGGAAATCCTGATTATTACTTATTATTTAATTGGCCTATATAATTTGAGCCTTAGAATAAGACGTTAGAGTATATTTTTGATTGATATTAAAGGTAGTGATTCACATGAAGTTAGTCCCATTTAAACATTGGCGTGCGTTCAAAATCATCTAGTTTAAAATATTTTATCGTTATTCCAACGATTGGCATAGCATGAATTCACTTTCAGACAAGAGTACAAACAAATTAGCTCAAAAGTTACATGGCTTAATCAAACCTATAACGTTTATTTGTCTTAATTATATTTTACAACCCATAAAAATAAAACTAAACAAGCGAGAGTTAACAATATGAAAGAAAACTTCTGATGAGATTTAGGAATGTACCTGTCAAACTGATAACATTGAGCTGAAGTTAATCACAGAACTTAAGTGTTGGCGAACAGTGTTTCGCAATATTATTTCTTAAAACCTTAGGATAATATTGTTAAAATAAACATGCTATCCAGCCTGAAGACTGGAGTACAGGGTGTGGTATGTCAGTTTTAGCATAGATCAGTGTTGAGGCTATTGTAAACAATGGTATTATATAATAACGTTTTGACGTTTCTACTATGGTGATTTGTAATCGCATTTTCAGCTGCGTGCCGTATCCAGAAATATTAAGACCAGCGCAGCTCTGCAGCATGACAACTTGTTCGTCCACCGTGATTCTCCCCAGGACAACCCTGACATCCCCTTCGAATTTACGGAGGAGAACAAAAAGGTCAGTGACAGTCATCTGTTTTCACTAAACATTCGTCTTGTCACAGTTCTCAATTCAAATTATCACTGATTGTCACAGAAGATTGACATTTTGATTCATAATTATTAAATGCGAGGCTTATTAATGATTAAAATATAGGATAGAAACTAAACGAAATTATTGAATATAATTTTAGGTTAACTTAATGAGTGAAAACAAATCAAAACAAAATCCAGAAAGGAACTAGTATAACCACTTGATAAGAGTGTTTTCTGGTACAAATCTACAATACTGAAGTATTAAGTTCAAAGATTGAAGTTTTGAAAGCTTTTATTATTTCATTTTTTAAGATTACTTACTTAAATCATCCATGGCTTGTTTAGGTAAAAGCATACAACGGAACAAGCTTAATTCTATTCTTAAATTAAGGTTTACCATGCAAATAATCTCATATAAAATCAAGTGTAAAATCAGACTATATGATATTAGGTCATTCAACACTCATTAATTAACACGTCCCAATCATATTTAGCGAGTGACAGCCATACTAGGAATCTACCCAGAGGGTCACAAGCGCGGGGCGATGATCCCGCTTCTCGACCTGGCCCAGCGTCAGCACGGAGGGTGGCTGCCCATCTCCGCAATGCACCATGTAGCTGATCTGCTCAAACTGCCACGCATGAGGGTTTATGAGGTGGCTACCTTCTACACTATGTTTATTAGGTGAGTTTTCTGAGTAGCAACCTAGATTCTTGATTTTTACCTTGTTGACAGGATAGGTTCACAGTGCTATTATATTAGCAATTTTACATAACTGGTAAAATGAGGTTGCACTCCGCTCCCTGTAATCTCCAAATTACAGGTGTTATGTTTATTAAAAACAGAATATAACAGAATCAGCATTGTGTTTTTGTAGAAAAGTGTTTGCTATGCACCAAAAACCTGCCTCCTTTGCAGTGCTACTTTTTTATAATAGATTGTTTAGGATAATTTTTTCTGATTAGGAAAATCACGTGATAGCTCTATAGAAATGGCTACCGGGAGTAGTTTTGCCACCTGCGGAACTCTTTTCATGGATTTACATTGAAGCTAGTTGGTGTGTCATTATGATCGGTTTTGCCGTTACGGTGGCAGTAATTGTACCATAAAAACAATGACTAGTCTATGGATTCCTGTAATACCAATAAAATTTTACCAAATCCATAGAACATTTTTCTCATTGTGTAATTGTGTAAGCAAAAGTGTGTTTTGTGATTGGTACTACCTCTTGCTTTTAAACTTACAGACGACCAATCGGCAAGTACCACCTCCAAGTCTGCACAACTACACCTTGTATGCTGTGTGGAGCTCAAGACATCCTGAAGACGATTGTCGAGGAAACCCAGTGTAAAGTTGGTGGCAACAGCCCCTGTGGAAAATTCTCCATTTCTGAGGTGTGTTAATTCAAGTTGACTGAACATCTTTGTACTTTTACTAGCTTCTGTGCTTGGGTTTGCCCGCGTGGTACTCAAATAAAAAGTAGGCAATGCATAATATCCATCCCAAATATATGCGGGGATTTTGACGACCCGAATGGCGCAGCGGTAGTAAGGCTGCCTTACGTTCTTAGGGTCCTGGGTTCGAATCCCGGTAGGAGCAAATGTTTGTGTGATGAGCACAGTCATTTGTTTCCGAATCATGGATGTTTATGTGTATGATAAGTATGTATTTACAAAAAAAAAGTATCTATGTAGTATATCAACTATCTTGTGTCCACGACACAAGCCTTGTTGCTTATTGTGGCACTAGATGGCGCTGTGTTTAATGTCCAGCGATATTTATATTATTTATTATATTACCCTCTGCATACATTCACACAAAATTCGCACTCTCTCTTTATCTCTTTTTATATTATTACTATCTGTTGCCTGCGACTTCGTTCTCTGTCATATCTGTATAATATGTGCAATTCCAGACTAAATTCTGTCTCAGATTGAGTAACAAATCGTGTTTAACATCGTGTTGTATCTGGCCGTAATGGTTTTCAGGTCGCTTGCTAGGAAACGTTCAGGCCCCTTATTCACAACGCTTCGATTCGATTTTCGATTCGGAAAGTCGTATGTCTATCTCGCTCGATTTCGTAATGTCAAAAAAAGACAGACATACGACTTTCCGAATCGAAAATCGAATCGTAGCGTTGTGAATAAGGGGCCAGGTTTATTATTATTAGTATTAGTCAACGAGCTGTTATAACTCTTAGCAGTATCAGTAGCAGAATATGGAATCATCATTTAAGCCCGGAATTACCCACTGTTGGGTATAGACCTCCCCTTTCTTCTGCCACTCCTCTGTGTTGTGTGCGTCACTTACATTTAGTAATAAGGAAGTTAAATCATTGTAAAATAATACTAAGCAACATGTTTTAATGTTTATAAAGGCGATAGCTGCCTGTGTAACGACATAATCGTGACTGGTGTACAAATAGAATAAGATCTTTTGTAAACTATCGAGGACACTCCCGCCTGATCACCACTAAACTAATTTTTGCTTGCACTTACAACATGAAAACGCTCTCTAGCCCCGCCCATACCGATCGGCCGAGCGCACTGAGGACGCACGCCAATCGAGAGTTATTGTTATTTTGCGCGCAAGTTGACGCTTTCCTAATAGGTCTAAACTTTGAGGGGGCGTAATCCCCGTGGGGACATTCTTGTCCCGCGATCTTGACGATATCGTCAACCCAACACGCTTTTGGACGGCCCTGGTTTCTTAGGCCCAGCCTTGGCCACCATTCGGTCAAAACCTTACTCCATCGACCATCTCCGCGTCTAGCTATATTATGTCCTGCCCAAGTCCACTTTAGGCGTATCGCCCTGTCCCCAAAGTCGAACGTATTTGATATGTCAACTGCGTAAAATAACATATTCAGGGCGTCAAAATTAATGTACTCATAAGTCGACATTTTAAAACATTGATTTTTCGTTTATTTTTTCAGGTTGAGTGCCTCGGTGCTTGTGTCAATGCTCCTATGGTTCAAGTTAACGACGATTACTATGTGAGTAATACTTCCTTTTTAACCTTTAAGCCTGAATTCCTGTCGCGCTGACGTCGTTCGCGCGAACGAGTACATGTGCGAGTACTGCGACGCTGACGTCGCGTACGCGGCGCGTATTTGCTACTGTTTTTCTCGCTGACGTCACATACACGTCGCAGACACCCAATGCTGAGTCTCTTCAAGATCTCTCAATTTTTGTCGGTTTTGTACATAAAGGGGAAGAATAATTTATTTGCTTAAAATACAGGTGTTACCAGATGTTAAAGTTGGTGGCTTAGGCACAAACCATATTATGCATTTTGAGGGCATGTAAATATAATTTTACATTACTGTATAATGCGTATCTGTATGAAATTTAACATCATGTATTATGTAAAGTAAAATCATTATTAAATAAAAAATAACACATATTGCACACGAAACGAATACCTATATTTTAAAATTAAAATTTGTGTTGCAGAAATTCTTTTAAACTGTAAAAACAATTTTCTGTCAACCACCATTTACGCAATTTATTTCTAAAATATTTAAAAGGGAGTTCTCTAATATTTCTTGGTTATAGTTGTATGAAGCGCCAAGATAGACCGCGAAATTCAAATTTTTCAGTCGATCCGAGCGCATCGTGAGTGTTGCCGCATGCCATAGCACTCTCGCTCTGCTTCTACACGGTTATAGCCGAATGTGAGGTATGAATCTTGAAGCCTGATCGGACCATGGTGGATGTTTATTCCGTGAAATGTTTGAAAATGACATGACATGTATTTTGTTATGTATTTGAATCCGGAAGATCAGTAGACACACATCCCGTTCTGTATATTATGTGTTATAGTGAAACTTAGAAGCTCCGGCGCTTCTAGGTTTGGCTAGCAAAACCTCAGGTTTGACACTTTTTGTCTTAGTCAAAGACCAAACAAACTCATGACCAGACGTCGATTGCCTTATTCACGTAATTTGTAATTATAATACTACTGTTTTTGTCATAAATAAAAAAAACTCACATTCGCGTTTCAATCTTATTTGTATTTTTATTGTACGGTCGACCAAGCTATTTGGTTTACATTTTACAATGTAATTTGCTTGTTAAAATTTAAACCAATAGCTGGGTCGACCCCGTACACATAAAATGAATATTACAACTCATATTACTTACTACAATCTGTCAAACATTATTTGATTTTCAACTTAATCGCTAAAGCATTAGGTTCAAGGTTGATTAAGAAAATTTGACAGCATCAGGTAGGTTGATGGCCCAGTCTGTACAAACACTAACTTAACCTGGAATTGTTTTTTTTTTTACAGTAAACGTCATTGCGATAGGGATTGTTCCAGTTTCAGAAATTAAAAAGTATATAAACTTACATCATACTTACTCGTATATTATTTAAGTGGTATTTTTTTCTTAATTTTCAGGAAGACCTGACTGTGGAAGACACGAAAGAAATTATTGCGAAACTGAAGAACGACGAGAAACCGAAACCTGGCCCGAGGTATATACATAATTACATATATCCTTCTATTTATTTAAACAAGGTGTCGCTTTGCATCCTGGTCAAATTCAAGAAGGTATCTATGCTAATGATTCTCGACCCGAATCGATAATAAAATGGGTAGGTTTTTTTTTCTTAATTACGGAAATCGGTAAGTGTAAACCACCTGTCTGTTACTAGCCCTATAACCGCGCCTTCACGTGTGTGAAGGCGCGGTTACAAATGACAAACGGACAAATAAATGCACACAGCGACATGTCGCGCGATTGATTCTGTTTATTTTTTCGTGTTATTCTGAAATACTGTGAAATTTTAACAATTTAAAATAACAGCTTTATTAATTATTGACCGGGTATCGTAATTATTGACCGGGTATCGTAATTTTAATTGATTATTTATGTCTTTTGTGACAAGCTCCTGAATTTTGACTAGGATGCAAAACTACGCTTTGTATAACTATACAGGGTGAATTTTATGTAAGGGCTAATTATTTTTTAAGCGAATAACAACTCATTAGGCGACTAACTACTCGGTTACAAAAAAAAAATAACTTGGTAGCAATTAAATATTTTTAGCACAATTATATTATAGGAGCTACAAATGGCAAGGATCTATAAAAAACTAAATAATGGCTGCTACTATAAGATAGCAAATATATTTAACAGGGCCAATGAAATAATAGGTTAGGTATTAAAAATAATGACTGGCGGCTAATATTAACAGTGGGATATCAAACATTGTATTATTGGCAACTATTGGCCTCCATATAAAGATGTTTATATGTATAATAAGTATGTATTTACAAACAAAAAGTATATATGTAGTATATCAACTAACTGGTGTCCACGACACAAGCCTCGTTGCTTAATGTGGCACTAGATGGCGCTGTGTGTAATGTCCAGCGATATTTATTTTTATTTATTTATTTCCAAAAATCTAATGATGCAGATATAGTTTTCATCAAAATTGGGCTCGAGACTCCTTTGAATATTTATCGCTAATCCTCATAGTTTCGGAATTGGCCATCTACGCCCACGTGTAAAAATCACCCTATATAGTATTTATTTATATAAGACTGCAAATTATAATCCTTTAGACATTCTTGAAAGGTTGACAAAATGATCAAGCACTAAATGGGGACGGTGAGGCGTTTCTGGCTGTGTTTAGCCATAAGCAAAAAGAATGAGACCTCTACTAAGCTCCGTTTAAGAGAACTGCGTAGCCGCGTGGTTTTCCATGTGCGGGACCGCGCGGCCATAGCATTTAAGTGCTGCAGGTCGTGAAATTCAAACATTAGGGCTTTATTCATACTGTCTACATTTCCTTCGAAATCGTATCAGTGGTTAGCAAAAAAAATGGGACCTCTACTAAACTCCATTTAAGAGAACTGCGTGGCCGCGCGGTTCTCCATGTGCGGACCGCACGGCCATAGCATTTAAGTGCTGTAGGTCGTGAAATCCAAACATTAGGGCTATATTTATTATTATACTATCTACATTTTCTTCGAAATCGTATCAGTGGTTAGCAAAAACAATGGGACTTCTACGACGCCTCCGTATAAGAGAACTGCGTGGCCGCGCGGCTCTCCATGTGCGGACCGCGCGGCCATGGTTAAACCTTTATAACTTTCTGAATATTGAATCTACGAATTTGCGACTTTCATTGTTATTAGTGTTTTACAAAATCCTTCGTAATGATGACGTAGTCGTTTTTCTTCTACGACACCGTGGCCGAGCAGTCGAAACGGACACCCAACAATTTTACTTATACAGTATTTTTTTTTTCTTTTCTCAGGAACGGAAGATTCGCTTGTGAACCTCTAGGAGGGCTGACATCCCTGACGGAAGAGCCCACCGGTCCTGGCTACGGTCTACAAGATGGTCTGAAGTAAAGCCCTAGAACAAATGCTTTTCCGTTTTGTAAATCTTATTTATAGGCAATATTTAAATAAATCATTGTTAGATCAGTTGCTTTTTTTTGTTTAAATATTTCAGTTCGACTCGGAGTCGAACTTCGCCCAAAAAGGTAGAACTTCGTTTTATTTTAGTCAAGAAGACTGACAGACGTGTAGAACTAGGTAGTATAGGCATACGCAGACCGGTATGGCGTGGCAAGGGATTTAAATTTTTGCCAATGGACATTAAAACATATTGACATAGAAATATGACCGTGGAGCGTCTTTAAATGCAAATCCCTTTCGATGCTACGGCATCGTTTTAAGGGGACTACAGGAGCTAAACGCGAGTTTTATAATGCAAAAATGCATAATATGATTCACTGCAATAAACAAAACCAGAAAAAGATATGATATTCTTCAGGATAATAATATAATTACATAATTTGACTCGATAAAAAAAAATCACAAACTTATCTCTAAAAATTTCTTTCAACGAATAAAAACCATACTCAAATACATGCGATCATTCTGTTTTTTTGGCTAATAATTCTACAAGAAACATATTAGCATGATAGTGTTTTATATTTTTAGTCCAATCAATAGATTTTTTGTAATTCGCAAAAAAAACACTCATTTCACTATTCGGCCCGCAGTGACTGACGTAATAACCACTTTGTAGTGCAAGCTGATAAGAACTTTATTTTAACAGTCTTTCAAACGAAGTTTGAACCACCACAATTAGATGCTAATTTAGCTCCTGTAGTCGCCAATTTATGTCGCATTTCTATATCAATAGGTTTGAATGTCCATTGGTAGAAAATTAAATCCTTTGCCATGCTGTCCCGATCTGTGCAGTTCAAGGTGGCGTTGCTTGTCAAGAAAATTTGCATCGATAAGTCAAACTTGGTACATTTATTTTAGTTCAGTGTTTTCCCGCCTGCACAGATAAGTTCGTTGAAATGTACTAGCTAGATAATTAATCCTACAACATTATCGAAGTATAATTATTGTTTCTAAAACGAAAATTCCACTATTCTCGCTGAACGATGTGGACGAAATTTTGACGCCCGAATTTAGTTATAGCTTTTATAGTAGGTATGTACTTAGATAAATTATTCGAAAATGCAAAATAAGTACAAATAATATAATAACAACCTTCCTTCTTTGTCGTGTGGTCAGTGTGTAACCTGGTGTCAGGAAACGTCTCTCTCAGGCATGCTGGTTTTCTCACGATGTTTTCCTTCACCGAAGCAAGTGATAATTTACAATACGCACATGAATCCGAAAAATCAGAGGTGCTTATTAACAATACCTAATCTTGACAAATAAATCAGAATTAATTCTAACAGCTAATTAGAATCGAATTAACTTTATTTTTATTGCAAGTGATCTGATTATATCCGACCACTTCCGATGAGATCAATTTTGAAAAGGCGCTGATTTTTGTCTACGAAACCGGGTGTGAGTCATGAAGATATACCGGCATCGTGTTATTATTTACCAATCTAGAAGCAGAAGCGATAGAAACTATAATCTAATGGCACCCTACCTACCCTACTTCTTTCACGCTCTATAGCATACAATTTACTCTATGTTCCTAACATAAGGTTGGTTTTAGATTGACATCAAATGACCGGTTATTTCATTCAATTAGCTAAAGGAAGGAAATAATTAAGCGGATTACGCTCTACCACAAAAAGGGCATGTACACAATTGCACAATAAGAGTACAGGCTACAAACAAGAATAAAAATCGATTGTTAACATTATTACTCCTTGCGAAATTCTGTTACGCTAATAATATGTGAGCTATCTCGATTACATACCTAGGTACTACGAAACTGCCTATATACTTACGTGCGCTCACTGATAAGAAACACGGAAGATAGGTAGTTATGAATAAATTTGTTCAGTAGTGGCTATGTTATTGTCTGGTGTGTTACTATGTTAAAAAAGTTATTTGTTTTAATAATTTAGGTGAGTAGGCCAAAATTCGTCAACAGTAAAGTACAGGGTTGTCATTTTTGATTGAATAATGTGTTGTGATTTGTGTAACCAACCTTTTTAAATGTATTGCACGATCTTTTTTTTGTGATCATGTAAAATGAAAACAAAATTGCAGTGTCAAAATGGTGTTAATTTACAGATGTTCCGTAGAAATAACAAAAATGAAACATACAAAGAATATACCAAAATACAATTGTGGGACCCTAATGATCCTAATGATTCCTGGGATCAAAAGAATGTAAGTGTGCTAAGAATATTATAATAGAGACTTAAGTTTATTTTGTGTTTGTTGTTAGGTTATAATTTTTAAATAGATGTTTTAGATACGTCAACAATTGAACATTTTAGCAGAATTTCATTACTTCATATACATAAAAAAGCTTGTTGATAACTCGTTTAGAAATAGCGTAAATTTAATTTGTATTTTCGTGTTTTCATTCATCCATCTATCACGCGCCGTAGTGATGAGCTACCGATACATATTTGTAATCGACTAAATAGGTAGCGATCTGATTATTTACTAGCAAATTACTTGTTAACATTTCATCTACAAAAACACAACTATGTAAAGACGAATAAAGTGGTACGGTTTATATTTTAAAAGAGCATTTATATTAAACTGTACAAATGCGGAGGAGTACTTTGACGCCTATTGACGTCGTTGGATATATGTAGGTACTTACGTTTAGTTTTATTTTTGTAGTTATGTAGAGTTCTAGTTGTAGTATGTATATCATGTAAATATGCTGTACAAACAAAATATAAATCTACTAAAATAACTTTTTAGTTTAGTGGTCCACCTCTACTGTCAAAAGCCGTTGACATGTCAGTTCTGAAACGTCAGTTTTTTGCACTGACGTATATGTTAGCTTTTGCTACTTTCTGTCAGTGATTTTACATTCGTTGATTGTTCGTGTCGTCTTCTTGGGTGTGAAAAATGTCGATCGGGGCCTAAGCTGAAAGGCATTGTGTGAACGATGAAAAGTAGCCCCACGCGCAAATATGAAAATTTCTCCAACGACAACCAAGGGAAGGAAACTGACAAGTATTCTCTAGACAGCCAAGACACCGCCAGTGTGGTTAGTCCCTTGTTGAAATTATTGATTTTGTTTGTGTACTGTCTATGATGTTATTGATTTGTCGCGTTTTAATGTTTAGTTAAAGTCGTAGCGTATGTTTTATATCTTAACGCCTTTGATAACTTCTGGGGACATCATGGGGATGTTTGCGGTGAATCGGCGTGAGAAATACGGACTGCTGTTTTGTCCTACGTATGCGCGGTTTACGACCTAGATTGTTCTAGTTCTAGATATATCTCGATCGACCTTTTCATAACTTAAGTGTTTTGTATTTTTACGACAGCGAATCGGTATTTTTTGGTCCTTTCGTAATATTGTAACGTTGCCAACTCGGGTCTTTTTGCCGCTTCGTATGCGTATTTCGCACTCTCACTTTCACCTCGACGTGTATTCTTTTTTTGAATTACGAATACTTTTTAATTTTTGTGGTTTATTACTGTCTTAGTCTTAGGCTCAACAGTAACTGAATCTTACAACAAAGTAAAGTGAAATTTAGTCTTCAGAGAGTATTGTCTGCTGGGTTCATTTTACTTGGTTTACAGTCTCACCCAATTTGCATTTGAATGCATTCAGAATTATTGCTTAATTAAATATTTCAAAAATAATTAAAGTTCATGTAGTTAACCAAAATAAGAATTTTAATGACAGTATGCACACTGCACACCTGAAACAGCTGGGTCTAGAAGAAATAGGGAATAAAACTTAGCTTTGCAGATGGAAAAACCCAATGTGTAATGGCTTGTAATTTTAATCAAGTATGGTAGGTTCACATAAAGGTTTCTTGCTCCACAAACATTTATTTTTCGTATTGAAAGTTAAACCACAATAAAAAAATTCTATGAAATCTCTGACTGTCTGTAAAATTATCTAAGACTTGTTAGTACATAAGTACCTTAATACTAACATACATCTGCATTCATCCATAATAGTCATTCATAATATATAAATAGAAAAGGTTTTAACTTTTTCATTGCCCTTAAGAGAGTCAGCAAAAGGAAGGTGTTCACAAGGGCCGACGCCTGCCGGGGCTGCGGGACTGTTCGAAAGAAATACCGAGTACCGGAACACAAAGGGCAAAGAAGGAACATAGATGGGTTTTAGTCAGTAAAAGTCTGACACTCCCTCCTGCTCCGCCCAGAGCGGGAGGAGTCAAATGATGATACCCATCCAAAAAAAAGTGGTGTTGTATTACCCAATACTAACTGGGTTGTGGAGGTCAGATAGGCAGTCGCTCCATGTAAAATACTGGTATTCAGGTGCACCCAGTTAGATACGAAGCCGGTCCTAATATAGTAAGAACAAGGCTAGGCTATGATGATTAATTTTAAGTGGATTAGGTTATTATCGACACACATAATTTGTTAACACAAAACAATGGCATTCAGAACTTGTACTAATATATTATGGCAACAAAGCTAATAAAAACTTCAGCATGATATTTTTATACTTAAATGCAGTGCACTGCACCAGTTGTGCGAAAACATTTTTAATTTATGGACCAAAATGTGTGTTTCAAGTCAGGTTACTTTATAATAAGAACATTTTAAATGACAACATCACATAAGCCTAGTGGCGGTACTTTCGGTACAAGTTTAAAAGCTTCTAATACGGTTCCGTACCCAAAGGGTAAAAATGGGACGGACACTGTCCGTCTGTCTGTCACCAGGCTGTATCTCATGAATCGTGATAGCTAGACAGTTGAAATTTTCACAGATGATGTATTATTTGCTGCTTTAACAGCAAATAATAAAAATAAAGATTAAAGGGGGCTCCCCTACTACGATGGTACGAAACCCTTCATACGCTAGTCCGACTCGCACTTAGCCGGTTTTAACATGCGACTAGAAGGCGAAATTTTTTGCTTTTTTTAATGTTAGGGTTTCTAAACAGTCTGCTTGCCATATGGGATCGCCGTATGGCAACTGGTCCCTCAAAATACCCCTTCACTACTGGGTAAAACAAGTGATGGAAAAATCTCCCCATAATCTTAATATTTATCTCGTCGTTCTGGATTGGTATGCTTGCTTTCAATCAAGCAAAGCTAAGGTCTTGAGCATCTCCCATAAAAAAACAATACATTTTTATCCCTATTTTTATTTAAGCATGAATGAAATAGGTCAATGAACTGGCTGATCTTATCAGCATAATAATTATCTGTTAAATAAAGATTACATGGATCTAAATTCATGGTGCAATACTAACTTTATCAGGCAATTACTACTGTGATTTTATTCTTCATTGATAATAACATTGATTGAACTATTAAATCTGGTTTTACTGCCATTTATGACCTTTGACAGTTAAAGGTTGAATGTATTTAATAAAAAGGTGAAAAGTTAAGTGGCCATGTTATAATGTAGAGCAAGATAACACGAAAAAAACCCTTTCAATTTAATTCAAACTTACAGCAAAATACCTAAGCATATTTTATTTCACAAATAATACAACTGAACATATTTTCTTCCCCAACATTTATGTAATGAAAACCATGTTTATTTTAAAAAGAGTTTACTGGCTTGTTACATGTGAAGTAAATACAATGAAATAAATATTTCCAACTGATTAAATAAAACGGTTCTATGTTAAGGTGGATGCTCCAGGGTGGCCCGCGAAATTCAAATTTTCTTACGTTTTTCCCAAGCGCATAAAGGTGCAGGAATGATTTTGACCTTGAAAAAGTAATTCCTGCACCTTTATGAGCTTGGAGGGTTGTATTGATGATTTTAATGATTATAATTCTATAACTGCATACGTGTTACAGCCGCGAATCATATTTTAATCAACAAACAACCTGACACTGACCTGCAAATTGCAAAAAACGTAAGAAAATTTGAATTTCGTGGGTCACCCTGGAGCATCCACCTTAAACAGTACCTAGTCATAAACAAATCCAGTAATAAGGTAGTATTGTGTAGAAAAGTACTCATTTGATTAGAAATGTAGAGTAACTATTTAATCTGTAGTAATTTCGAAATGATTACCTTCCAAGTACTATTTTTGATTCCGAAATAGTCCCACTCCTGGGCAAAGACCCGCCCCAATGCCTTCCACTTCTCTCGATGTTGTGTTTTCGCCAATTCATGAGGAAGCCATCTTCTCCTCAGACTGCTGCGACCCCTTTTAACTCCCTAGATATGTTATACGGGTCCGATGCTTTGCCGGAAAACTTTAGGTCACAGCTGTTAGTTACATTTTATAGAGCCTTATTTTATTAATTAAATATCCTGAAAAAATTGTCTCGAAAAACAAGTTTTTATGAACGCGAAGAATTAAAAAAAAAACCGTTTTCTTATTTGACACTTAAAAGTACTTGATGTAACAAGCCAGTCACAATAAGAAAGCACACTAGTGTATTTCTACAAATCTGATCCTAACCCCCAAACTAGGAGACAGGGACTAAGGTTATGGGGGTGACCTTTGCCAAGCAGTGGGAATAAATCTGTTACTTACATAGAAAAATATTTAAAAAAAATCTGGGGAATATTTTTAAACACGCCAATTTGTTATAAATATAAAAGCATTTTGCACAATACCTGTATTCAATTGGTTACACATGAAAATCTACGGTTTAAATCTATTTATCGTGTTGACGGCAAAAAGTCATAATGTTTAGTTCAAAGTTCAGCTACGCAAACACCGCTCGCGGATGCAGTCATAAAGTCACCAAGTGTGCACGGTCAGAGCATGCGACGCAAGATGGAAGGTGGGCCAAGTACCTATATAAAAATAAAACCTGGCAACACTCGCTTCCAGCATAGTCCGGTGAATCAGATGACAACCTCTCTAGGTTGAACTGCGAGATCCCATTCACAAAAAAAAAACACGCCTTCAGTCTGTCAAGTTTTTCCACTAATTCCGTTAACGTCGCGAGCTTTAATTTTAATTATTAAATGGTTCGTTCGCGTTGGCGTCAAAAACTTTGTACCTAATTACATTAATTGCTTGTAAGTAACCCTTTAAAGCTTGTAACATTTATTGTTTAATTTTAACCAAGCTTTACTTGCGGAGTTTGATCAGCAAATTGTTTATTTATTCGCTATTGTTTTGTCCTAATATTGTGCAAGTAATTAATTTTCGCGGCGAATTTTCATAACGCTCTTTTCATCTTGAAATAGGTCACGGAAGAACGAGGCAGTATAAGTATTTTCAGAAAAGCTTTACTTTAAATTTCTCTGATGGAAACTAATTTCAGTTTTCACAACACATAAAATATCTTGGACTTTCCCTTTATTAGGTATCGTACAACCAGGGTTGCCATATTCTATTTTTTAAAAGCCTGAACATATTTCTGGCTTTTCATAGAAAAGTCCCGGGTTTTTTACTTTTTAATTTATCTCTGTTTTTCAGTACCGATCAATCTTTTGCTTTGTATTTTCTAAAAAAATCCCCTCAAGCCAAAAACTCCGGATTTGGCGTATAACCCTACATAATACGTATACGTATAACCCATCGTGGAGATTATGGCTTAGGGATGTAGAGGTTTTGAAAGGCGTGGCTTAAATGTCCCTGGATTAAAACGTCATCGAAGGTCCCTTTTGGGTTAAACAGGGATAGTTATCCCATTCATTTAATATAATCTTTTATTATAGCTTTAGTTTCCCGCGGCTACGTCCGCTTAACTATTTGTGGTAAAAGCTCCCTTCTCTCGGTACCTTGGTACAACGCTACCTTTTTTGTAAAAGTGCAGTAATCAAATTTCGCCTTGAAAGAATATCTTACAAACGACACAAATACTCTTTTTTAAAACGTCTTACAGCCAATTCCGCTAATGTTATGTCGTCTGTAGCGTATATCTCATTTGCATCGCTTGGCTATAGATTCGTTATGCTTTGTTATCGTCTATGCGCGATCAACTCAGTCTATAACAGTCCACTGGTGGTCATAGGCCTCTCCCAAACTACGCCACAACACCAGCATCCATTTTTTGCATCCATTCTGTCCCAGCCACCTTTTGAAGTGTTCTCATACCTGAACGTCTACTCTCTATGCCAGAAGCCCGAAGTTACGGGAGTTTCCTACTCCGTCCGTATCCCATGATCTGCCCACGAAGTAGACACAATAGTTAAACAATGGCGTCTCGACCAAATTGGTCATTCGACAGATCATGATTTATCATTTACGGATAGATAAGTTAGGACCCCGAACTAAAAATAAATTACAACACGATTGGACTGTTATCCGAACTCTCGATGTGCTTTCAAAACTCATGAATCCCAAAATTATGAGGAGAGGATTCATTTTGAAGTTGCGAGCTACTTTCGAACGGGCCCGTATCTTCGTTGACGGACTTAGAGAGTAGACCCCCAGGGAGACTACTCCTCTCTCTACCACCCGTACGTGGTACTTTTGACAAACATAGCCAGCCCATTGCCACTTCAGGTTCCTTACTCTGCAATCTATGTCGGTATCTTCAGTAGATACGCAATAAGAACGCTTACTACACAAGAGATTCCTCAAAACATGGGATTTTTCAACTGTAAAGAATTGTATTGTTAATCAATCAACACCCAACAGCCATGAAGGTTTCACTTAGCCACAGCCTTTGGAAATAAATTGAATTCTACATACGCATGCGCGGAAAAACAGCTGCTACTTCTATGATATGCTGATGTTACATTATTTACCCGTTTTTTGTCATTACAGGGCTTGGCAGGGTTCCAAGTCGGGTCACTATAAGAGTATTGTACGCGCCTAGTTTAATATATTTGCTAACTTATAGTAGCAGCCATTATTTATTTTTTATAGATCCGGCCTTTTGTAGCTCATTTATTATATGTATAATTGTGCTAAAAATATTTAATCGCTACCAAGTAATTTTTTTTGTAACCAAGTAGTTAATCGCCTAATAAGTTGTTATTCGCCTCAAAAATAATTAGATTTTTACGCGGGTTTACGCGGTGTTGGCAAAGTTAAGCTGGGTAACTGGGTTTACACGGAAATAGTAAGCGGTAAAGTGTTTTACCGGTTTTTCACTGACGGTCTGCGATAAGTAATAAGGTTGAAAAAGCAAAACTTAATTGTATCGTGGGTACAGTTTTCAGCCTGTATTAAAAGTCAGACCATACGGGTCTAGTACTATCTGATAGACATTGGGGCTGGGGATGCCAAGTTGTAGTAGAGTAACTAACCCCAGATGGTAGATGCTCAACTTTTCCTTTTTAGGTACCTAAGTTTACAATAGTATCAATTATATATCATGATCTGTCAAATGATCAATTTGGTCGAGACGCCATTGTTTAACTATTGTGTCTACTTCGTGGACAGATCATGGGATAACATTTCGGTCTTCATATTTATCAATCATCTTCATCATTTTAGCCAGGGATTCAGGGATAACCCACTGCTGGGTATAGATCTACCCATTTTGCTACATATTTAGTAAAAATTTGTAGCGGTATACTCGGCTTTTCATGGTGAATCGAATCGATAGTTACGCATTTCCCAGTACAAATGAGAAACGCATAAGTGAGGAGATAGCTAATGTTCAAGTTATGAAATAACTGGTTTACATAACCTTTAAATATAATAAAGTAATCGCGTTGATTGGCTACCGATTAAACTGTCAATTTTGCTATCTTAAAGATAGGCAAATACGGTGTAATCGGAGTTAAAAATAAATTAACTATTAAATGTATATCATACTATCTGTTTGTGTGGATTCTTTGTGATTTGAGGGTTCCTAATTTTCATACACCTGTCCGTTTTCTCATTAAACATGTCGTTTTTTATGAAGCTTTCTGAAATTAAGCTAATGAAATGTCATTTATTTCAATTAGACTGAGAATGAGACTGTCCCTCAGAACGCCCGTCTTTCACTTGTTTCTAGTGTTTTAGCTAGCGGGACCAATCTACTAAAGAAAATGACATAAAAATAATAATTTAACAAACTGATCCCGCGGGAGCTAAATGAGCGGGATCAGTTGACTAGGGTTCTTACAGACGAGCGGCACGTTGCCAACTGCAGCCGTCGCTACCTGTCGGCGGCTGCCGTCGACGCTTGCAGTTGTGGTGTCGGCGGCAGCCGTCGACACACAATTACGCGGCATGCCACAACTACAAGCGTCGACGGCAGCCGTCGACAGGTGGCGACGGCTGCAGTTTATATGCAGTTGGCAACGTGCCGCTCGTCTGTAAGAACCCTTAAGAGCCGAAAAAAGAAGAGGCGCATCATACTCCCCATCAACACATCTGTCCGCGGGATCGAGGCAGTTCAACTTGAAAAATATTGCTTTGTTCTTGTTTCCTAAGTTAACTATCTCAATCAATCAATCGTATTTTGATCGGAAATTCGAATCAGTCTTTCAGATTCTAGGGTACTTGACGTAATTTTAATCATAATATTCTGGCAGTTAATTAATATTGACTCGATGAAATTACTCGTTTCTGCCCAATGTCTAATAGATCATTATATAAGGTAACGTGATCTCTATTGTTGTAGTACATGGCAGATTAAATTAATCATCTGTAGGTACTGTTTATTTAAATCCAGAGCTGCGGTATTTTCCAGAAAATATACCTAGTTACCTACAAAATGTGTACGGTTTTATCTCGGGATTTACTGAATTTATCGTTTTAAGCTGGAACGAGGTAAAAATTGAGTTTTATTAAGGTGTAATTCCGCAAGGTACCGCAACCGTAAAACCGCAGCGAAAACCAAAACCGTCCGTAAAAAAAAATGCTGATAAGTAACTAATACACAATTACCTACGACAAAAACGGCAATTAAATAAGACACGAATGTAATAAGTATATTTTTTCGGTTTTCATATAACGTGTCGCAGGTAACAGATTTTAACTAATTTTAGTACTTACCTACCTAGCGACGTGTGAATTTAACTTTTTTATTTCGATTATTGTACTATATTAATGAAGTCGGATTTTATGCACTTTCATTTGACATCCCATTCGATAAAAAATAATCAACCTCCACTTTTTTGGATGTAGCATCCGCCATATTGATTTTGTTGGCATAAAATGTCCATGTCACCCAGACCTTAAAAATGAATCCATTTACAACTTATTCATCCAACACCTCATTCATCTAAAACGGCTCAGTAGTTTAGGCGCTACGGTGTGGTGCATAAAAATGTAACCATTCATACATAGACTGCTAAACTCATAACCCTACGTTTTTACGCTTTGTCAGGTAATAAAACATTGCCGCTGTGGTTTGACGTTACGGATTGTACTTTAAATGTTACATGGGCGAAACTGTCCCATTAACTTGTACTAATGATTAGAAGGAAAAAGTTGTTAACATTTCTAATTTCCTACAAACAGTTGTTTCTTTTTAATGATACATGTTGTTGGAAATGACCTATTTCTCTTCGTTGGCCACTAGGACAAAGTCCGTGGATTATTGATTAGTTAGAGCGATGCACCTTGCTGAATGTAGACCTTAATTCTAACTTGTTAAAGGTTTGTTTTCTCATGATATTGAATAGGCTAGTTTCCACTATCAATAAATTGTTTATTTGTTTTAAATTTTAAAATCTATTTAGTCCGTCAGTTAGAGTATTGGAAAATAATGGACACGTATTTTTGTTTTTGTAAATCAATGAATATTGACAAAAGATAAAACGCATCAATTCTCGGGAGTGGGGGCTCGTGACGACACAACGCACTAAAAATTATAGACGGCGTGACGTATTGAGAATTTTAAAAGCGTCGTATCTTCGTTTATTTTGGTCTACGTAACAAAAGAAAAAAATACGTGTCAAATATTTTGTGAAAATCTAACTGACGGACTAATTAGATTTTTTCAGTACACAAGCCTATTGCCAAGGTGCAAGTGGAAAACTGTTGGCTCTTGAGACTTCTCGAGTGGCTTTCCTGGAACAGTCTTCCTCGTCTAAAATGCAAAGAGCACTTACATGAGCAGCGGGAAAGAACTTGTCTGGGATCGTAGAACCTACCTGTTTCCGCCACCATGTCCTTTTTGCCAAGCAGAGTTGCTGTGATTTCTTTTACCCGTATAGCGTGAAGTCCGGTGGCTGTTTCTCCTAATGAAAAAGCCCGTGCCCGTCGGCGTAAATAAATCACGCTTATTAACACTAATTCTTTTTCAAACTGTGGGAACACTTCAATTCCCTTGAAAATACAACTTGAAAATCTGAAACTAGTCATTTTTTCAGCATTCTCTCAATGATTCTGGCATGAACAAGTTTTCCAGGCAGTACGAAATATTAACATTACTCGTATTTGTTGGTTTCTTGATTTGATCATGTGTCAGGCAAAGAGTTAATAGGCTCACTTACGGCAAAAAACTTCAGTATAATAGGCTAGTTTCCACCATCAATAAATTGCAAATCTATTTAGTCCGTCAGTTGGATTGGAAAATAATGGACACGTATTTTTTGTTTTTTTGTAAAACAATGAATATTTACAAAGATATAACGCATCAAAACTCGGGAGTCGCTCGTGACGTCACAACGCACTAAAAATTGAGAATTTTAAAAGCGTCGTATCTTCGGCAATTTTGGTAAGTAACAAAAAATCAAAAATCAAAATCAAAATATTTTATTTCACATAGGCCTAGATGGGCACTTATAAAACGGTCGAAAAAGGTGCACGGTTCGCGTTGGTCGTTTCCATGGAGAAGAACCGGCAAGAATCTGCATGGTTACTCTTTTCAAATCAATTGGTATTACAATATTATTTTGTTACAGCATTAGTACATAAGTATGGGGGGACAGCTTAGGCCCGACAATAGGTCGTTGCTTACAATACAAAAAGCGTAAAACAGACTTAACAACATTTAACAAGCATCTGGGAATTTACAAAGCCTACAATGTTCACTCATTCACAAATAATAGTTAAAAAAAAGAATCTATACAAAGGTAGGAAAATTTTGTAAATAATAAAAAAAAAACAAATTAAACAAGTGACACAAATATTGTCATCAGTGCTGTAACTATTCTAAGCAAAAGATGTAAAAAATAAAAAAATGATTTGAAAACTATTGTAAAAATCTGAATGGAAAGAAAAGAAAAAATGAGATTGAGAATAGTTAGAGACATCCACAAATTTGTGCCGTTTATGAGCTACCAGGGAAGCCGCATGCGCAGAAGGAACTAGAGCCAAACTTCTTTGTCTTCAAAAAGAAAAAATACGTGTCAAATATTTTTTGAAAATCTAACTGACGGACTAATTAGATTTTTTCAGGACACAAGCCTATTATCGGAATGTAGTGCACGCAATTACTAAATACATATACATAACAGTCAACCTTCCTTCTACAACCTTCGTCAAATACGGGCGTGCTGTTGTAGATGATGAGTTCTAAACAGGTACTGAGCTTTGCGAGCTATCGAGAGCTCTCGCATGGCTGAACACACGTCGCACTAATATCGGAACATTCGGAACCAGTCAGCTAAACGCGAGTTTACTCTGATAATTTTGCTCTAGGGAACTCTACATGTGGCTTCATGTTAATGTTTACTCGTTACTTTAAAGTTTTTAACTACGTCTGGTATGGAGGTGTTCAAAGAATAGCTTGTTTCTGTAAATCATGAAGCCGTGGTTTACAAAAGTTCTTTCATTTTTGGTAAATTCTTACAAAAATACCCAGTTTAGGTTAGGAAGTCATTCTACTTTCCGATGTCAGATCGATGTAGCACGTCTTCTTCTGTGAAATCTTTATCCGCCATCATCTCAGTACTCACTCTCAAGTCATATCAGAGACCAGAGACTTAACGCGTTTCCACATACATTACCCACATTCCATATGTGCAGGAATGTGGGCTCAAAGTACTTGAGAATACTCGCAATAAGACCTCAACACAAGTTTGGGAGAACCAATAAGTCTGTTGCTCTCAACTACGAAAAAACTCAATGATTTTCCTTCTACTTATACCTACATATTGGCGTTACAAATAACACTACGAGCTCGTCGATTATTCCGCGTTTCCGAACACATGAATAAGCGGCTCCATCGTTCATTTAACAGTAATTATTTACGATCAGTCTGACGTCGGCCCACGGTGCGTGCAAACGTGTTTTTAGCATTTATCCCCGTATATAAAAACATACGTTTTAAATTTTTCGTGTACCGTTTTCGCATCCACATACTTGGCATTCTATGATAGCAACAGGTATTGTTTTTGAAGGTTGGTTGTTCAGTGAATGTGGTGCGGAAGTAAGTTTATTCAGGTTCTTTGAGCAAAGTTTTAGAGTTTTGTGCTTTTTGTTTGGGGGTTTCAAAGGTTTCTCTCTTCTTCTGTCTATTGGTGTGTTAATAACACGCACAGGTTACTTGGTTAACGGTGTTTGTTAGTGCTTCATAAATAGATATTAATAATGTGTTCACAAGATGTTGTTTGCTCTGTGTAAAATGTAATGTAATTGACGACTCATTGAACGAGAAAATGGTGTGCCCATCTTTATTTGATAACCAGTTCATAAGCAGCTGTTCATTCGTGTTTATAATTTATTTAATATCTGCAGAAAATAATTTATAACTGGTATGAATTAAACCGGCTTCCGCTGTTCTCACGATCAACAATGTTTCTAAAGATGTTCTCAGGATCTTAGTTATTATTAGTAATCAGTTATTGTAGTAGTGAGAATGTATAAATAGCTATTGTTTTGAACACAGACCTCATCTGCTTAATAAAAAAATTGAATGAATGAAATGTAAAAGTTTCATTCCATATTGACATACAGGCACCTCTTAAAATTAAATGAGATGGCCGAAAGTAAAATACCGTAAAGTAAGGTACCGAACAGCCTAAGCCCACTGCGTGTACAATAGAGATGCAACGAATACCTACTCGGCAACTATTCGGTATTCGGCCATTTTTTTTCAGTATTCGGCCGAATACTACTTAACTATTCGGCCGAATACCGAATATCATGTAAAAGGAAATAAAAAAAGCAATTTAATCAAATAATCATTAACTTTTACATTTATTTATTAAATAATCATTAATTGTGAAAACATGAGTAATGATGTTTTTTCTTTTTAATATTTAAATACGGTATTCGGCCAAAACACTATTCGTTGCATCTCTAGTGTACAAGCATGAAATTTTGCTCAAGAGTCCTTTTTATAATGTAGATGAGTACTAAGAAAGCATTTCATCCCCAAAAGGTGTTAGATACGGGGAATGAAAGTTCTCTATTTTACCGATGGCGCTTATATTGCGCACGCGGCTTGTAGTACGATAAAACAGGAATAGGATGGCCTTGATTGATTTTGTACAACTTCACCTTGATGAATCGGGGTATGGTAAACAAATCTCACCGTATAAAGCAGTGGTTCCCAACCTTTCTTGGACTAGGGACCACTTTGTTGTCTTTATTGTTAGCAGGGACCAGAAGGTCGTAGATAAAAATGGACACCGACAGGATTATTTATAGGGAGGTGAATCTTTAACCCTATTCTTGGCAAAAAAAAAACGTTGTATATCCAAATGATTTTCAAAACACAAGTTATGTATGTCTCTTATGTCCTATGTCCTGTGTGTATGTTTTTTTTTTTAAATCTGACATTATTACAAACTAACTTATCGACTGTATCTCTCAGGATACACCACCAAGATAATAGAAAAAATGAACTCAGTGGGTCTGTATCCTTTAGGGTACGGTTGCTAAGTTATGTGAAATAAAAATAAAAATTATCAGTTTAAATATTTTACTTAAAGTTTGTACTTATTATGAAAAAACTCGTGAAAAAAATCAATCTTAACTTATAGCATGAAAATAACACTTAAAAAAACAGGCATTGCTCAATAAAAATAAAAGTAACTCTTCTCGTGACCAATCTCGTCGTATCGGACGTCCAATGGAGAACTTGATTCTGGATAGTATCTCCCCCGGCCGCGATTCAAAAGGCTCTGCGCCAGTTGGTACCGAAACTTTTTCAGTGGCATCGTTTTTTGTTTACTGTGCCTTCGGTACAAAAGCTTACCTCTGATAGGTTTTTAATTAGGTTGGGTTGAGCTTGCATCTTCTGTGCAAGTTAAAAGTTCTACATTTTAACCTTTCGCGGACCATATCTTATGCTCCTGCGCACCACTGGTGGTCCGCAGACCATAGGTTGGGAACCACTGGTATAAAGCAACCACAGACGTTATAGTTGCACATAGATCTTTTTTGGCGCGGGGTCGTATTCGGAACTAACGTAACGTTGCCGTCTTATTTTTTCATAGAATTTGAACAGATATTTTCACATTATGATTACCAACAGGGCACTTCTGCCAATGTCATTCCAACAACATAATATTCTTACAACACTGCAGTTTGATATTCTTACAACAGTGAAACGTCACAATTTTCGAGAAGGGCTATCCCACTCTTAATGGGTGTAAAAGTACCCTTTACGAAGCGGAAACCTATTTTTTTTTAAACAAGTAACTTAATGCTTCCATGACCCCCGTACTATTCAATGCATCCATCAGCACAATGTTTTGGGTCTGTTACATTGAGTTTTGCCGTAAAACGTGATAGACTATTTCACCCCAAAAAAAAGTCGTTTCCCAGCAATAATGTACAGAATGCTTGGTTGACGGCTTCGTGAAGGGTCTGTTTACACCCTGAATGTTTACCAACAGGGCACTCCTGCCAATGTCATTCAAACACCATAATATTCTTACTACACTGCAGTTTGACTGAAACGTCACAATTTTCGAGAAACGCTATCTCAATTCTATAAGTACTTTATTTTACTCGCATAAATACACTGGCCTGCAAAAATAAGTATCACACTTTTAAAATTGCAATAACTTTTAAAGTACACAAGATATACTTTCTAAACAAAAGGACTCGAAAAGTAGTTTAATTTCTGTAGAGTTTCAAAGAAAGCTGATAAAAATTGCTTTATTTTAGGTTTTTTTTTTTAAATCTCTAACTTCTAAAGTTTAAAAAAGATTAAAAAAAGTTAAAAAGTAAAAAAAAAAATTAAATTTTAAAAGTGTGTTACTTATTTTTGCAGGTCAGTTTAGATAGATCTACAGCCCCACTCCACCCACTGCTGGGTACCGGCTTCCCTTTGCTTGTGTCAAGCTCCACGTTCATGTGCCAGCCTCATCCAGGATATTCCCGCGATGGCAACAATTTCGTCTGCCCATGTATCTCCTTATCATCATGTACACCTTACGAATTACATGTATCAAAACAAGTAGTTATTATAGCATCAGTAAAAAGCGTATACGTGTAAAAAGCAGTATTTTGTTGAAATATTATTCTCAGCTTTCATGTTAGTTTATTATAAAAGTGATCATATAGTTTGATAGATATAGAAAACTAATCAATGATTCTATCGGTAGACTTGGTACCTATATTTTACTTTAAAAAAGACTTCATTAATTTGATTGAAGTACAGACGGAGGGGAATAGTTCCCTCAGTCATGTTTTTGTCGCATGTCGCATGACATGTGTCACGCAATGAAAGTTCTCTAAATTACAATACGAGTATATTGCTTACCTATTTGTTTTTGTCGAAATATTTGTCTGTGCGATATAACTGCTTTAACATATTATGATAAACCAAAGTGTAGCTTAAAAACACGTCACTGGGGAATCCTACAATAGGTACTTAGAGATAATTGTGTATTTTTCTGCTTTGTCTTATTTGGCACCTAAATGTAACGTGTACTTAGAGGTCAAATTAAATTAAATACCTAGCTCACACTGAGTTAGGTATTTCATTTAATTTTAAAATGATTAATTCGAAGCATCCTAACTCACATTCTAAATTAATGCCTAATAATGATGCGAAAACTCAGTACCAAGTTAGTTTCCCAAACTGGAAACGAAAATAAAAACACAATAGTTGAATTCTTCTAGGTGGCTGGTATTTGTCATGTTTGTTTACCAAATAAACAGACTATTGTAACTCTACTTGTCTCTGGATCTTTAGTGACATAAAAACTTTTTGTTGTAGCATTCCACTGAGGAGGGGGGCGGGGGGCGGCGCGGGTTGATCGACGTGACTGCAGGCGCAGGCGACATGTGGATCAGCGCCGTCGAGAGCTCCATACTGTCCTGGGAGGAGGTAAGAATACTGCCTAGGTACTACTTTAAGAAACTAACCAGTATCACAATGTCGTAAAAGACTGACCGGCGATTTGGTAACCCATATCTCAATCACAAGGTTGCATTTCCTGACATTCTAAAAAAATACGGTAACGTAAAATCAGCGACAATCATTGTCAAACAGACGAGATATTTTTTACCGACTTAGATAAAAATATCACGCCTACAATGGTTCTTAAACATACGGAATTCCCCTTCAGGAAACCAAAACTTCTGTAAATTCACAATAATTTTGTCGTTTTATTCTCTGATTCATATTCCACTTAATGCCAGTTAAATGGTTCTTAAACATGCGGAATTCCCCCTCAGGAAACAAAAACTTTACGAATTCCCAAAAATTTCGCCTTTTAATTCTCCGTTTTGTGTTCCACTTAATACCAGTTAAACGGTGTTGTACGTGAGTGCCTAACTTCAAATATAGATAAATATAAGAAATCAAAACGAATGTTGAAATAGTCTGTCAGTGATGAAATGATAAGGTAAAGACGGCCCACATCTCTAGTACTGTAATAAAATCTCTATTTAGATAAGATCTAGATAAAATAAGTCTTAAAATTTTATAGCATCTTAATCTCATAAGTCTTATTTCAAAGATTTTTGATATGTGCTCTCTTCTCTCTCTCGCAAGGAATAAAACACTTTTGAATAAGAAAAACAAAAATCGAACAAGAAATATCAATCAATTGACTGCACGTTTGGCTGCTGCGCTGCGTGTCGCGGTTTTGATTCCCGCACGGAACAAATATTTGTTTGGCCTACAGGTACTTGTTCCAGGTCTGGATAATTGTGTATGTGAGTTTAAATTTTGTTAACGCTCCCACGATACAGGAGAAATTCCTAGTGTCACGTTAAAAAAAAAAAAACAATTACCGATAGAAGCTACCATGAAGATATTATTAAACAAACTCGCTTTTTTCATGAAGCCAAGAAGTCTGTTATATTTTACTCCAGAGTCTAATATCAATACGACTAATGGCATTTTATAACCTACATAAATATAATACACCACAGACAATTCACGACCACAAACCAGACGCTATTTCCTGTACAAATAAACAGAGCATCTTGTGGCAATAACACGAAGTCAGGTGTTGACTCAATTATTAACTGAAATCCTGAAAGGTTCCTACGGGCTAGCTAGTTCACGCCCCAAGACTTATTTACTCACGGAAATGAAAAAATCCAATCATAACTTCATAACACACTAATGGAATAGGAAGCCTTGATTTAGTTATTAACTTGGGTTACCTACTTATCTAACTGTGAAACGGAAGATAAAGATTTAATGTCGTGATAGAAAGAAATAAAGAAAAAACTTGAGAGGTGTCAAGGGACACCCGGATGGAACGAAGTAGTATATCAGACATTTTCGCCAGTTTTTTTTTTTTAATAAAAAAAAAAAAATCTGGCGAAAATATCTAATCGAATATCTGGCTTGCTTTCTATAAGAGAGAGAGAGACAGACAGAGAAACATGCGCACGCCGCACGGCTTACAATAGCTTACTATAGCAAAAAGTGTCGTTACAACTTTTCGTTTTAATTTTTTCCATCTAGCCCCCTTTCGCAACGCGCGATAAGGAACTTTGTTCCAAAAGCATTTATTAGCCCGCACAGGACAAAACACACAAAAAAATGGTGTGTGTGTTGGTATAGTGTGGTGTGGTGTGGTGTGGTGTGGTGTAATCGCACTATAAGTGTTTTCGCGACCACTTCTTCTTCAACCTTTGGCCACCCAATGCTGTAGGTCTCTTCCATCTCTCCTCTTTCGACGGCATGTCGTCATGGCTATCCAGTTTCTGTCTGTCCACCTCGTCGATTTTCGTCCCACATTCCTTCGTCGAACACGAACATTTTTTTAAAATTGGGTCACTGCTTGGCAAAGGCCTCCCCCATAGCCTTCCAATCTTCTCTCCGTGCTGTTTTCTCAGGCCAATCTCTCACAAACGCCTATAAGTCGTCACGCCAGCGATTTCTCGGCAAAAACTCCCGTCTTCTGGCACCCACTGCGTGAAGACTCTGGCCCATCGGTCCTGACCTAATGTATTCTACAGACATGCACGCGAACACTTATTGAGTCCAAAATCAATACTCAAATAAATTATTGTTCTGTTGTAACTTTCTGCATTGACACGAGCGTCCTAAATTCAACCGCAAACCGCAACGGTTAAGTCGCAGAATGACTACGACAAACCGCAGCGAACCGACTGTTTTCTGTATCATCATTTACCTAGCCTTTTGAAATTATGTAGGGGTTGGCTTCCAGTCTAACCGGATGGGGCTGAATACGAGTAGGTATAACCCTCATGGATCGACTGCCTATCAGACCTCCACAACCCAGTTAATACAATATAGGTAACACGTTATCGTCTATCAAAGATCTACAAATGATATCCGGGACCAACGGTTTAGCGTGCATTCCGAGGCACGGAGCAAACTCGGTATGTAATGGATGGTCACCCATCACATACGGACATGGGCAAGCGTGGCCTTAACCCTGAAAATCAACCCGTGCGGCTGTTATTATACAGCCACAAGCTCTCCGACAGATGCAAATGGTGACATTGCCTCCAGTTGCTATTTCCATAGACCAAAAATTACTACAAAATGACAATTATAAATACCTCAACCCGTCATCGCTCTTAGAAGTCAAGACTTCTAAGGGCAGATAATGATGATTTCCTCTTCTCGATGACTCAATTGCCTATAACTTGTCTCACGAGTAGATAGTTAGATACTCAAGTGGGCATAGATAACAGTTACAATCTTCATACAGACTAGACTTGAGGTCCACCTTTATTATCTGTTAATGTAATCATAATTTTCTTAATAATTATGAGTCCATGTGATCTTCCAGCAAGCAGTACACCCGCGGCGAATAATCATATGGCCCTCTTAGGCCAAGGTTAGGCCAAAGAAACCAGGGCCGTCGTAAAGCTCTTTGGGTCGAAGATATCGTCCAAGTCGCGGGAAAAACTGGATAGGGATGCACCGTACCGGGATGTGCGGAAAAACGGGAGGCATATACCCCGCTGTGGGTGATTCCGGATTGAAATGACAATGGTGATGGCCCTCTTCATGTAATAAAGAGGAGGCCTATGTACTCGCAATAGGGACGATAAAGGCTGATTATCTTATATGGTTTGGTGAAAACTAACCTTTAGGTTAGGTTCATTCCCTGCGTTAGCGAAAGTGTTGTTTTGTCCTTACAAAAAAAAAAACTCTCGCAGTCTGGAGTCTGGGAGTGAGTTCTTGGATAATAACAATGCTTGCACCCAAACATGCGCATCATCATCATTCTTCTGCCCTTATCCCTATTTATTTGGGGTCGGGGCAGCATATCTTCTTCCATACTTATCTATTACTCGTCATCTCAGCAGTCACCTCCTTTCTAGCCATATCATCCTTCACACAGTCCATTCATCGTTTCTTTGGTCTTCCTCTACTGAGTAGAGTAGAGTCTACTCTTATAGCCATTCACATTCATACTTAAAACTCGCCTCACGGTCACGAATTTCCATATTCGGGTTGCAGATAGAAGGAAGCGAAGATCTCGCAAATACCTCTGCCTTTCTGTTCGAGGAATACAACGGAAATATTATCAATACACATCACTAAAAGTTCCACCACTCACATAATTAAACGTAAACACAACATAATAATCGTTGGACATCCGACATCCGTCAATATCCCTAAACAGAGGAACGACATTCACATAAACAGATAACACGCGTCTCCACCCATAACGATAACATTCATATCACTTTAAGATCGATGAAATGGAACATCACTTTGTCACAACACTACAGTACCAATTCGATTGTTAACGATTGATTGATTGTACGAGCTGTGCTATGAAAAGCAATTTGTTTAAAGAGGAGATGGAAGTGGGTCGTGGAATCTTGGCGCTTTTTGAGATATTGGTTTTTATTATTTGTTATTTGTAATTCGATACTGCGTTCCAAAGCTCAAATTATCAATGTAGGTCACACGGCTGCCAAGCTCAAGTGGAACTGGGCTGGCCCCATCTGTCGCATGCCGGAGGAGCTAAGGGCTAAAGTTACCACAGAATGAGTCCCAAACAGCAGCAAACGGCAACGCGGCAGGCCCAGGAGGAGATGGCGGGACGAACGCGACTCTTTCCACAAGGATTGGCGAACAACGGCACCGGATAGGGATAAGTAGAAAGAGGGAAGGGAGGCCTTTGCCCTGCAGTGGGACAAAAATAGTTAATAATAATTATTATTATTTGTTGGCTTAGTTGTCTTAAGCGCCTCTGCTGAGTATGAGGCCCTGGGTTCAATTCCCAGATCGGGCATAGTGGTTTATCATCAGGAATTCCTCGGTAGTTTCACGGAATCTGTATTTGTGTTCAGTTGATGGATGCTCTCGCACTCTTTCATGGGACTTTAACATAACTGGCGAATTGTGTAGGCACTATTATGAACAGCATTCATAATAGTGCCTACACAATTCGCATATCGATATGCATTCTGGAATTACAGACGTGATCATGTTATTTTATGTACTTATTCTATTTATTTTTGAGCTATTATTTTTGTCTCGAGGTTTAGAATTTCAGATATGTATGAATGCAAGCATCTTATGTATGCGACGTCATGCTCAGTAGCTCAGAAACATAGTTTTTAACCGAATTAACGCGTATGTGTTTTTTATGTAAAAAATGTTACAAGTAATTATGATGTTTTCCTTAATAAGTCCTTGGGTCTTGCTAAAGACTTGGCAGTGTATTTGATATTCAAATTTTATGTAATAACAGGGCATAACTTGGTATCGTATCACCCAATACTATAACTGGGTTATGGAGGTCAGATAGGCAGTCGCTCCATGTAAAATACTGGTAGTCAGCTGCGTCCGGTTAGACTGGAAGCCGACCCCAACATATTTGGGAAAGGGCTAGGCTGGTGATGGACAAGGCATAACTTGGACTCCTTCGTTTTCTCTTCAAGAGATGAAGGGACAGTATCAGAGCATTTTGAGAGACGAAGTATTATATAAATATGTACCTATGTATATTTTCCGGGCGTTAACGAGAATTGAGGGGGACTTGATAACGATACCGCGTAGTACAATCAAGCCGGGAAGCGGTACATTTCTGTCGGTTAACAGAAAAGAATTTTGCGGTAGATTGTGAGGAAGTAAATCGATCGATGTTGATGCCAAATGGTTTGGTAGTGGAGTTTCTTTATGGGTCTTGCTTTGTAAGGTGCCTCTCTTGTAATATCGTCATTTCATTTTAAAATTTCTTTTTTTATTTTCCTTAAAAACAAACAACGAAATGCACTTATCATAAGCTAGATTAACGCATATTAGGGCACTTTATTACAGGGATTGAAAACCGGTACCAATTTCAGTTCTGGTTCTTCATTTAGGTTCTTTTAAAGGCTCCTCTTTTCGGTACGGTTCCGGTTCCGATGTAGCTGTTCTAAATACCGGTTCCTAGAACCTTTAAATCGGATGATATTATACCGGTTCCTTGTCACCCGATTTAAAGGTTCCTTACGGAAGAGGGGATGTGTGTTCGGAGTAGGGATTGAATAACCGAAATTTACCGAAATTCGTGCCTCGGCAGCCAGACAAAGCAGGTTGTTTTGCTATTTTGCCGCCATTCATATTTCCGCGTCTAATTTGTTTGTCAAAATAAAGGTTCCAATTTAGGTTCTGGTTCCTGTTCCGGTATTGGTAGCGGAACCCCTAAATACCGGTATAATACCGGTATTTTGGAAGAACCGGTAAAATAAAGGTTCTTAAAAAGGTTCCAATATCGGTTCCGGTTCTAGTTCCGGTATAGGTCCGGTACCCCAAAATACTGGTATTATACCGGTATTTTGGATCCGTTTTCAATCCCTGCTTTATTAGGCTAGCAAAATTAAGGCACTTAGCAATAAATATTCATAGTGATATCTGGAGGATAGCCGCGTGGACGTATGCGAGGTACGTACCCTAAAAAACAATACATTCTAACAGTAATAAGAGATCATAAACTTTAGTGGGCCAAGTGGCATACGACCACGACTATCCTCTGAATATTTATTACATACATTAAAATATGTAACGTGCATTTTTTTTTGTAAGTTTTTTATTTAATAGACGATAAATATTGAATGGTTTGTAGGTACACTGGCTGATGCCCGCGGCTTCGCCCGCCCGCAAATTATATACTCAAACCTTCCTCTTGAATCACTTTATCTATTAAAAAAACCCGCATCAAAATCCGTTGCGTAGTTTTAAAGATCTAAGCATACATAGGGACAGACGCGGCGTGCAACTTTGTTGTATAATATGTAGTGATGATAACAATTTCAGACGAGAATGTTTTCTTGTTTCATACTTTTTAGAGCGTGATTTTTCATAAGTCGGGTTGTAACTTCCCTTGTTAAAAAGAGAAACAAGCGTCGCTCGTCCTTTTCTCTCCCTAAAAAAAACACTATTAATAGCATCCAACATCGAACGCCATTCACTAAAAATCATAGCTTCCGCAGATGATATCAGCATCAAGAGGCTTTACTCTCTGAAGCCTATTTGCATACTGACCTACATTCCATATCAATTAGGTTATATGAGCCGAGATGTCAGTGTTGCCATTGCCATTAAATCCTACTTCTAATGGGCTGTTTGCATCTCAATTGTGTCGGTAGTCATTAATTTTCATGCGATGGTCTTTTGTTCTGAAGATTAATGACGCTTGGGTTTTCAAGGGCGTCGTTGGTAGCTGTTAGTAGGGTTTTTTTTTGTATACTTAATTTGTTTTGCATTCTTCTCTTAGTGGCTATTTTAATTATTTATTTACTAGCTGTTGCCTGTAAACTTCGTCCGCGTTATTTGTTATATCGGATTTTGTTAACAATTTCAGGGGTTTTAATTTTTTTCACAGAACCTTAACTCTTTTTCTTTAATAAATAGCCTAAGTTAATCCTTATAAAATGTTTTGAAGGGACTTTTACTGGCAGATAGCTAATGAGTTATCTGCCAGTAAAAGTCCCGTCAAAACCGGTCTAGCCGTTTCGTAGATTATCCCTAACAAACAGACAGACAGTCAGACAGACCGACAGATCAAAAACTAAAAAAATGTTAGAAGCACAAACATTGTAACATACACTCCAGTTTATTTATTTGTATAGATTCGTATGTTATGTAGGTTAAATATATATCTCAAAGTACTATAGGTAGTCTTATCGCACAAGGAGATCTCATACACACAAACTTCGTTTGTATTGAAGGAAAGAAGAGATATTATTTGATGTTGAAGACGTTAAAATATTTATATACACTAATTGGATAGGAATACTTACTGAAGTAACTCCTTTACATATGACCTTGTTTTGTACGAAGTAATAAATCGATTTTATAGAAAAGCTTTTTAATAAATAACATCGGAATAATAAATGGCTTTTCCTAATCGAACTAACATTAAAAGCTCATCCATTTATTTATGTGGATAAGACTTAATTTTCTCCGTCTTTTGATGCCACTATAATTACTGAAGGTTAGCCATCAACTCTAAACGTTTCCCCTTGGCCTTTGCGAGGTGGAACAGCCCAGCAGCACTCGTGACTCTGGGTCTATTCACCAAGGTTTCTTATTCCAAGACTTAATAATCTGTACAAATAAATAAAATATAAGTATCTGTTTGTAATTTCAAAATAGCAGCTTTTTACTGAATGCATATGAAAGTATATACGGTACTTATAACAAAAATAGCAGTGATAGCCTAGTGGTGTGACCGTCGGACTGCCAAGTCATAGGTCTCGAGTTCGAACCCAAGGCACGCACCTCTGAATTTTCGGATTCATGTGCGTATTGTATAATTATCACTTGCTCCGGTGAAGGAAAAACATCGTGAGGAAACCAGCATGCCTGAGAGATATTCTCGACGGCATGTTAAGCCAAGTCAGAGGCCCATGGGCGGCTTAAAAACTCTGACACCAGGTTAGGCACTAACCACACGTTAAAGAAAGAAGAAGAAGAAGAAAAGATGACAATAAACTGCGGCCGCACTAGTGTGAAACAAAATTAATAGGTAGTAAAAGATTTGACAAATAAACATGTTAAGGCGACTACAGGAGCTAAATTAGCAACTCTAATTGTGGTGGTTCAAACTTTGTTTGAAATACTGTTATATGTTATAGAATAAAGTTATAAGCAGCTTGCAGTACAAAGTGGTTGTTACGTCAGTCACTGAGGGCCGATTTGAATTTGAATTATTTGCCAAAAAATCAGAATAATCGCATGTATTTGGATATAGTTTTTACTCGTTAAAATATTTTTTTAGAGATAAGTTCGTGAATTTTTTTTATCGAGTAAAATTAGTTGTATTATGTTTTCAAAACACTATCATATTCTTGTGATATGTCATATTTTTCTGGTTTTGTTTATTGCAGTGAATCATATGCTTTTTTGAAATATAAAACTCGCGTTTAAGTCCTGTAGCCCCCTTAAAAAGAAAAATTATTTGCGTGTGAAGCGTATTTGTTATTTACATATTATTATTTCCGGAAATCGCACGCTTTTTCATTGAAATCATCGCTAATAGCGTTAATCGGTTGAATCTATTTTGACACATTATTTCGCACACACGTGTTGAATTGTGGATTTTATAAATCTGGGTTTTTGTGTCCGGAGCCAAGTTTACATCAGATAATTATTATGATTTCATTTTAGATTTCAGTTCTGGTGCAGACCTGACAACTTTTCTATGTCGAAATGTCAATGACATTTTGTCTTTTGTTTTTTTTTTACGTAACGTATTTTGTACATACTTAGTTTGATATACCGAAAGCGCAGATTACAACACATGGAATGTGTCTTTTGCAACCGTTATACTAAGGAAAAGAAATGTTTTCTTTTTTAGCCAAGTCATCACCCTCTCGTTGAAGCCAAGAAGGCTTCGATGTCTGTTTACCACATGTAGTGAAGAACCTCTAACAATAGTTTTGCATCAAAAACAAATATTTGTCACATAATCGGGCTTCTGTTTTACTCAACCACCTGTGCAAATAAAATAATTTATTAACTTGTTATCTTCAGTAACGTAAACCACACCATATTATTACCACAGTAATGAGGAAATTAACTGTTGGAAATAAAGTTTGGGCGCTTACCCGATCGTTGAAAATTCAACAGAGTGCTCGCGATTTCTTTTGGAAAATGTTACTGTGGACCTGAACGGAAGACCAATGATGATTTTCATTCCGGGATAGTTTTAAATGCGAATAGTTGAGGAAGACCAAAGAGACGATGGATGGACTGTGTGAAGAATGATATGGCAAGGAGGTGACTGATGAGATGACGAGTAATAGAGAAGTATCATCATCATCATTTCAGCCGAAAGACGTCCATTGTTGGACATAGGCCTTCCCCAAGTGTCGCCACATTGACCGGTCCCGCGCGACACGCATCCAGCGGATTCCCGCAACCTTCACCAGGTCATCGGTCCCCCTAGTGGAGGGCCTTCCAACGCAACGTCTTCCGGTTCGCGGTCGCCACTCCAGAACTTTTCGGCCCCATCGGCCTTCCGTTGTGCGAACAATGTGCCCTGCCCACTGCCACTTAAGTTTGGCAATTCTTGGGGCTACGTCGGTAACCTTGGTTCTCTTGCGGATGTCTTCATTTCTGATTCGATCGCGCAAGGAAACTCCGAGCATAACCCTCTTCATTGCCCTTTGGGTGACTTAAAGCCTCCTGATAGAGAAGTATGGACGAATAAAATATGCTGCGCCGACCCTCAATAAATTGGGGTAAGGGCAGGAGAATAATGCATAGTTTAAAATGCCGTAGTCATAGTTATCGCTTCTGTAGCTACAGCATCTTGTACCACGCGAGTTGACGAGAGTAAAGACAATGATATTTTTATAACAGTTCAATGTAAACTGAGATAATTATGTTTAAGAAACTGTGCTGCGTTTGCAAAACAAATGATATTCGGCTTCGGATTGTTACGGCTCAGTACCTATCTTTCTACCTAATACTTTTGTCCCATATAGCTTTTCCTAAAAGTCATTGAACCGTATTCATGAAAACATGCGCATAAATCCACGTTTTCAGCGCTGGAGGCATTTGTAAAGGCTGCCTCAGCGGAAAATCACAAAGCTTTTTCGGGCTTTTCATAAGCCTGGCGGCTTGGCAGTAGAGCACACTCTATAAAAAAAGCTCAACTATCGCATACTGAGGTAAAAGATAGGATTATAACTCTAAAACGTAAGATGGGTCTTCTCTGTTCTTTATGGCGCATATAAATCACAGTAATATTATAAATGCGAAATCTCTGTTATTTTTTCTCACCTTACTCACGGTGATCGAAATTCGATAAGGTACCATACCTTTATTAGACCATGACCTGAGTTAAGAAATAACATAATTGAAATCCCAGTTGAACCTTCCCGTGGGGTAATTTTTGACCTCTTTCGACGTGGGCGAAACTGCGGGCAAAAGCTAATTATATATAAATTTCAACTCATTATCATCTGCCTAAGCCTTTTCCCAACTATGTTGGGGTCGGCTTCCAGTCTAACCTGATGCAGCTGAATACCAGTATTTTACATGGAGCGACTGCCTATCTGACCTCCACAACCCAATTTGCAGTAGACTGGGTAATACGATACCCCTTGGTAAGACTGGTTGTCAGACTTTTTGGGCCACTGACTACCTGTAACGACTGTCAAAGATAGATCTACAAATGACAACCGGGACCAACAGCTTAACGTGCTTTCCGCATGGACGAAACTTGGTATGTAAGGGTGGTCCATCCACAGACCAACCTAGGCCCGAGCGGCTGTTATTGTTAAGCCACGAGCTCCTCTCAATACGCTTACGAGCTCATATCAATTTCAACTATGGCCTTAAAATTGATTGCAGAACCGTAAAAGAGAACCGTATGGATGTCGAATTACGAAAAGTATACTGCGGAGTTCTAGCTTGATTAACAATCAAGACGTAAATACATCGTAGCACCCTTTTAATCTCGTTGAGGTGTAATTAAGTGAAGATTGTTTGAAAACCATCAAAGACTCTGAAGATATATTATTACACTCGCGCTTTCGCTTTTACTGAAGCATCGTGTGATGTAGTGAGTTGGCACCGCTCGACTGTGAAATAGGGCAATTGCGTCTGTAATGTATTGATAGTTTTGTTGAATTAATTGGTGTTTTAATTGTGTTTATGTCAGTAAATACTTTTAACTTTTTCCTTTCTTTGTGGAATATAAAAAAAGAATTGAGTGATAATGCTTGGTCCTTCGAGCCGGATTCTACCAAAAGAGAAGGAGGCATGTCTCGAAAAGTAAATCAGACGGAAACGTAGTTAACGGCGATGAGTTTTCTTAGGTAAATGGACAAGAGTGAGTGATGTCGTACCCTGGTTACTACATTTTAATTACGCAGTGATATGGAGGTAGCTGCAATATTTCCTCAGGACTTTTCAACATAATTAGGGGTCTCATATACATATGAATTAGCAGTTTACAGTATTGGAACGGTTAACAGTTTTTGGGGGTTACTTACCAAGATCATTATAATTACGATCTTTTGCCCTTAAGCCAATTTATTTTGGTGAAGTGTTTTCTTTCTTCATACAATTATGTTATCCGTAACCATGCCCCCATCATGGGTAACGAAACTAGTCCTTATTTAATTAGTAGGTATTCAGTCAGTCTTCTTTAAATTAGTCGATACTTATTCAAAAAGACTAGACACTCTAGGTAGTTGTATTAAAATAATTAACTTATTTCAAATTAACGCCATGTTTTCCTCCAATATAACTCAATGTAGTCGTTTATCATTGTGTTATATTTATATCTTTTGAAGTCAATAAGGATAACCAGGTACCGTGAAATAAGGTAATAAAAAATAGTTTTTTTTTTATAAAAATTTTTACATACAGAATTACAGATACAAGTTTTTTTTTTTGTATGTAAGTGCCGTGTATACTTTCATATGCATTCAGATTCAGTAAAAAGCTATTATTTTGAAATTACAAACACTTCAATTTTATTTATTTATATAGATTATACCGAACCCAAGTTTAATTACTCAATTATTTGTTTGTATCTATATACTTAACGTTTGTCTTGATTAATTATCAAGGCGCAGCTCAAACCACTGGGCTAAAATTTGGCATACAGAAAGCACTATGACGTTTCCTAATTCAAATAGGGATAATAGACAATCCGTCATCGGCTTTATTAATCGAACCATTATCTTAAGCCTTATAATTTATCAAGACCACACATACAAGGCATCTATTCAAATAACCCACTTATTAACAGACTTACCGTTTAATTACCCAATTGTTAGCAGATCTATCTTTACAGCAATCTAAGCAACTGTAATTGCAGTCTGAACACGCACGTCGCCAACCTAAATCAGCTGTGATTGGATCCAATGGGTCGTCAAGATTGAATCAGTCCTCAGACATCTCGTCGGGATTGGTCAATTTGTCCGGACAGTATTTTTTTCTGGTCCTGTTAACGTGGCATGAGAAAGTATTTGAGCAAACGATTGGTGGAGCGTTGAGAATGATGGATAAGTCTTTTAAAAGATTGGGTCTTGGAGTCGCATTAGGACAGTATAATGATGAAATAAATTTCTAAGATCTAAGGGGCAGTTCCCGTATTTTTTGATAATATTATTGAATATCTCTAGTTTACTTTATGAGAATGTTGAGGTGGTTGTGTGGTGTGACAAGAATGGATAAAGTAAGAAATTAGTATACAGGGTGTAAACAACCTCATCACGAAGCTGTCAACCAAGCATTCTGTAGGTACATCAAACTAAGTAACTATACGCAAAAATTATTGCTGGGAAACGACTTTATTTTTTGTGGCGAAAAATTATGATTTGTGGTAGAACTCAATGTAACGCAACTCAAAACATTTTGCTGATGGATGGATTATTGAATAGTACGGGGGTCGGGGTGGTGTTTAAAGTAAAAATCTTACATTAAAAACTTGTATTAAAAAGAAAATGGTCAAAAAGTTGGAACTTTGCCCCCAATATCTCCGTAACTAGAAGGTTCCCAGGTATGGTGTAGAACAAAAAAATGTTCGCAATGACGAGGAGAACAAGTGCCTTTCGGCTTCGTTAAGAGGTGTGACTTTCTCTAATAAAGGGTGTAAATCCTTTATTACAGATTTTTAGCGGCCGTCAATTAATAGTAATTACACATTTTTAAAGCACACGTGTAACGCATTATTTTATTTTATTAATTTTAAGAAAACTTACAGCTAATACATTCAAGTAGTCAGAAGTAATATGTAGAAGAAAGCCAATTACAAGTTTCCACTTATACAAACTTATGTATAAATTGACAAAAACGGTACATACAGCGTGTGAGAATTAAACAGTGAAACAACTAAAGAGAGTAAACAAAAATACATACTACTAATTATTTCTTACTATGGCGTCAAAGTCGAAAACTATTTGGGTTCGGATATATACAGGATGAATTTTGGGTGGGTGTGGATGACCAAATCCGAAACTATGAGGAATAGCGAAAAAGGCTCACAGGATTCTCGAATCTGATTTTGATGAAAACTAAAACGGCATCATTAGATTTTAGAAAAAACAATATTCCTAACCAGGAATCGAACCCATTGATTTTGGAAACAAACACACTGTATTATTACACCATTCGATAGTGTCGCTAATAAGGATCAAATTCTAGGAAGTAAAAGGAAAGAGTTCAATTTTGATAAAATTCATAAGGGGAAACGATCTGTATTAGGGGTTTTAAGAATTATATCGTTGTATATAATTATCTTTGTTCCCGAATTTATCACAGCATTGCCGCTATACAAAAAAGTGTTTCCACTCCTGCCACCATTTAAATAAAAAATAATTCATTCGTGGCCGCCGACTTTTTTTTTTATCTCAAATCATCAAACAAAGTGAACGATCTCCTTTACAGTATGGATGTCTATCTGTAAGTACTAATATTGTAAAGAGGTAAATTCGTCCAATAATAATGTCTTTACCTACCATTGTTTCTACCTCTGACATTTCCTAGAATTTTGTACCCATGATACAAAATGATTACTACGCCGTCTACGCCAGATATTTCTGGTCCTTTGAAACGGGACACGTGATTGGCTTAAAGCTAATTGGCTCTGACGCGGGTGTCTCAAACTTTGTTGTTATTGGTTGAATAATTTAATAAAAGGGAATCTGGAGCATGTAATTTCGAGGAAAGAGGCCTTGAAAATGGAAACTCGTTTATTCAAATTAGGAGGATCAGAATCTAAATATTAGAAGACTGTCTGACTTTTAGCCTTGGCTTTCTAGATTCGATTTTAGCATTCAACTTAACTCGGTAACACCAACCATTATGGTTAATCGCTTACCATAAACATCACGCCTGTAATCCCCGAAGGGTGTGAAAAGCAGACCTCGGTGTATCTAATAGTATACCCACATTTCGCCAGTTATGTTCAAACTCAAACTCAAATCATTTATTTCAATTAGACCATTACGGCACTTTTGAAAGTCGAAAATACAATAAAAGCAAAGCTACAGTCACAGTCACAAGGCATAATAACTTGAGAAAGTACTGTAGTTGCCCGTTCCCTAACGTAGATCTCTATGGAGAAGAACGGGCAAGAAACTCCATGGACACTCTTTTAAATCAAAATATTGTTACAAAATCTTGGTTACATCATTCATGTTGAGATTATACATATATGTGAGAACGATGTAGAAAGACGTGCACATTAAGAGCGTCCAGAGTAAAATAATAAATCAAAAATTAAAAAAAAAAAAGTAACTAAAATGAACGAACCGTGGCAGCCAAGAGATGACCAGTCCCAACTGAGAGCGCCCGTTCACGAACATGACGCATGTATCGGCGCCAAACAACTCGACCATATTTAAGGGAATTAAATGACCGGACACCCGCCACCATCAGCGAGACATTTGAGTGAGCATGACATTCTCTCTTAGCCACCAAGGCATATTCAAGTCAATGAAAGATAACTAAATGTAAGTGGTGGCTGAACAGTACAAAGTACTCACACATGTGCTATGCAATTATATAATACTAAAAACTGGATTCTATATAATGCAAGTAGGTATATTTTAACAATCTTCTGCAGCTTCCACAATACATTAACATGGGAATCAATTCTTCTTCTACTTCTTTCCGTGTCGATAGACTCAAATAATGCCCGACCAGTGCAATCAATTAGTTTGCAACTATGGTTGTGGAGCAGGACCAGCATGTAGCCAAGCATTTTTATCATCAATGTAATCCCCCAACTTATAATATGCTTGCCTACATAGTGTGCGTTTTATACAAGATTTAAATTTCGTCTCATTCAGTTGAAGAATGTGGGGAGGTATTTTATTGTAACATTTCAAACAGTACCCCATGAAAGATGAATCTACTTTAGCAAGCCTGAAACCTGGCTGAACTAGTTGGTCCCTATTTCTAGTGTTATAGTGGTGTCTGTCACCTCTTTTACTGAATAAATGCAGATTTTTCCTAACGTACATGATGTTTTCATAGATGTATTGACAAGGTACTGTCATGATATTAATTTCCTTAAACAGTTCTCTTAGAGAATCGCGTCTACGTAATTCATATATGGCTCTGATGGCTCTTTTCTGCAGAATAAATATAGACTCGATGTCTGCAGCCCGTCCCCATAGTAAAATACCGTATGACATAATACTATGAAAATAACTAAAATAGACTAGCCTCGCGGTATCAATACCAGTAAATTGACGGATTTTTCTAACAGCATATGCAGCTGAACTCAGCCGTCCTGCAAGAGATGTTAAATGAGGACCCCATTGTAACCTTGAGTCGAGCGTGATTCCCAAGAAAACCGTTTTATCGACAAATTCTAGTTTCTCTTGATTCAATATTATGTCACAATCATTACTTTTGACATTTGGTAGAGCAAATCTAATGCACTTAGTTTTTTTCCCATTTAGTACTAAATTATTAGCGGTAAACCAATTATGGACCTGCAGTAGGACGTTATTTACGTCGTCAAGATCAGTGGCACGTCTGTTTATCCTAAATATTAAAGAAGTATCGTCAGCAAACAACACCATATGCGGATGGTTGTTAAATAAACGGGGTAGGTCATTAATATATACTAAAAACAGGAAGGGACCCAATATCGAACCTTGTGGTACACCCATTTTTACTTTTAAACCCATTGAATTGACACCATTTATTTGTACCTGCTGCTGTCTATCATTCAAATACGATTTTACTAAACTGAGCGCAAGTTTACCTAAACCGTAATGCTCAAGTTTCAAGATCAGGGTTTCGTGATTTACGCAATCAAATGCCTTCGAAAGGTCACAAAAGATTCCTATGGCATCTTGTGCCTCTTCCCACGCAGTAAATATGTGTTTTAATAAAGTGACACCGGCGTCAGTTGTACAACGTCCTTTGGTGAAACCATACTGTTGCTCGTGCAATATTTTATTGGTGTTAAAATGGTTAAGTATTTGATTGAGCATTATCTTTTCAAACACCTTGCTGAAAACCGGCAACACGGATACGGGCCTATAGTTATTGGTGTCTTTACTATCCCCAGATTTAAAAAGCGGTATTACCTTACTGAATTTCACTAGATCCGGGAAGACCCCTTGATCCACGCACAAATTAAATATTAAGGCTAAATACGGTGCTACAGTCTCAATAATTGAGGTACAAGCTTTGATAGACATACCCCATAGATCTTCCGTTAATTTGATCTTGATTTGCTTAAAAGCTTTTATGACTATTAAGGGGTTTATATGCTGAAATTCAAACTCATTTGGACAGGCTGAAACGTTCGCTTTCAATAAATCAATAGAGAGCAAGGGAGAGGATTTTAAGGTTTCTGTAGTTTTAAGTGGGATACTGGTAAAGAAATTTACAAATTCTTGAGCAACTTCATTGTTGGAGCTCACAAGGCCACGTGATGTCTCTAGTGTGAAATCATTATTTAGTTTTTTATTTCTATTTGTTTCACTGTTGATAATTTTCCAAACCGTCTTTATTTTATTATCGGCTGATTTAATCTTGTTGCTAATGAATAAGGATTTGGCTAACTTGCAAGTGTTTTTAAAAATTTTCGAATAAGTAGCAACATATTTATTAAAAGATTCTGTGTTGATGTAAGGCTTAAGGCCGTACAGCTCAAACAATCGTTCCCTACTTTTCCTAATACCCGGTGTTGCCCAGTCACTAAAAATAAACTTTGGGCCAATAGTTTTAAATTTCTTTTTTAAAGTATTATTGAACTCGGTGTGCACTACCGAAAAGAATTCTTCATAAAATTCATTTACATTGTTTATAATATGGCCCGGTATACCTAGCTTGCTAATTAAATTATTATTAAACTTGTCCAAATTGCTGGGTGTTATTTGTCTAGATTGAATCTGAATTCTTTGTAATTGTATATTGGACGCGAAAGCAACGGTCTGACCGCTGTGATCAGAAGGAAGGTAATTTACGATGGTATTATCTAAGTACTCACAGCAACAAAAAACATTATCAATACATGTAGCAGTATTAGTAGTAATTCTAGTTGGTTCTGAAAACACATTTGACAAATTAAATGATTTAAAGAGACTTAACTGTTTAAGTCACATGTAATAGAAGGCGAGCCTATTGCCGTCAACTGGGCACAAATCCAGACTCCGTGACTGCTACTATGAAATTCCAGATGGAAAAACCCAATAACACTTTGCCCGACCCGGGAATCGGGCCCAGGAATTCATGCTCACCAGTCGCGCTTGCGACCACTTGACCAACGACGCCTAACGTACCAGCCTCTCATATTTTACCATTGCTGGGGCTGGGATACATGCCTATTCTCTGTGAGGGAGATTGGACCGAAATTCACGACGCGGGCCCAGTGCGCGGGTGCAGTGTGCATATCACACGCTTCGAATGTGTGATAGGATATGGGTCCATCTGGTGAAACGCCTTCCAACCCTGCACCATCATAAGCACAATCATTATTATTTTGCCGTTTTACCACTTTTAATAAGCCCCTCTCTCTCCCCCCAGGTGGGTGAACGTCTAAACGTGGACGTTCGCCGCGGCCTCTCATGGCGGGAAGCCAACGATCGCATGAACTTCGTGGGCCCCAACGAGTTTACAGTCAAGGAGCAGGAACCGCTATGGAAGAAGTACATAGAGCAGTTCCAGAACCCGCTCATACTGCTGTTGCTTGGTAAGTGGACTTTGGGTCTTATATCGGCCATATTTGTGTACAGGTTTAAATCAAACTCGAGTCAGGTTTGTCAAGTCCCCGCAATGCCTCAATAAATAAATTATTTGTTTTGTATTTGTGTTGTTTTGTTTTGTTGTGTTTGATGCAATAAATAATTTGTCCTCCAAACCGAGTTTGTGACTATTATGACATTAAAGGTATTCTGAGTACCGGGCGTCGGGGGCCACCGTAGGCGCGGGCCTGTGGACGGTGAGCTATGGGCTAGCTCGCCGTCTGTCCGTCTTATGACGACAGGCCGTGTCGACGGCGCGTTCATGTTCCACGCGCGCCTCAAAAGAGAGTCAGCAAAAAGGAAGGGGTCCGCAAGGGCCGATGCCTGCCGGGGCTGCGGGACTGTTCGAAAGAGATACCCTGGCCCCGGAACACAAAGGGCGATGAAGGAACATGGATGGGTTTTAGTCAGTAAAAGTCTGACACTCCCTTCTGCTCCGCCCAGAGCAGGAGGAGTCATTTGAGGATTTCCCATCCGAAAAAAAAAGGTATTCTGAGTAATATTTTAGAGTTATGTATTATATAGTGCACAAGTGTGAGCGCAAATTCAGAGGCACTCTCTACCCTCACTCTGATAGTCCGATGGGGACGGAAATCTTACACGTCCGGAGAGGGATCAGGTGCAGGACGAACGTTTTAATTACTTAGCGGTCTAAATGTCGGTCGGATGCGTTTTCGTGTATTAGTTTTTTGTCAGGGTTTTTATGAGAGATCGCCTCGCAGTATGGGTCACCTCGTATATTTGGGGTCGCAAAATATGTCAGACGTCTGCGATCGACCGCGGTAAGCAGACCCCGCCCTTAAGTATAGCTACATCCCAAACAGCCGGGTATATTGTTGTTATACTTGTTGTATAGTCGTTCATCTTATCTCGCGTATTGTTAGTATTTATTGCAGCCATACTGGTAGCGTTGATAGATTATAATCATCATTATGCATTGCTTGTCTGCTTCTATTTGTAAAGTATCAGTAATTGAAAAGTATTAGTAGTATTATAGTATATTTTAGTAGTATTGACGAATATATTCGATCAAAGCTCTTCTCCATAGCATCGTCTGGCCAAATACAATTTAAAACATTTTCTCTAAGCCTCGAAAACTGAAATAGTTTCACTTTTTGAAACATGAGCTTCTTGATATTTGGTCTAATATCAAAATATTCGTTTCCCATGATCTGTTTGGTAGAACGCGTAAATAACCAAGTTTTATGGTTCCCATTGGTTACTTTACTTTTGAAGTTATTTTTAGGGAATATTAGATGTACCCTGGTCTGTCCGGTTATCGTTTAAAGTTCCTGTGATTGGATTCCTTAGATGATATAAGATTTTCAGCTCATTTTCCAAGAAAGAGACGGTTTTTCATGAAGATAGCACACTGTCCTATAAAAATTAAGTAATTAAATTAATTAGGATGAATTTCTTACCTTATTTCGCAAATTTTCCTGCTCCGTATATTCATTAAGCTGTGCGCAAAGAAAATGCTTTTCATTAAGTCGAGTCCGCAAAAAGCCAATTTCTTAAGCTAAATAAGGATGCATTTACTGAGATATTTTCTGTATTGCACTGTTTCCATGGAATAACCTGCCCAGTGGTTGTGCGAAGTTAGCAGAACTATCGGAATGGTATTACGATTCCATTGCTAAAATGTAAAGATCCTTTTGAGTTTTATTGCAAGGGGAACTCAATGCCGTAGAATTGCTTGTATTTACCTATTGGCCTATCTTACTGCTAATGCCCTTTGAAAAGGTCAGGACAGATAGTCACTCAAACGGACCACATTTGCGAAAAAAGCGAGGAATGTGGAAAATGCGAACAGAATACATGTAAGTAAGTACCTACACTATATATTATGTGAAAAATGTGCGGGACATAAAGCTATGTTGTTATTCAGAATATGCAAGAACAATATTTATAAATGACACTGCCTTGAAGTGTAAAATGTGGTGCTGTTCTACAAACGATGAGGCACTTCATATCGTGTCCTGTTGTTTGTTCATTTCAGAGGAACTGATGAACGCTACTGAATTCCCTGAACTTGTAGTCCAGTTCTGGGCCTACTTAATTTAGATTGCCATCGAAACGCTAAGAAGAAGACCAAACCGTGGTCCCGATGAGATACAAAAATGATTGTACCATTTTTGGGAATCCCATTGGCAAAAATGCAACCATGGCTACCAACGTACAAACTTAATTTCCCTATTTAACCCCACTAACTTCCAGTCGTTGTATAAAGGAAATCTTGCTCAAAATGCCATGGTTCTAGAACCAACCACAACAGTTCTAGATTGTGCGTGTTTTTGTCAGTTAGAAAAAAACAAGCTGAAGTTTTTGGTTGCGTCAAGTATTAATAGAAAAATTCATTCATTTTTATGTGGAAAAGTAGCTGATCTAACTAATATTGATACGTGAGGGATAGATAGACTGACATGAGAGTGGCGGAGACATGAGAGTGGCGGTACGCAGGCTCAGTGCCAAAAATACCGCCCCGGGACCCGACGGCTTGCCTGGCAAAGCCTGGGTCCTGGCCTCGGAGGCTCTCGGTCCCCGACTGGAGGGGCGCTAAGCGCATGTTTGGAGAGAGTTCAGTTCCCGCTTCGTTGGAAGACGGGGAAGCTGGTCCTCATCCGGAAGCCGGGGCGCCCGGCGGACTCTCCGTCCGCCTACCGGCCCGTGGTGCTGCTCGACGAGGTGGGCAAGCTCTTTGAAAGAGTAGTTGCAAACCGCCTCGCCGAGTACCTTGCGGGGATGGGGCCGGACCTTACGGAACACCAATTTGGTTTCCGCAAGGGGCGCTCTACGGTGGACGCCATCATGCGCGTGAGGGCCCTCACGACGGGGGATGCGGTGTCCCGGGGTGGGGTTGTCTTGGCGGTGTCTCTCGACATCGCCAATGCCTTCAACTCCATGCCCTGGAGCTGCATAAGGGAGGCACTCCGGTATCACCGGGTGCCGACCTACCTCCGTCGTGTGGTCGGGGACTACCTGGCGGACAGGTATGTCATCTACCCCGGTCGCAGCGGAGACTGGAACCGGCGAGAGATGTCGTGCGGTGTTCCGCAGGGATCGGTTCTAGGGCCGTCCTTGTGGAACATCGGTTACGACTAGGTGCTGCGCGCCGACCTCCCTAGCGGCGTCAGCGTTGTCTGCTATGCAGACGACACGCTGGTGCTGGCACAGGGGAGGTCGCACGAAGTGGCGACCGAAATAATGACACTCGGGGTTGCGATAGTTGTTGAGAGGATCCGGCAACTGGGTCTCGAGATGGCATTGCACAAGTTCAAGGCCATGTGCTTTCATGGGCCTCGGAATGCGCCACCTCCGGGATCAGCAGTGACGGCGGGAGGGGTATCCATCGGCGTCGAGTCGACGTTGAAGTACCTGGGTCTCGTCCTCGACAGCCGGTGGAACTTCGCGGAGCATTTCCGACGTTTGGCACCCAAACTGGGGGGCCAAACGCCTCCTGCCGGAGGCTCTACGCGGGAGTCGTGCGGTCCATGGCCCTATACGGGGCCCCGGTGTGGGCGCGTTCATTGAGGCAGCGAGCTGCCAACTATTTGAACGCGCTCCAAAAAGGGCCGTAAGGCTGATCCGGGGGTACCGCACGATCTCCCGCGAGGCGGCGAGCCTCCTTGCCGGATTGTCGCCATGGGATCTGTAGGCGATAGTCCTCGCGCGCCTACACGAGTGGCGCGCGGAGGCGCGACGCCGGGGGAAAACTCCGCTGCCGCGGCAAATTGTCGCTCAGCGGACGGACTTCCGGCGGGATCTCATGGCGACATGGAGAGAGCGACTGTCGCAACCCCGTGCAGGGCACGCCACGATAGTGGCGGTGAGTCCCCTCTTTGAGGAGTGGCTGGAGAGACGCCACGGCGTCCTCACCTTCCGCCTGACGCAGGTTCTTACCGGACACGGATGTTTCGGTAAGTTCCTGCACCGAATCGGGCGGGAGGAGACGCCCGGGTGTTTCCATTGTGAGGATCGACCGGAGGACACGGTGGAGCACACGGTGGAGGTGTGCCCTGCTTGGGTGGAGCACCGCCGTGACCTCGAGGTGGCGATCGGCGGCGGCGACCTCTCGCTTCCGGCCCTGGTTCGTGCCATGGTCCGGAGCGAGACGGAATGGGACGCCGTCACCTCCTTCTGCGAAGCAGTCATGCTAGCGAAGGAGGTGGCGGAACGTGAGAGGGAGATATCCTCACGTCCCGGCCGCCGCGGGAGACGCCCCGGGCGTCGGGGGCCACGTGGTGGCTTCCGGCCACCGTAGGCGCGGGCCTGTGGACGGGGAGCTATGGGCTAGCTCGCCGTCCGTCCGTCTCATGACGACAGGCCGTGTCGACGGCGCGTTCGTGTTCCACGCGCGCCTCAAAGAGAGTCAGCAATAGGGAAGGGGTCCGCAAGGGCCGAAGCCTGCCGGGGCTGCGGGACTATTCGAAAGAGATACCGTGGCCCCGGAACACAAAGGGCGATGAAGGAACATGGATGGGTTTTAGTCAGTAAAAGTCTGACACTCCCTCCTGCTCCGCCCAGAGCAGGAGGAGTCATTTGATGATTTCCCATCCGAAAAAAGAAAAAAAAAAAGGGATAGATAGACAGGAGTCTTTCGGATAAAAAACGTGTACGTCCTATGACGTACACATTCACAAAGGATCATTAAAATCCAATGCATGTTGCACTAAACTTTCTACTTTCGAAGTCTCCTCATATTTTGACGGTCGCACTTTCAAACACACACCACCTCGAGTTCATTGACTTACGTTCTTCAAAAGTCTTGATTTATATGCAGCCTTCTTATTTATGTGTGTAGATAACTGGGCTGGTTTTAGCACGCAAAAGACGACTAGTTAAAATTAAACTTGTAACATCCGTTTTGTGGCCTAGATACTCATTGTACTTATTAACATTAAAATCGATCACGTACCTAATATTGAAGTAAATGTTCAGAATATAAATTAACCCTTTTAGAAATACTCCCGCAAAACTACAGAACGAAATAAATACAGTACGCTTACTTCGCTCAAAGGAAAAGAAAATATTATGTAAAGACCAAGTGTGTAGTTTAATTCAAATAGGCTTTAACGCCTTGTTTAACATCTTTGTGTGTGAATGTGAAATGAAATGTGTGTATGGGTTTAATTAAGACTAAATTTAAACAGATCGGAACAATTTCCGCACCACGAAATAAATTCATAAACTTATGTCCATCATAGGCGTAAAAGAAAGGGGGACCCCTTCCTTGGCAAGGCCCGACGCCTGCCGGGGATGCGGGACTGTTCGGAAGAGATACTGTGGCTCTGGAAGTCCGGAACACAAAGGGCGATGAAGGAACATGGATGGGTTTTAGTCGGTAAAAGTCTGACACTCCCTCCTGCTCCGCCCAGAGCGGGAGGAGTCATTTGATGATTTCCCATCCGAAAAAAAAAGGCGTTAAAATATTAGGCTACCTTTATACCAATATTTGTTACTAAATATTAAAGCCTAATATTTTACTCCCATGAGCTCGCGCATCCCGTGGCTAAATAATAACAGCCGCTCGGGTCGATCATACCGAGTTTCCTCCGTGCCTCGGAAAGCACGTTAAGCCGTTGGACCCGGCTGTCATGTGTAGATCTTTGACAGTCGTTACAGGTAGTCAGTGGCCCGAAAGTCTGACAACCCACCCGTCCCCGAACCCGTCTGTATTACAGTACTAACTGGGCTGTGGAGGTCAGATAGGCAGTCGCTCCATGTAAAATACTGGTATTTAGCTGCATCCTGTTAGACTGGAGGCCGACCCCAACATAGTTGGGAAAAGGCTAGGCAGATGATGATTGATAATTGTTATCAGATCTAAAGCATACACGCTAGTGTAGCTGACAGGTTTGCCTGTACAGTTGACCTGCAGGGCTATTACGTATCTTTCTGATATCCAGTGACTATTAAGCTTCGGTTGTACACCGAACTTTGATGACAACCGTGAATGTCATTATATTGGTATTACGTATCACACTGAGTGGATATCACTTTACGGTGACTAACAGGGTCATACATAATACGAAACTAACCTTTTGACAGTTAATTGATGGACACTGAGCCTAGTTTACTATCATTTCGATCTGTCAACAGAGATACGTAATAGCTCTACTGTACGGGTAAACCGGAGCGTGTATGTAGCAATATTGAGCAGGATTGTCCTCTACAAAGCTCAAGCCTCAAGCTTACCTGACGGGCGAGTACCTGTGCAGGTAAACCAGTCAGGTTCACCCTAGCGTGATGACTACTTCTAGGTTTTAAAAGAGGAATTCCAATTAAGGTCATAACTTTACTTCAAATACCTCCATAACTCGTTTAATATTAAATGCGCCCATCAGCACAATGTCATTGAGTTTTACCGTAAAACATAGTATTTCACCCAAAAAAAAAAAAGCCGCAGTCGCTTTCCCAGCAATAACTTTTGCGTAGACTTCGTTTAATGTACAGAATGCTCGGTTGACGGCTTTGAGAAGTCTCCGTTTACATCCTGTATATAATATTTTCGTAACTAGTGACCAGCCCCTGCGCACGGCTCCATCTATCGGCTCCTATCTTTCAAGCTAGAACCAACCATTCACGTTTACAAAATTTCATTGAAATCGGTTGAGTGGCTTCGGGGCGTTTACGAATACGTGCTTTTTACAGATTAAGATTTTTTTGTGGCCATATTTCTACAGCAACTTAATGAAAACACATATAGTTTTACGTCAGAAACGTAAAACTATTGCTTACGAGTCGGAAATATAGTATTTATATATACTAAAAAACTAATAAATTCGTAGCAAAAAAAATTATTGTCCTTTTGAATGTTAAGTGTCAATTAACTCGCGTCTTCAAGGGCATTTGAAATAAATAAGACGTGTATATTAATAGCAATTAAGTTGCCTATCGGTCAAACAAAACGTATCTAACGTCGCGTTTTCTTTTTAAAGCCGGGTCCGCAGCGTCATGATATCGTGTTTTACTAACACAAAACATGGTTTGCTAACATAAAGGGGACTTGCTTTTACATAAAATGTTATGTTTTGTTAGAAAATGGGCGCAGAGGAGCCGGCTTAAGAGGGTTTTCACGACTTGGCAAAACATCGATATTTCTTGAAATAATATCTAAGTATTATAGAAATAAGATAAGTTAAATTGGCTTAGTTTAAGTTTTATGTATTATACCTACTCATAAACCTTCCAGAATAAATTATCTGAATGACCGCATCAAAATCCTTTTTGAAAAACAATACGGACACATCATCATCAGCCTATTAATGTTCCCACTGCTGGGAGACGGTCTCCTCTCTATGACAGGGAATGGTCTATTATCCACCACGCGGGCCCAGTGCGGATAGGTAGATGTCACGCCTTCGAATTTTTGGTTCTAGGACATGCCGGTTTCCTCACGATGTTTTCCTTCACCGTTTTGAGAGCAGTGGTGATGAAATAAATTACACAAAGTAATGAGCCTGCCTGGGTTCGAACCCACGACTTACTGTTCGCAAGTCGGGGCCGCCACCACTGGGCCACCGCTGCTCTCACGTACACATAATTATGGAAAAACACAAAAAAAAACCTTCAATTTAGATGATTCTCGTTCTCCAAATTTCAAACATCTACACTTTACAGCACGGATCAGAACGTTCAAACATTTACGTGCTTTCAGGCCACAATTTAGCCAGGCTTTTAGCCAGACGTAAATTTATTCAGAGCACCTGCGACTTGACTGGGGTACCTAGAAACAGCACGGTACAGCTGCCGTCGTAGGGGTAACACTGGAAGTTTCATCATAATTTTGTTGGAAAAGGTGTAAGGTATGGTAACTAGGTGCAATGTCTGCTTTTTCATTTGATACTGTTTTGTGGCTTTGAGGTTTATTTCGTTGCACTGCGGTTAACAGTTGTAATCGCCTTTGAAATGGGACTATTAAAGTACACCTAAAAACTAATAAGTATTATAAAAATCTCGTGTCACAGTGTTTGTTATCGAACTCCTCCGAAATAGCTTGACCGACATTTAGTTTTTTTTTTTGCGTATATTTGGTAGGTCTGAGAATAGTTCGTAAGGCTTTTTTTTTCATTCACATCAAAATTTCCAAGCGAACTAAGTCGCGGACAACAGTTAGTATTTGTATATTTTACCTAGAATCGATTTGTCATCACTGTCTCACCCGATTCAAGAGCAAGCGTTACTGTTTGATTCCTATTTAGAACGAATATTATCAAAATTAGAATTAAAATTTAAATCATCATACATAACAAATACGTAGACAAATCTGCTGTAATCTTAAGAGACAAAGCAACGAAAATTGGCACTCCATTGACTAAGGAGACAACCACCAACCCTAACTAAAACCGCGCCGTCAACATCAAAAGTTATAAACACCATTTCTAAGGGTTACCCAACAATATTCACATCGCTTATAGAAAACAAACGGCAGATACGACACCCCTTCTGACAGATTAGTTGAATAGCGCCAACCCTATCAATTTTAGGGAGCCAGCATCAAAACCTGATGTTTAATAAACACGTAGTCTATGGGTACACAATGACCTTGCTCTGACAGCCTGGGATAAGGGGCCTAACGACATCCCAGCTGTCGTAATGAGGGTAGCCAGATTGGAAAGGTCGAGGGGCACTTTACTCTGACAGATTTCTATTCTATCAGTGTATTGGTTGGTTAAGTGAATTTTGATTGGATATTGAAGGGAGCAGGATTCAGGATATTAGTCGGCAATCATGATTTGGTTCGTAATTTAAGGTTGTACGTCGATGTTGAAAAGACAAGAATGAATTTGAGCTTTTATGTGGACGTCGAATCGGCGTGTAATAAATGTACTGTTCACGGTGCAGGAAAAAATCGCGAGGAAATCGGCAGGACCTAGAACCGAAAATTTGACAACCACCATCCCGTACTGGAAACACCAGTCTCCGTCTTCCGTAGAATAACGATTGCAACTTTGAGAGAAGATCTAGTTAATAATAGTATGGGTTCCAAAATAGTATGTTCAGTCATCAATGCAATAAGAGAACAAAAAATCAATACAGTAAGAGAAAATCATTTTAAAAACTTGCAAGGCGCTTATGACATTATTATGACACTAGACTAAGAAAACACCCAGCTGCAGACTTGCATTAGGAAACAAAACCACAGCTTTACGATGTACCTGTTCCAAAAATAAGGGACATTATTAAAATAAGCTGGTTCAGTACGTCAGCGGATGCACCGACGCGACGAAACACTCAAGTATTTATAACCACAACCGAAACGACTATTTTTGGGATTTATCTCAGTTCAGAAATATCACATTTTCTTCATGACAGGAACCGATTCAAGATGACAAGTTTTATTATCAGGTGATTCAATTTTTAACGTATCATCTCTGAGTCTGTTCGCTTTTCTAAAGTTTCGAGTAAAATGTTATTTTGCATGTGTGATGAACAAGCTATCGTCTAACATTTACCTGAATCATGAATGAAAGCATCCATAAATTTCTAACGAACAGCAGCTCTTTGGAAACTTGAAAATAAGAATGTAAGGAACTGTTAGGCTGTTAGTATAAGCAATTGGCTAGGTTGCACACTTCTATTTTACAAGACTATTGCTTGAAATAAGCAGAAGCTTACATGTTTGGGCAACGTTCTTCGATACTTTACTTTCATATTGTTACTGTTTCTTCTGTTCCTCACCTATTGCCCTAGTACCATCATCATTATCATCAACATTGGAAGCATTGTTCCACCTATTACAGGCTCGTGTCATGCTGCTCTGGTTTACGGTTTTTAAATTTAAGAGGTGGTGTTAATGTTTGCGCTTGATTGTTTATAGGCAACCTGTGTGTGACTGTCGGTGTGTCTGACTTTCTTCAAGTGCCGCTCTAAGAATCGGTCAATATTCATTGATAAGGACTTGAGTAGTTATGTCATGATTTCCGCCTTTAGATTTATTGACTGATTTATTACTTTCCTTAGAATCATTTATTAAAGTAACTACCCACCATGTCTAATACACGCGAGATTTAAAGCCAAACGAAAATACAGTACAGCTAACTGCACACCAACTTGACATAAGTACACATCAGTCAGTTTGTACAACCAACCACAGGTCCTTGTTATCAATTAGGCATTACCTTCACTTTTATGTCGTATCAGTAAGTGCTGTACTCGTAGTTCAAGTGTTACCACTGAGGTGTAGTTGCGAGTACTTACGTGTTATTTTCCGGTATCCGAGGTCATTGTCACGGCCCGCATGCACTTGATACCGAAACCGGTTCTTGCGCAGTTTTTTATGCGAATAGTCACGCTCCGAAGTATTAGCAAATAGATGTGAAGAGTATGGAAGGTTTTAATTAGCATTTAGTTCTATAGTTTTCTGACATTATTTCTTGGGTTAATTAATGATTGGCATGAAATGTAGTGACAATACAAAGCAGGTGACAGTGGAAACGCCGGGAGGGGATGCCCCAGAAATGACACACACTGACCTTATTGGTGATGTTCTTCAGAGAGGTGCGTAGTACTCGCAACCGGCATGCGTGAATGACCAGTAGGGCTATTACGTATCTCTGTTGACAGCTCGAAATGATAGTAACTGGGCTCAGTGTCCATAAATTAACTGTCAAAAGGTTAGTTTCGTATTATGTATAACCCTGTTAGTCACCGTAATGTGATATCCACTCAGTGTGATACGTAATACCAATATTATGACATTCACGGTTGTCATCAAAGTTCGGTGTACAACCGAAGCTTGATAGTCACTGGATATCAGAAAGATACGTAATAGCCCTGCTGATGAACTTGGACGTACCACAGAACTGTGTTAGGACCTACCCCCAAGTGACAAAGGCGTGTTATTCGTATGACTTATGGCTATGACTCAAAGATGCATTGTAAAAAATGGAACTTTACTTTTAATTGAATTAGCTGTAGAAGAGTTGCCAATCGTACCATTCTTATAGTGTTAATCGCGTTGCTAGAATGCGCCTCAGTCCGGTGTTATATTCCGGCTTTTGCTAGGGCCCATAATTCGATGCGAAGTTTCTTCTTCGGCATAAGGTGTATTTCCCACAGAATTACTTCTACGAAGGGAATTGCCTATTTAGGGACAGCTTAATACCTTGGTAGTTTTTTTTTCATCCGTCTCTGTCAGTCGTCTCGGCATTTATATTTACTTCAGCTCCTTCATAGCTATGTCATTTGTGCCTTTTCATCAGTTTATTTTCTCTCTTTTCTTTTTTTTTATCAAACCGCTTAATTATGTTTGCGACCGACATTTGTTCAACAGATGCTTCGTTATTTGGTGTTTCAGCAAATAGTAGATTATACGTTTACTTATACGTTTTGTTAGTTTCTAAAAAAAAATGTTACATTTAAGTATTCAAATAAAGTCGGTTTTCGTGTTTGGTGACCGCGTTATTCTTTGTGATTTTTATGCAGTGTTAGGCATTATTTAGAAAATTTATTCCGGAATGTTTGTTTACAACCCATTGATATAAAATACGTTTAATAAAGAACTCAGTGTTTTGTCAAAACATTGAGTTCTTTATCTTTGCTCACTATTTAGGGCTACCGCACATTATAGACAAGACTGTCTTTAGACAGACAATTACCTTACTAGTGTGAGCGAGACAGACTATGTATTGTCGCTCGCACTAGTAGGGGAATTGTCACATGACATAGTAACAACATACACTCATTATACGTCTCATCAGTTTCTAAGAAAAGAAAAAGATATACATAATAAATGTGTGACATTATAACGTTACACGTAATAGGTAAGCTTGCGTGCTTCACGCTTGTTGCGAATGAAAGGAAAACGTTCTCTTTTATTACTTACTTAACTTTCATAGAGTTTTGATTAATAATGCGACTCGTTTGAACATGCCGAACATTTAATTGGTTTTCAAATGAATCAGCTAGAGCTAGCTCAGAAATATCATCATCATTTCAGCCGAAAGACGTCCACTGCTGGACATAGGCTTCCCCAAAGTGTCGCCACATGACCGCGGTCGAGTGGTCCCTCAGAAATATAATATTCTGTACTTAGATATTTTACAGTTGTTGTATCTTAAGGATATTGAATGCAATCTCCTATGATATTATAGTTTTTCTGTGCTCTACAGTGGTGAATTGATATTCCTAGTTAACTCTATTCTGTGGGTCTAAAATGGCTGGTGATGGTTATAACTATAAAGTCCATTTTCAGAAATAACATTTTTAACGTGATTCCATTATTCCATTCCATTATATATTTTTTTCCGTCAGTGCAACAACCTGTAACCGTTACAGGGCGTCAAAAAATTCGTCCACACCGCTGTCAACAGGAAAAGTGCCAGAAGGCTGGCAGCATTGCCACGTTGGATGGCAATGCTGATTCTTTGGCCAAAAACTAGGCCCGCCCTCTGTGAAGAGTCGACCAACAGCTTGGCGATTTCTCGAAATACTAGGTGGGCACTCGGACCCCATGGCCCTAGTGTTTCAACCCCAAACGGCTCAAACACATAATTACCAATTAAATTATTGTATTTTTATTTTGTATTAATAATAATAAATAAATAATAAATATCGCTGGACATTAACACACAGCGCCATCTAGTGCCACACTAAGCAACGAGGCTTGTGTCGTGGACACCAGACAGTTGATATACTACATAGATACTTTTTGTTTGTAAATACATACTTATTATACATATAAACATCCATGACTCGGAAACAAATGTCCATGCTCATCACACAAACATTTGATCAAACCGGGATTCGAACCCGGGACCCTAAGAACGTAAGGCAGCCTGACTACCGCTGCGCCATTCGGGTCGTCAAATTATTAGTAGTATTAAATATTATATAATTTGTGTTATGTAAAGTTTCCTGACTGAGAGCAAATTACTAAGTCGAAATAGGTCTTCAGTAGGATGATCTTTTTTTAAAAATACATGCACTTAATAAGAGCGCTTTGTGCCCTTTCTAGCGTTAGAAATTTTGTTTTGGCTGCACCACCCCATACAGAGATGCTATAGGAAAGTACTGACTGGACTATCGCAACATAAATCATTTTAAGGAAATCTTTTTGATGGCCTGAATGATTACCCGGCAGTCCTCAGAACGACTTTCTAAGAGTCCTGAACATCCAGCTTTATTTCCTGATTCTATTGGCAGCCTGCTCAATGTGTGGGTACTATTATTTAATCAGTTGCCTGCTGACGCCAAATCAATAACTTCATATCGATAACAAAGGATTGTTTTTCAATTAATTTCTTTTCTCAAGGGAATTGTAAACTTAGTACATATTGTTTGTATTACTGTATCGATCTGTGATGGAGTGACTTTTTTGTTATGTCCTTCGAAAGGCAATTAGTATTGTTAATAGCCATTTGTCTCACTGCAGGGCAAACGACTCCCTTCGACTTATCTAGACTGCTGAAATTGTCTGCCTTCTGACCATAGCGGACAAACTGTAACTTTTAGGTGTAATACACCCCCATTGCAAAAAGTTCAAATTAAATTTAGACCTATAACTTCTAGCAGATTAAATAGGTATAATATTTCGCTACAGAACAAGTTAAGTGCTATGAGCCTTGACGATATTAATATAAATCAATTGTATGATCGTTTCTTTTCAATAGTTCACACGGAATTCAATAAAACTTTTGAAAAGAAGACAAAAAGTATTTGCCCTAAATTCATATTTAGTGATTGGGCAACTAGAGGTATCCGAAAAAGTAGGGAAAGACTATTTGAGCTTTATGGCCTTAAGCCTTTTATAAACACTGAAACTTTTAACAAGTATGTTGCTAAGTATTCAAAAATTTTTAGAAATACATGCAAGGTTGCTAAAGCCCTGCACATTAGCAACAAGATCAAAACAGCAGAAAATAAAATAAAGACAGTTTGGAAAGTCATAAATAACGAGACTAACAGGAAGAAAATACGTAACACTAGCTACACATTAGATACAGCATGTGGTCCTAAAAGCTCTGATCAGGAAGTAGCTCAAGAATTTGTAAATTTCTTTACCGATGTACCATTAAAAACTACAGAGGCTCTTATTTCCTCACCTGAACTCTCAATTGGTTTATTAAAGGCGAATGTGTCTGGCTGCCTGGCTGAATTTAAATTTAAACACATTAACCCTATGATAGTTATTAAAGCTTTCCGGCAAATAAAAATCAAACTGACCGAAGATCTATGGGGAATGTCTATCAAAGTTTGTACATCCATACTTGAGACTATAGCCCCTTATCTAGCTTTAATTTTTAATTTATGTGTAGACCAAGGAGTTTTCCCTGATTTAATGAAATACAGTAAAGTCATACCTCTTTTCAAATCCGGGGACAGTAAAGACACTAATAATTATAGACCTGTATCGGTTTTACCAGCATTTAGCAAGGTTTTTGAAAAGGTAATGCTTAATCAAATGCTCCATCATTTTAACACCAACAGAATCTTACATGATCAACAGTATGGTTTCACCAAGGGACGTTGTACAACTGACGCCGGTGTAACCTTATTAAAGCACATATTTACTGCGTGGGAAGAGTCTCAAGACGCCATAGGAATTTTTTGTGACCTCTCCAAAGCGTTTGATTGTGTAAATCACGACACATTACTTTTGAAACTTGAGCATTACGGACTGGGTAAACTTGCACTTAGTTTGGTAAAATCTTATTTGAATGATAGACAACAACATGTTCAAATAAATGGTGTTAATTCACATGGTTTAAAAGTAAAAATGGGGGTTCCACAAGGCTCAATATTGGGTCCTTTCCTTTTTCTAGTATATATAAATGATCTACCCTATTTATTGAAACACCAACCTCAAAATATGGTGTTATTTGCTGATGACACTTCCTTAATTTTTAAGATAAATAGGCGGGCCCAAAATCTAGATGACGTAAATAATGCCCTACTTCAGGTCCAAAATTGGTTCACAGCAAACAATTTGGTATTAAATGAAAAAAAAACCAAATGCATAAGATTTGCTTTACCGAATGTTAAAAGTAGTGATTTTGATATAGTACTGAATAAAGAGAAACTTGAATTCGTAGATAAAACTGTTTTCCTGGGGATTACGCTTGATTCAAGGCTACAATGGGGTTCTCATTTAACATCTCTTGCGGGGCGGCTAAGTTCAGCAGCATATGCCATTAGAAAAATCCGTCAATATACTGATGTAGATACCGCTAGACTGGTTTATTTTAGTTACTTTCATAGTATAATGTCTTATGGCATTTTGCTATGGGGACGGGCTGCAGATATTGAGTCTATATTTATTCTGCAGAAAAGAGCCATCAGAGCCATATATAATCTTCGTAGGCGCGATTCTCTAAGGGAACTGTTTAAGGATATTGGCATCATGACAGTACATTGTCAATACATCTACGAAAACATAATGTACGTCAGAAAAAATCTGCACCTTTTTGGTAAAAGAGGTGACAGACATAATTACAGTACTAGAAATAGAGACCAACTAGTTCAGCCAGGCTTCAGACTCGCTAAAGTAGACTCATCTTTCATGGGGTACTGTTTGAGATGCTATAATAAAATTCCACAAAGTATTCTTGAACTGAATGAGACGAAATTTAAAACATGCATTAAACGCACACTAAGTAAGCAAGCATATTACAAGTTGAGCGATTATATCGCTGATAAAAATGCTTGGCTCAATGCTGGTCCTGCTCCACAAGGACAGGGGCGCTTAAATTGATAGCATTAAATGGTATTGTTGGAGCTGCTGAAGATTGTACAACTATCTTTGCATTGTATAGATTCAATCTCTTTAGTATTATATAATCTCATAGCCCATATTGTGTGAGTACTATGTACTAGAAAGCTATCATTCACTGGAAACCTACGTCTTTTCTTGACTTGAATGTGCCCTGGCGGTTGAGAATATGTCATGCTCACTCAAAAGTCTCGCTGATGGTGGCGCATGTGTCGGATCATTTAGTTCCCTTCAAAATGGTTGAGTTGAATGGTGCTGATCTATGCGTCATGTCCGTGAACGGACGCTGTCAGTTGTGACTGGTCATCTCTCAGTTGCCATGGCTTATTTTAATGAATTATTTTAGTTTTTGAATTGTTTTTATTTTGTTTTGTTTTACTGTGGACACTTTTAACGTGCACATCTTGCTACATTGTTCTCACATAATATACCATCTCAACATGAATGATGTAACCAAGATTTTGTAACAATATTCTGATTTAAAAGAGTGTCCATGGAGTTTCTTGCCCGTTCTTCTCCATAGAGATCTACGCTAGGGAATGGGCAACTACAGTACTTTCACAGTTTTTATGTCTTGTGACTGGGACTGTAGCTACATTTAATTTTCATCTTTGTTTCGACAATTCAAAAGTGCCTGTAACTGGCTTACTTGAAATAAATGCTTTGATTTTGATTTTGATTTTGATTTAGTGCTTTTCGTCGCCAATCTTTAAGGCTCAGGACACATTGATGGACGGATGGCGTTTGACGGTTTGTCGATACAAAATACTCCTTTTTAGAAGTCTGTTAAAAAGTAAACAGGGTGAACAGGTAAACGAACCATTTTGTACATCAAACTAAGTAACTCTACGCAAAAATGATTACTGGGAAACGACTTTTTTGTGTGAAAATTACGTTTTACGGTAGAACTCAAAGTAAAGCACTCTAAACATTTTGCTGATGGATGCATTGAATAGCACGGGGGTCGTGGAGGTATTTAAAGTGAAATAAAGTGGCTTGCGGATTTAGGCTAACCGCAAAGTCTCCGATCGTGTTGACCCCAATCTATTAATTTTAAGTAATGACATGATTGACTTATAGGCACTTACTGCCATTAAAGTCAGTCGTGCTTATACTCGAAATTAACAAATATTTCAAACAATAATATGAGAATGGTTTTCGTGAACGAATCAAAAAGAGTGTGTATAAGGATGGTATTAGGTGGAACTCAGTAGTGTCATCAGCTTCCTGCCCTTGTCCGATTCTATTTGGGGTCGGCGCAACACGTTTTCTTCTTCCATTCTCCCCTGTCAGACGTCACGGCATCATTACTTAACTCCTTTCTCTTTCATATCATTCCTCCATTTACCAACATTACCATCACTTTTAACTTTGAACTCAGTAGTATGTATGTATAAAAACAAAATTGTTACTAACACAAGAACATTTTTAAAAGTATTAAAAGCCGCGTAATAGCACTTGAGTACCATAGCGTTTAACCGGTATTTATAACTGGGCCACTTAAAAGTAACGCCGCACCCTGCCCCTAACTACAGGATACATTCAGTTTTATTGTAACCTTTACTTGTGAATTTCATACTTAGCAGTATTTTTCGAAGTCCTGTTTCCAGGTCCATCGACACTGAATTCTCGTTTTCCTAACGACACTTAATTATGGCCAATTCTAAGATGCAGCTGGAGTTAATGATCATTCTGAGTCACCACAGTTGGAATAGGTCAAGTTGAAACATTTCTCGTGGAGCAGATAGTGGATGAGGCCGAATGGTTCTAGAATGGCGACCGCGTACCGGAAGATGTAGCGTTGGTAGACCACAAGGTGGACCGAGGACCTGGTGTAAGTTGCGGGAATCGACTGGAACAGAGCAGTTGTGGCGATCTTTCGGTGAAGTCTATGCCCAGCTGTACGCAATATTCGACTAAAATAATGATGTTGATGAAGTTTGAAATTCAAAAATAACTGAAACGTTAAACCCTCCGGGTCTTCTAAGTGAGAACTATACGTAGTGTTGTAATGAGACGATCTAGGTCTATGGTTGCATACATAGTGGTAGAGTAGAACCTTCTAGCACTGCGAATCGCGCTGTTACTATTCTGCTAAACCAGCTATCTCATGGCATTGAAATGATGGGGTTGGCAATACATGACATCATGAAATTTTCGAGATTTTTTACATTTCAGATTTTTTTTTACCAATAGCTGTTTTTTCAATTATTCTCAAGAATGGCGGTTTGGGATATTTTCTGTAAAGAAGCTGTCAAACCGCCATATTTATTAAAACTTATTTGACGATTTAAAACCCGCCCAATGAAACATGAGCAATGAAAAATTAAGAGTGACTTAATTACACTACACTGTCAAAAACCAAAGACTTTCAAAACAAAATATTATTTTATTTCACAAAGACTTACACGGGTAGGTACTTATAAAACGTCGAGGAAAGGTAAAGAAGAACCGGCAAGAAACTACATGGTTACTCTTTTACAATACTTTTGAAACTATGTAAGGTTCTAATAGCATTAACATAATCGATAAGGAATTAAAACTAAATAAGTGCTGTTTTCTAGTCTATGAATTAATTCGTCACGTACTTTATCAACATGGTGTCGACATCAGTACAAACTTGTTACATTTTATTGGTAAGTCACGATACTTAAATTGACTGTTTCACTTAACTTTGTAATAGGCCTCGGCATTAAAATTCTGATTATGTAAGTATATGTGGATTTTAAATAACAACACATATTGCAGGACTGAAAATTTCCAAAAAAAAAAAAACTAATTGTACCTACTTATTATGTTATTACTAGCTGACCCGCGCAACTTGAGAAAGAGGGTTAGTGAGAGTGGGTATTTTTCATTGATTCTTCGCTCCTATTGGTCGTAGCGTGATGTTTATATGCGTGAGCATAGGCTCACAGTCAGTTGGATAGCCCATTTATCGAGGTATCGAAAAAGGCTATAGAGCCTTCCTCGATAAATGGGCTATCCAAAACTAAAATAATTTTTCAATTCGAAGTTAGTTTAGCTTTATAATATGTATTTACATAGATGCAAGATTTTAGAGTGCTCTAGAATAGTTAACATTCCCAGATATCAATTCAACCTTATCATGAGAGCTGTAAGAGCAGTTAAGAAATTAAGTATTAAAAACATTTTCCTTAAATAATAAAATTTACGTATTTATAGCAATGCTTTGCGTGGTTAATCTACTGCAAATACACGTTTGAAATTGTGCCATGAAGATTTACACATACATTTATGCCTACGTGTTTTATCTGTTTAACAGGTATTCGCAATGTTTTATATTTGTTATACATAAGTATCATGTCGATACATCACCGTGTCGAGGATACCAACATGACCTCGACCAAAAATTCGAAGACTTGACATAGGTACAGCCTGGCCAGCCTGGTGGACGGTGGTTAACAGCCCACTCCTCTCACAGAGGCAGCCAGACTCCCACCTGTGGGAAAGTAATAGGCTTATCATGCTAAGTTTTACGTGTCGTTGTTAACACCGGTGGGAAATCCCAAGGGGCGGTCCGGCTTGAAGAGATAAGTCAATATTTATGTCCTCAATTGTCGGCAGGGGATTACAAATCCGTCCTGTCTACGTCTCGTTTACGTATGCGTCTCCGGATTATTGGGAAAAGGACTTATATCCGCCACTTCGCCCACGTCAAAGTCACATTCTATGGCACTCCACAATAGTGTAGGTTACCAACTCTTTGAAATCTGATGAATAGTTTCAGAGATACTTTTTCCATCCGAACTTACAAAACTCTTTATAATATTGGTAAAGATAGTCCTTTCGTTACCTAGCATGATTTGGAATGAAACTGTTCCACGTGTTTCTCGAAATCCTGGAAATAGTCAAATCTCATTGCCTAGGTTGACTAGGTTGGGTGGCCAAAATAGTGATCAAAAAACTATTTTAAATTAATTATATTAGGTTTATCAGTGAACATTGACCGCGTATACAAAGTTTCGTGTCCGTGCAATCATCCGTTGAGTTGTTCTCTGGCGAGGAGCCGATCCCGGCTGCAGGATCAAGTCATATCTGTCATCTAGTCTATCTGTCATGCCAAAGAATTCCAAAACAACAAAAACAAGTCCTCACTAGATAAGAAACCGATAATAGATGTACCGAATATGGACCAAACCATGTTTTTACATCCATGTTATGAGAATGAGGTAAGAAGTATCATAATGTCCCTCAACAACACTAAATCGGTTGGATTTGACGGTACGATTTGAGTTGCTACTCAAATTCTTAAATCCTGTGCCACTATTATATCCCCAATTATTGAACACTTGATCAATCTCTCATTTTGGCAAGGGATTTTTCCAGAAAAACTCAAACAATTAATTATAAAACCCTTATTTAAAAAAGGTGACATAAAAGAATTGTCTAATTACCGGCCTATTACACTTATATCAAATTTATCAAAAATCTTTGAGAAAGTCATGCATTGTAGACTAACAAATTATTTAGAAAAATTCCAAATTATAAAAGAAGAACAAAACGGCTTTCAAAGAGGTAAATCGATGACGTTAGCAGCATTTACTCTAATAAAAAATGTAATCGAAAAACTGGATAAAAAGATTCCGGTATCCGTTGTCTTCTTTGACATGAGCAAAGCTTTCGATTTTGTCAACCACGATTTGCTTCTAAAAAAATGCAACAACTACGGAATCAGAGGGATAGTTATTGACTGGATTACTAGCTACTTAACGAACCGTCAAAAAAAAGTAGAAATTAGCTCAATGAACCAAAATAACGAGTCTACCTCATTCAGCTCCGAATATAATCAAACAAAATCAGGTGTACCACAGGGAAGCATACTGGGCCCATTACTTTTCCTGATTTATATCAATGATTTGCCCTCTGCTTTACAACAACAGTGCATACTTTTTGCTGACGATATTTCTGTAATTGTTGCTAATGATAATAAATCAGACTTAGATCACGAAACAAACCTTAACACAATAGTAAATAAAGTTTTAAAATGGCTAGAAAACAATTATCTCTGTGCAAACCTTAGTAAAACCAAATACATAAATTTTCAAAATTACAACTCAAAACCAAAAACTTTCAAAGTTAATTGTCAAGGACAACAAATTAACGAAGTTTGCGAATACAAATTTCTTGGACTCATTCTTGATCAGCACTGTAACTGGAAATTACACATAGAACACGTTTGCAAGAAACTAAACCAAGTTTGCTCTTAAACGTTTGAGACGTACCGCTAGTGAAGCAGTCGCCCTTACTGCTTACCACGGATACGTATCCTCTTTACTCAGATATGGACTCCTACTCTGGGGGAACTCCACAAATGTAAATGAAGCATTTCTTGTTCTAAAAACATGCCTACGAGCAATTTGCGGTATTAGCCCATTAACCTCTGTTTAAAAAATTAAAACTATTAACCTTATCAGGACTTTTCATAATGCAGGCCGGTATTTTTGTGAAGGAACACTCTAAATTCTTTATAGCATGTGATCTGCATTCGAAATACACTCGTCGAGATCCCACAAGATTGCGAATCCCTACACATCAAAACACATTATGCCAAAAAAATTGTCTAATCACTGCAATAAAAAAATTTAACAACATACCAAAACATTTAAGGGAACTCCCTTTAAAATATTTCAAATCCAAATTACATAAATGGCTTATTGACAATTGTTTTTATAGTGTAAAAGAATTCTTTGAAAAAAAAAGTATCCGATAGATAGAGCTACTAAGTAACAAAGTATTGTAAGTTGATATATTTTTTAGTTTTCTCTATAATAATTATAAGAGTCTATTAATTACTGAAAATTTAAAATAGACATGAATCCTGAATTGTGAGTGCTATTCTTATTATCTAGACATTGTACTATTAATATTTACACCAATATTGATGTTGTAAAAATTTTACGTTTATGATGTTCTAATATTTGTATGCCATTTCTATGGCGAAACATGTAAGTTCATAACTCTATCCATAAGACCTTAATGTACCATGTTTTTATACAAATAAATTATTCTATTCTATTCTATCAAAATGTGTTGTCACCAGAACCAAATGTGTGTGCAAAATTTCAGCACAGTTGGTAGAGGAAACTGGTTTGCAATTCAGTTGTAAGATTTGACAAATACATAATACCTAACTAACATGGCAAGCTTGGTATGGGCATGTGATGCGGAGGAATGACCAAAATGTCGTGAGGAAAGAATGATGATGGGTATAAGAGAAGAGTAGAGGAAGACCAAGAAAACGACAGTTGGATTTTGTGAAGGATGATATGGCAAGAAAGGAGGTGTCTGATGAGATGACGAGTAATAGAGAAGTATGGAAGAAGAAGTATATTGAGATAAATTGGGATAAGGGCAGGAGAATAATGAAACACTCTACAATAACAATGAAAATAAAAATAATTCTATGACAGAACTGTAATCTGTAGTTCCATGATGAGTTGACTTGTTTGATTGTTACCGGGCCCCATTAATGAGCTCAATTACGCGTTTACAATCAAATCGTGTAATAAGCCGTGTCATTGACGCAGTGGACATCAACGTAAATACCTGCTGGAGTAATAATAGCGTTGTTGCAACCATGAATGAAGGCGAAATGAGTTACCCCACGGTAAATGATTGCGAGGGACGAGGAGATCATGAGACGGCATATTTTGAGTACATGATGTTAGATCGTGAAACATAGTTTTACTTGAAAACTCATCATCTGCCAACTCTGGTATACCTTTCAAATGTTAGAGCTGTGCAGGTGGCTACATACTGGTCTAACACAATTTGAGTTCCATCGACACGTAAAGAAGAAGAATAACTGGAAAACTCTTTGATTATAGCATCATTTTGTTTGATAGAACTTATCTCAGCAAGAAAGGGTCATTCGAATGTTGAAAGTGTCAATTCAAACTCAAACTCAAAGCATTTATTTCAGTTAGACCATTACGGCACTTTTGAATCTCAAAAATACAAAAAAAAGGCAAAACTACAGTCACAGACACAAGGCATAATAACTTGAGAAAGAAATGTAGTTGCCCATTCTCTAGCGTAGATGTCTATAGAGATGAACGGGCAAGAAACTCCACACACAAGAAACGACACTCTTTTAAATCAAAATATTGTTACAAAATCTTGTTACATCTTTCATGTTGAGATTATGCATTTATGTGAGAACGATGTAGAAAGACATGCACGTTAAGAGCGTCCATGGTAAAAGATTAAATCAACAATTTAAAATTAAAGTAATTAAAATGAACCGTGGCAGCTATATTTTTATCTGGAGTCGCAGACTTCTGCTATTTCTGGAGTAACTAATTTATCCTTACCCCTGCAATTGCAGCTGGAGCCAGAATGCCTATAAAACAGGCCTTCAAGTAAAAAGAGTTCTTTAGTAACATAGTAACATAACACACTAAACTGAAACATTGTCTTTGAACGGAGGTCGAATGACTAAATTATGCATAGGTCTAGAAACGGGTTTCTAGTCGATAAATCGATGCTGTTGCCATGAAATATTGATGGCAATGCGAGCTTTAAATGGTTGCACCTGCTGTCATTCACCATGGTGTTCCGAGGTCATAATAAGGGTTTCATTGTTAATAAATCAGAGTTGTGTTTAATGAAAATTTACTGCGTATTGATCTTCTTCGTTGGCATAACTTACACAATAATAGTTTTATGGTGATAAAAATGCTTGGCCAGTTAGTAGATGGATTATTTATCTCTAGTGCAAGTTATTTACAATGTAACTCATTGTGCCTTATAGAGCTCGTAGATAAATAACAATGACTATACAGCTGAATAATAACAGCCGCTCGGGTCGATTTTTAGGTTAAGCCGTGCATACTGCCTTCCTAGGTTGGTCCCATCACAACCCATTACATACCGATTTCCTCCGTGCCTCGGAAAGCACTTTAAGCCGTTGGACTCGGCTGGTATTTGTTGATCTTTGGCAGTTGTTACAGGTAGTCAGTGGCCCGAAAGTCTGAGGACCAGTCTTAGACTGGGCGTCGAAACTTTCGAGCCACTAACTGGTAAGCCGAGGCGTAGTGTATTACCCAGCTAACTGGATTGTGGAGGTCAGATAGGCAGTCGCTCCGTGTAAAATACTGGTACTCAGCTGCATCCAGTTAGACTGGCAGCTGACCCAACACAGTTGAGAAAAGGCTAGGCAGATGATGGGCCTTAATGGACTCATCAGCCCGCAGTCACAGCATTTAATTAATATCGATTGAAACACTCATCTGGCTTAAACGTGCAGATGGCCGATGGAGCAAAGTTTTGAGCGAATGCTGGCCAACGTTATGACAATATGCGGGACGTACGTGCATGTACGTGTGTCTTCCAGGACGGACGGAAGAAAGGCCTATCCCAATTGTGGGCGATTCTGGTCTGTAATTGATGATGAGTGATGAAACACACCTGTTGCCTAACCCATTACAATTTGCATTGTGGGTATATTAAAAACAGTATGCTTGCATAGAGTGAGGACATTGTGACGCATTGTTTACAAATAGCCCTCTTAAAATAGATTAACACGTACACAAGTCATACGTAACGATCAATAGAATGTACTCTATTTGTGAAGGTTTTTGTCCGTGATTTATTTCATTCATGATTCATACAAGTCGTTTTTTTTTCAGAGTGTTATGAATCATCGAAAGATGGGCTTTATATTTACCGTTGTTTTCGTTTTATGAGTAGGCACCTACTCATAATTTGACGAACGGTAAATAAAGCTTTTTCTTACATTATCTCCAATTCATATATACATTTGCTGATTCATTTCGTCCTCTTAGGGCAAAAAAATTCATGAAAGATTTTTTTTCTGGTTTAAATTAGGATTACCTGAAACTTCCTAATGTGATATTAGGTTTACCAATCACTGGAAATATAAAAACACCTATTTTAATTCCATCCCTCCCATTGACCACCCACAACCTCTACCTCAACCCCTGATCTCCAATTTAAAGATCACATTGCAAATTCCCCACTGCGGCGAGTGGTACAGCAATTATCTCTACCTTTACTGGCAAGAAGTTCGTACTTTTCCTCTGCTTCTTTATGTATTTATTTACACACCTTGAATTCATGTTTACGGGTTCAACTCTAGGATGTAACTATTGAATCTATATATGTGTCAACGTTTCTATTCTTCAGTTTAGAGCATAACGATGTCTACTTTTAATCAGCACTTGGTCCACACCAAGTGCTGATTAAAAGTACACATCGTTATCCCTCTCATAGAGAGGAGACCTGTGTCCCAGCAGTGGGAACGGTAACAAGCTGATGATGATGATGGTGTGATCACATCATTAAGATCTTCGCTTGTGCAGATACTTGTACAAAGACAAACCCATATTCTTCTTCCTGTTGCTGGAACATCAGAATATCAAAATTTGTTGGCTGAAAATTTCGCAACTTCATCGACTTCGCTTCATCATGTTTTTACACTCTGAACAAAAACCTGACAACAACTCTCTTTTATTAGCCCTCCAGACACAACACCTGCTTGGCCGGAGGATCCTCCCTTATCTATAGCGGATGAAGAACTTTACATCCTGTTCTTCATACCCCCTAAAACTCATCACCACCAATATTAATGATTTCTTTCTCTTGTCTCCAGGTTCAGCAGTGGTGAGCGTGGTTATGCGGCAGTTCGACGACGCCATATCGATCACGGTGGCCATCATGATCGTCGTCACCGTGGCTTTCGTCCAGGAGTATCGATCTGAGAAGTCGCTGGAAGAACTTAACAAGCTCGTGCCGCCATCTTGTAACTGGTGAGTTTCATTATGAGCTTTATAGACAACTAACTTTTTCATGCGGTTTCGCTCCCGTTATGTACGGAAGTTAAAACACAGGAACGTTTAAAAGTAGCCTACAACACTTTGGGGGTAATGTAGCTTCCAGTTAGTGAAAGAATTTTCGGAATCGGATCATTATTTCCGAAGATTACCCTGCGTGCCGTGTATGATCAGATGAATGCTCATGGGCGAAGCGAAAGGGATATCTGAGGATCGTAGCAAGTGGTGTTCTATGTAAATCAGATACGTACCTATATAAAACCTTCAGTCGAGATCACTGCAATAATTTGGTAGGTACTACGGAGTTCACTGACGGCCTTTTCAACATTATTACGTAAGGCATAAGGATCAAAGTGATAGACCGTCAGTGGCCTCGGTTGTACGTTATTCGCATTATCATCAGTATGTCTTTACCAGTTCACAGCTGAACAAAGCCCTATATTTAGATCATTGGCCACTCTCATCCAGCTGCTAACTACTGTTCATGTACTGGTTAATAACTGTCATCCAAAGAATGAACCTTTGGATCAGGCTTGTCCAACATACGGCCCAGTGGCCACCTAGCAGTCCGCATAGGTCTTTCATCCGGCCTGCGAGCTACCTATTTAAACCTAGTTATAAATAAGACATCGATAAATATTGCGCGAACATTGTTAAAAATGCCCCTGAGTTATTCCTGCGCCATACCTATTTACCTACCCGCGAATGCAGACCGCATCATTGCAGTCTAGTCCGGCGTTGCTTGTTTTATTTAAATTTAGAGGTCACTTTGCATTTCTTTTGGCCCGCTACGGTTACAAAAATACTAAACTTGGCCCTTCATAAAATTATTTTGGACACCCCTGCTTAGCAACCATCCATGGTTGATAACCAGCAATGTGGTTCCACCTGATTCATTTTAGTACATAGCGTGTCAACATTTCATGAGCCTTGATAGTAAAAAAATCTTAACTGTCAACTATGCACATTGCACCACCAGCTGTGCTACTGTGTTTTGTAACGGAAGGTTCTAGATTAAATTGTACGACGAATAAAAAGGTCTAGTCTTTTTTCCATGCCGGTTGTAATAAGATACAATCTTGTAACATTAGAACATCCTGTTTATTACACTAAAATGGCAAAAAAATCCAAATTATAGGGGAATCCTCACATGTATATGAATAGGTTATAATTCAACAAGGTTGTCGTAATTCGTGTCTTTCATTATGTAATTCTCATTAGTATTGTGGCGTTATATATTTTGCGATGGAATTATTTTACATGGCTCATGAATATGTTCAATCTATTTAAGTTGTTTATGGATGACATTTCCACCCTCCAACGAATAAACTTTGGCCACGTAAGTATGGTAAAATATCGATTAAGCCATGACGCACACAATTTATTTCGATTAATTCCGTCGTCGCATCGACAATAGAGTTGATTACTGCTTAATTAATGGCTGCCGTTGACATTGGCCGGAGATAGGGTCGTCTAGTCCTTTGAATAAGCTCAATTAGTATTATCGCTTTTACTCTTTGTCTGGGATGATATTAGTGTTGTAATATAAATGATTAGCTTATGCTCGCAGTTTTGCCCGCTAGATTAATTGCCCCACGGGATCTTACTACTAGGATACAAAGTAACAAGTGTTATACTATTTGGGCGTCAAATTTTATCCTTATCCGTTCTGTAGCTTTTGCGTGGAAAAGTAAAAAACATCCATCCTCACAAACGTGACGTGAACGTTGATTTTAAAACCATTAATTACTTCGCGAAGCATCCATTTCGAACCTGCAAGGTTACAGCACGATCTATTCGCCTGATTGGTTGCAAAGGAGGCTCAGGAACAGGTCATTGGTTCGACCACATGACTGAATAAAATTACTTTGATACGAAATATTCCACTGAGCACAGTAATTGGCTATTATTTCGTTCCCTATTATGATATCAATGGCGTTTTATGACTGACTTACTGTCCGACTCATCGACAATTTAAAAGTACCTGTGAATGATCTAATTGAAATAATTGTTTTGAATTTGATTTGTTTTAGAAACAATCAACAAACTAGTTGCTTATCTTAGCACTACGCAATTTTCATTGTTATCGCGTACTTAATATTACTATTAAAATATAAAGGGTGTAAAAATCCTCGAGGTGGATGCTCCAGAAGGCTCTGGTGTATTGATGATTTTGATGATTATAATTCTATAAATACATACGTGTTACAGCCGCGAATCAAATTTTAATCAACATACAACCTGACACTGACCTGGAAATTGCAAAAAAAAACATAAGAAAATTTGAATTTCGCGGGCTACCCTGGAGCATCCACCTTAACGAAGCCAAAAGGCACTTGTTCTCCCCGTCACTGTGATCATTATTTGTTCTATACCATACCTGGGAACCTTCTAGTTTCGGAGATATTGGGGGTCAAAGTTCCAACTTTTTTACAAGTTTTTTTTTAAATAGGTACAATTTTTTAGTGTAAGATTTTTACTTTAAACACCTCCACGACCCCCGTACTATTCAATCCATTTATCAGCACAATGTTTTGAGTGCGTTACATTGAGTTCTACCACAAAACACGATTTTTCACCCAAAAAAAAACTCGTTTCCCAAAAATATTTTTTGCGTAAAGTTACCTAATTAGTTTGATGTTACAACTGATGCTAGCTGCCACAATGTAGCATCAGTAGCATGAACTGCTTCAAATAAAATATTTTTCGTCCATGCTTCGTCCTCTGCATTATCTGTCCCTTCGGCCTTTTCTTTTTTGTGAGTTGCAAGGCTGTGACATGACACGGCTCGGTTTAGCATATATCATCCCTGAGGCCGTATTGGCGGGAATATTCTGGATAAGGCACGCACAAGCAAGGAGAGGCCTAGACCCAGCAGTGGGTGAAGTCGGGCTGTGGATGATGATGATGATGAAGGCCGGCAAATTAAACTCAAGTCTTTTCGTATAAAGGGCGGCTGAAACTATGGAACACCACCGGCCACGATCCTTTCATTTCGTCCATGTTCATAAACCTGGAAATATACGCACGCCGCCCGTTTGCGAGTGCTTCACCCGCCTGATCTTTTAGAAATAAAAAAACTTTTTTTTTAAACTTCTTTGTTTCTGTCCAGTCTCCGCGAAGGCAGTCTCGAACACTTCCTAGCACGCAACTTAGTACCCGGCGACATAGTCCACCTGAATATCGGCGACCGAGTGCCAGCCGACCTTCGACTCTATGACTCCACGGACCTGGCTATTGACGAGTCCTCCTTCACCGGAGAGACGGAACCAGCTGTCAAGAGTGTACTACCGAACAAGGCAGCTGCTGGACGGGTCAATAAGGACAATATTGCCTTCATGGGGACGCTTGTGAGGTGTGGTAATGCGAAGGTAAGACTCTTGGGTTATTAAGTTTGTTGCCAGCTGACTGTTAAAATTGGTTGGCTAACGGCAGTTTTCTATAACTCACTTACGTATAACTGTTAGTTAATATGCCTACGTCTCGTAGCTATCGGTGTTTCTATAAACAAAGTTAGCTTGGAATACCCTATCCGCGTCACCTACCTGTCAGTCGGAGGAATGTCATTCATAGAAAAAACAAAGAAAGGTTTTCTGTGACGTTTTGTTCTCTCTTTTTGTTCTCTGTCTGTTTGACATTTAACTTACGGACCGTTACGTAAGTTAAATGTCAAACAGACAGAGATAGCCGTCAATTACCTGTTAAAGTCATTGAAAATGGCCGTAAGCTATTCAGACAAAATACAGTACCTACTACACAGTACAGCCTGCAGGCTTGACCAGCCTGTAAATTGATTATTGTAAACAGTTTGTTGCTCTAGTATAATCTGTCCAATTTTCTGCTCCAATTGTTTTTGAACTTTGATTATTTAGTACACTGGATAATAATAATATTCCTTTTGGAAATAATTCTGTTTGCATTTGATTCAATCAAATTGAAGGCGAGTTGTCCGACTGAAGATTTTACCTATTAAGATGGATGCTCTAGGGTAGCCCGCGAAATTCAAATTTTCTTACGTTTTTTGCATCAATACAACCCTCCAAGTTCATAAAGGTCGAGGAACAATGCTAAAGTTATTCCTCGACCTTTGAGGGTTGTATTGATGATTTTGATGATTATAATTCTGTAACTACATACGTGTTACAGTCGCGAGGAATAATTTAATCAACATACAGCCTAGCACTGGCCTGCAAAAAACGTAAGAAAATTTGAATTTCGCGGGCTACCCAGACCTTAAACCATTAGCTTGCCTGACACCCAACTGAAAGTTGGATGATTTTGTTGCCAATAAGCTCCTCATGAAACAGGAGGAATATGACTTTTGGGAAGCTTAAGTAACAAACCAACAATACTGAACTGCTTATAAAAGTAATTTACAAATATCATGTTGAACTCAAGATACCTACGCATACTAATTCCTTCTTTCCAGGGCATCGTTGTAAGCACAGGCGAACGCTCAGAATTCGGTGACATATTCCGGATGATGCAAGCCGAAGAAGCACCCAAGACTCCTCTGCAGAAGTCCATGGATACCCTGGGCGCCCAGCTGTCTTTGTACTCCTTCTGTATCATCGGCTTTATCATGGTGACCGGCTGGCTGCAGGGAAAGGCTCTTCAGGACATGTTTACTATCAGCGTCAGTTTGGCTGTCGCAGCCATTCCTGAGGGTAAGTTTAAACTTTCTCTACCATTTCAAATAGGGCAGATGAATATTTTAAAATGGAGGAGGGAAATATCTTCAGGAAAATGCCGTGTCTTAAAAATAGAAGATATCTTGCATCCGAAAATCAGATTTAAAAGTTTCTACATGGTGCAGAAATAGAAGAATTCAAAAATCTGGAGACATGTGACGTCTACCAATCCACAGAGCCTTCGAGGTGGATTACTGCTTACTCTCCTTCACGGACAGGGACCTGTGTCCCAGCAGTGGAACATTTTAAAGCTGCATTCTGAGTATGTTGCACTAATCTTAAATGCACAAAAATCCAGACAATATTTAATAAATTTAACTCCTTGAAACATCCAAGAACTTCATAGGGTCAGTATGGTTATATCATGGCAGTCCTGTTCTGTACTTTCTAGAAAATATTTTTGGGGGTATGAAGAACAGGGTGTAAAACTCTTCAACCCCCATAGAAAAGGGAGGATCCTCCGACCAGACTGGTGTTGTGTCTGGTGGGCCACTGCCTGACAGTTGTAGTCGGGTTCTCGTATGTAGTCTTATGTCGCGGATAACTCTGCTTGCGCGATGTAGGATTTCTGACGTGTTTCGCAGTTAGTTCATCATCTGTGTCATAGATGGCGTTGTAGTACTTTTTGTTCTATGTAGCGTAGTACTTTTTGTAGTGCCGCTACATATGAATGAAAACGCTGAAGTAACCCAAACATTGGTTTCCAGGTCTTCCGATCGTGGTAACTGTGACTCTGGCTTTGGGAGTGATGCGCATGGCTAAGAGGAACGCGATCGTCAAGAAACTACCTACCGTGGAGACCCTGGGCTGCGTCAACGTTATCTGCAGCGATAAGACTGGTTAGTAGTTTAGTCATACTTAACATCACACCGGTTTTCTGGTAAAGTAGCATTTTAGCCAGCAATGTCAGGACGCGATCTTATGGCTATAAATCGGGAATACATCCGGACTAAGAGCAAAAAAAAATATTGGGTGGCAAAGGTAAGCCGGCGGCTAATGGAAATATAAAATATCAGTGGCGAAGCGAACACACAGGAATAGTAATGCGTAAGAAAAAACTGAAACGGTATCCTTCATACTCTTCATACAACTATGCTTGTCAGTAGAAATCTTTTGGATTAAGTACTTCTGGTCAAGCTTCTTCTCACGACAAGACCACAAATACTCCATTAATCCCACTCAAATCTTATCTACTTATCTCTTTCTCACTCACAGGAACACTAACCAAAAACGAGATGACAGTGACAACAATATCGACATCCGGCGGCCATATTGCCGAAGTCACCGGCACCGGATACAACGCTTGCGGCGATATACAACTGCGCGCGTATAAGGGCCGCGATCTCGATGTGGCTCGGATGGCTGTCAATACTATGTTGGAGGTAATTTAAATCTAACCTGCCAATGGCGAGATTCTTAAATTTTGAGCTCGCTTCGCTCGTTACGGCATCCATATTGTCTCGTTTCTGAAGCTTTTTCTATAAGCCGGCTAGGTAACTTCTATACCGTCTGCATTAATGGTAAATAGAAAACCATGCAGACACGAAGCGGGATGGTATAATTTTCGAGCTCGCTTCGCTCGCTCAAATTCTCTGTTTTCTAGCTTTCATGCTATTATTATAGTAAAAGAGGTATGGAAGATGAAGATATGCTGCGCCGACCCTAAATGAATTTTAGATAAGGGCAAGAGATTGATAAACAAAATTTTATCTATCTAAGATGCTAAAACATTTTCCGAGTTCATTGCGAGCTATCTCGTTGAGAGTTTCAGATCTAGATAATTATTTCTTCATTATCAGCGAAGCAATTCTTTCCTTAGAAGACCTTGATATTTATGACTACTTAATTATGCAATAGTAATCATCTCTACATTTTGACTCGGGTGACAGGTGGGCGTCCTGTGCAACAACGCCACGATCCGCGACGAGGCGCTGTACGGGCAGCCCACGGAGGGCGCGCTGCTGGCCGTGGCGCTGAAGCACGGCATGCACGAGGTGCGCGACCAGTACACCCGGCTGCACGAGATACCGTTCAGGTATGCACGCTCACTCTAAATACAACCACATTTAAATACTGATACTGTAAAGGTCTTAGCCCACATAAACGACTCCGCTCCCACCCGGCAAAAATAATATAATTCAAATATGGGCTTTATGTATTGCTCTTTAGATATACTTTACATTGGCAACCGAGCAGTCTGACGGCGGTAACCTCGCCGCCCTGCTTGCTGCTTGTCGGGTGCTGCTGCTCGTTGCTAGGCAAAGGCCTCCCCCTAAGACTTCCAGTTGTTTAGATCCAGGGCTAATGAAGACTACTGGTCGTTGGTCTTGTCCAGCCCGTCCCGCCATCTTCTATATTTAAATACAGGGTCAAAAATAAATATATTCATAATATTTTTTTTAATTAATTTTTTTTTAAATTATATTTTTATTTATTACTATTTCCTTTATTCATCATCTTACATATTTTTAACATTTTTAAATATTTCTATATATTTTTATAAATATTTTTTTTCATTACGTAATTACATGGTGTTGAATAATAAATAGAAATATAATGAGAAGATTGATGACTCGATTACATTTCACAAAAAAATACCGTGCAACGTTGAAGAAGTGAGGGCAGGATTTTTTTCAGCAGCAGGACAATATTATCACCATCGTCGTACAGCCGAAATGCTCTTTGGTATCGAAATCGACACAATGACAGGAATCAGCTGAATCCCGCGAAAACCTTAATAAAGCCATAAATAGTGAACCAATTCTTCGTTACATTAAACGCAATGTTTCTGTTTGTTACGTGTCTGACCTATCGACCCGAATTCGCGTTTCCCCGTAACTTTGTATATCTTTTCTTTACAAGTCACCTAATAGAATACATATTCTCTCGTACAGTTCCGAAACCAAGATGATGGTAGTGAAGTGCGCGCCGAAGTTCGGCGACGCCACGCTGAAGGAGGAGCTGTTCGTGAAGGGCGCCATCGAGAAGGTGTTGCCGCTGTGCACGCAGTACGTGGACAGCGGCGGGAACTACGCGCCCATGACCAAGGACAAGCAGAACGACTTCCTGGGGGAGGCTTATAATATTGCGAGGATGGGTGAGTCGAATTTTCATTCATTTTTTTTCAGATGTCAATTTTTCTTAACTTTTAGGGAAATATACTGGTAACTGCATATTGATATAAAATAATATTCTTCACTTTGCAGTGATGCAACTGCACAGTAGATATACAATTGTGGCCCCGGAACACAAACGGCGATGAAGGAACATGGATGGGTTTTAGTCAGTAAAAGTCTGACACTCCCTCCTGCTCCGCCTAGAGCGGGAGGAGTTATTTGATGATTTTCCATCCGAAAAAAAATTAAAAATAGATATACAATTGTGTTTGTATTAGTATTCGTATTTGGGTTTTTTTCTTGGAGAAGAGGTAGTTGTGGTTTAAACTGAAAACATGTTTTAAAACCACTTTGCTTTTTTTTCGATAAACCAAACTAAAAAAGAAACAAAACTTTGTACATAATGACAACTTTGTACGCGTACGGTTCTTCGGTCTGAGTAGGTTAATAAGCAATGCAATTTAATTTTGAACTCATTTTGCCGAGTTTGGTTGAAGAATATTCAAATTTTTCATTGATTTGACTGCTTTCACATATATTTAAAATATAACTTTATTTAACAGTAAAAAATAATCATAAACTAACATATACATAATTAATTAATAACTATGAAATAAACTAAAATACCCTCGATCAATAATAGTCCTAGATTAAGGATCAGGAACAAAAATATGTCGCAGAAGTGGCCACGTTTGCACACAGATTTAAGTTTCTTAGAAAAAAGTTTAATAATATTAACAACTACAATTTATTATAAACCATAATGCTTAAACATAAAGTTTAATTACCATTGCAAAATGTATTTATTTAAGTCCTTCCATCGGAGAAAGGATAAAAGGAACAAATTTAAAATGTCGCTTGAAAATAAAAAGTCATCAGTACAAAACTATTTATTCTAAAATAAAACCTAAAGTCTAAATTATAAGGTTAAAACACTTTGTTTACAACTTCATGCTTATTCTATTGTGGAACTAGACATAGTTCTTGGTGTCGTCAATTATCTTCTAATGGTCCGTGAATCTACAAAAAAGGCATTTTATCATACGTAAATGAAACGTTATCTTACACCAACTATTTTAAAACTTTATAACAATTACGTGCAATTTGGGAACCGCTGTTTTTAATAATCCACGCCTTTGCGTGTTTCCAGTAATGTCGAATCTGTCCAAATGAATCGAACATATTCTCAAATTTTTAAAAGGGCTGTCAATATCTTCTCCTCATTCTGCACAGCGACATTATAAAATAACAACACTACTCCATGCATTCCCTGTTCAAGAACAGTCGATGTTTGATACAATAGTTGGTGCGTTGTAGCAAACATTGGCCAAACAATTATAATATTAAATAATTGACTTATATTTACTATTTAATTCTGTTTTATTTCATGAAAAACACTTAATGATATATACTTACCAAAAAAAAGATATTCCTTCCAAAACCTTGGTGTTACGGTGGTTATTTACACAGTTTTTGAATGCGCACTGCGCAACTTTGACGTCTTAATGTTGGCTATGATTGGACCATACTAATTTGAAATAAGACCACAAAAGTATTTGTGGTCTTATTTTTCGGGCCGTTTTTGAAGCGCTTATCGGGAATCTAGTACTATTATTGATCGAAGAAAATAAACTAACTAAAAAAACATATTTTGGATTGACATTGCTGTAATGTAAATCAGAGTCAAAATAGTTTTTTTTTTGTTTTTGTAACAAAGTTTACCATGACTATTCATAGTAAACTTTGTAACACTATGATTGTTGTTGACACAGATAATTGTGAAAAGACTCCTATGATACTATCTTTACATTCTGGTGTTACATTTTTTTTTTTTACTTATACAAGCTACACAGAAATTAGTATATCACGTATAAATTATTTTGTCAGGTCTCCGCATCATCGCTCTGTGCCGCGGACCTCGGCTGGAAGCTCTGACGTACACCGGCGTGTGCGGCGTGTGCGACCCGCCGCGCGACGGCGTGCGGGACGCGGTGGCCACGCTGGCGAGGGCCTCCGTCGACGTCAAGATGGTCACGGGCGACGCCAGGCCTACTGCGCTAGCTGTCGGTATGTATATGCGAAATCTTTCAACATTCGACATTTCCTGTCAACTTGATCAATATATATGTATGTATGTTTATATATATATATATAGGATTTTATAGATATGTACATACATATATATATAAACATACATTTACATATATACTGTATGTATTACGTATATTATATTGTATGTTTGTAGTTTAGTTTATAAAATTAAGTAACCACTTGTAATGATATTGCACATTCATAAGTGAATCCCTTTTCTGCAAATCTCGCTATCAAAATTAGGTTAGCTGTAAAAAAACCCAATTCTGGGTTAAGCTCGCCTTTGTACATAAGCTATATTATTGCAATTATATGTATATTTGTTTTTGTTTGTGTGCAATAAAGAATAAGAATAAGAAGAAGAACCTATAAAATTATACCAGTTATTAATGTCCCAACAACAGTATAGCAGTACTGTACAGGGCAACGTGCTTTTAAAACGAAGCCTATCTGAGTGATAATCACCAGGTGCTCGAATTGCGTATTAGTAATCTCAGATTTACGTCCAACAATGTTCTCGACCGAATAATGATGACCTTTTCGAAAACAATTGTCTTCGTTTTTCACCCAATTCGTGTACCAGTTGACAAGGGGACCTCCCTTAAGATTTTAATTTGTCTTATACTTGTTTTCACGAACAAAACTCTTCGGTAATTCCAGAAATGGCAAAGATGGCAAAATTATTATTTTAGAACATCAACATGTCATTAAGGTCCAATTTATCAAAACCATCACTAAACGAACGGGATAATGAGCCAGCTTCTATAACAAATAACGTTTATATTTCAGCTCAAATGGTTGGCTTGGATGTGCTGCATTCTCAGTCGCTAGCCGGAGATCAGCTAGATGCCATGACAGACGAAGAATTGGATAGGATGATTAATACCGTAAGTTTTCAATGATCACATTAACCTAAGCAAGCGCGCGCCCTCCACGCAAAGCCACAATTTCACCTACCATCTTGTCACGTATATGTGACAACGGCGCTCAAAAAGTTAATGAAAGTGTTGCAGGTGTAGAGCAAGATTTTAAACCCATAAAAGGAGAGTGGGAAAAAAATGTATGGGGTCCGGGCCCACCATTCAATAGTAACACTTGATTATATATACAGGGTTATTTGTAAAACACCGACAACCTCTCAGGACTGTGTTACTAACATCATAATCAACAACTTTTGTTCTATGACTTTAAAAAAATTCATCATATTTTAGTTCATCAAATTTTCGTACAAAAATATTTTTTTTTTTTTTTTTATGATGTTAGTAACACAGTCCTGAGAGGTTGTCGGTGTTTTACAAATAACCCTGTATATATTCCGAAAGCCCCATCCAACGGTATACAGTTGGATAGGGCTTTTTAAGGTTGAAGCTCTGACCGACAGTCCATACATTTTTGTCTCGTAAAATACACTAAACACAGACACTCTTTCTTTCAAACTAATCGTTTTATCACTTCTTTACAGTGAAATGTGTACGCAACGGACCTTTTTGGGCAATAACTTACATTATTTACTGAGAAAAACAATAATGAAATCCCGGCAAAATTTGACACTTCTTTAGTAGTGTGCGTGACTTTTGACAAGCAAACCAAAAGCGTTGTTTAGACATTGACACGCTAGATGGCGTGCAGACGATCTTATAATTCTGATAAATCAATATCTTAAAGTTCAATAATTGGTTAATTCCCTTTCCAACCGTTCAAAAAAAAAACAATATAAAATAACATAAAACTGATGACATAAACATCAATGTTTTGTTTTTTTTAAAACTTTTCTTACTTATTATTGTTGTATGGCAACATAAATACCAATAGTCGTATAGGTTTTAAGCAACGATGCCGTTCTTCCTAACCTTGACCTACATGCATTGTTGACGAAACAAAGCGTTGCCAAACTTCGTTCACTTGTATAGACTGTTATAAAATACATTCTTATTTCGGTTGTGACGCGCTATGATTTGCGCGCGGAATTTCTTGCGTATTAAATTTTGTATGCTATACATTTTCATTGATTCAAATTGCATTATTTCTCTAGTATATATTTAGTTCATATTATTTAGTAGGCTATAATGTAATTTATCGTAGGTATAGTAATTATTTATTCTAAAAACGCAATTCTATTTTTTTCGGTGGTATTTGAAACAGCAAGTTGACCCGTGATTTTTATGAAATCTCGTCATAATACTAATTACCTACGTCATACGTAGCAGTGATGAGTACAAAGTCAGTGTTTCTTAATATTTGAATGTGTTTGAATATATTTTTGGTCAACAATAGATATAATTATTAATCGGTTAACTACCAAAGTAGTCACAAAATTAAACTTGCAAACATGTGCAAAATATAGCTTTGCCGGGCGGGACACCTTTTACGCATTTTGCAAACAGTTTCAGACAGACAGTCAGACATACATTAATATTAGTTGGTTTTATTTTGTAGTAGGTACCTAACTTACCAAGCTCTCGCTAGTTCACGTCAAATTGTTATGGTGCGTTCAGAAACAAATAGAAATCAGTTACTTACAATCTATTTTGTGCTTTATTTTAAATAAGTAACTTATCTAATCTGATTTTGTTTTCTTATTTGTCGACCAATTCTACCAGGAATATAAAGATAACATTGAAATATAAAAATAAATAAAATGTACTACTGTATAACTTAATATTTTTCTAGATCTTTGGTTTCGAACGCAACCGTATTTTATTATCTATGATTTGGAATATTGCAATTTGCATCATGGTTGTGAAATACGAATTTACGATACTATTACATTATTTTCAATTTTATTGATTGTGGAAGCTGGTTCAAATATCTAAATGATTATCTGGGATATCTGGGCATCGCATTGTGGACTTGAAGGATGTAAATGTAATCGAAATATGTGTGAATCTAACAAATTGAATTTGTTAGTGAAATTGATGGATTTCGAAGTGAATTAATTTTCAAGTGCAATATGTGTCATAAAATTGTTCGGAGAGCAGTGATTAAATAAATACTGGACACAAGCAGCTCACAACAAGTCTTATGGATATTCCAACAATGTCAGCTTTATTTTATTATGAAAGATCAAATTGCTATTCAAAAAGGTTATGATGTGTCTTCAGACGGCGCGGCATTCCATTTGTTACTGTATAAGTAGATTGTAGATGGAGCTTGGTTCAAAGGTCAGGTAAGTTAATATTTTACAAAACACGAATTTGGTTCTGTAAGACATTTCTAATACGTGCAATATTTACAAGTGTTGCTTTTCATTTCCAGGCCTGCATTATTGGTAAAGAAACTACTAAATGTCTATTTCTTGCTGCTAGAAAGAAATATTGTTAGACATGTCAATATTATGAGAGGAGAAACATCGATATGAAAATTATGAAAAAAAAAACTGCTGAAAAAATTTTACTGGATCATCTACAGCAATGGAATCAGAGAGAAATGGCCCGCTTCATGTATTCGGAGTACATGAAAACTGCAAGGATTATTACTGCAATGTCAATAAAACATTGACAGATGGAACTGAAAAGAAGGAAGAAGATCTCGTAGAAAGGCTGAAAAATACTGCTCCAGAGGTGTGGGCTCTGATTTATGCAGCCAATGAAAAAATTGCTTTGAAGGCAGGTTGTTTGTCAAACGAGACAACAAATGTGGCAGAAAACTTTATGAGCGTAATAAACAAATTTAACTGTGGAAAACGAATTAGTTTAGGAAAAGGGGGTTCTTACCAGCGACGTGTTCATGTGGCAGGTAAATATAAAGTCTTTCCTTTTATAACCCAATTTATATCACCGCAACATGTCTTTCCTGGGATATAACACTTAAAAATATGTTTTCAGGACTATCGCTTGCTAATGGACACAAATGGCATGAAACTGCATGGAAAAAGCAGACCACACAGAGCCCAGGGAAACCTTTTAAAAAATACTTAAAACGGAAAGAACAAAGCAGAATACGACAGCAATCTTCGACACGCAAACGATTGTTTACCAATTTAACAATATGAGAGTGTAGCAAAAAGTATGTTCATGCAACAATATAATAAAATTGTCAGGCCTTCAGGCCTTTTTATTGATGAAGAATTTAGATTTTTAGCTGGCAGTCCAGATGGTAAGTTATTTATTTTTCAAACTTCAATTTTATCTTTGTGTTTGGCAAATGTGGCTAACTAAACATAACACTAGTTATAATTGCGAGAAACAAAGAATAACCAGCACTAGAGACGATTGAATTTCTTATATCAAATCTCATAAAAAGCTACATCTGTGTTTTATATTTTATGGCAATTTGTTACAGGTATAATTGAAAATGAGAGAGCTGTTGTTGAGATCAAGTGCTTTCCATCATTGGCCAGGACAAATATAAGCCTCGAGGCAGCTGCACTAGAAAAGAAGAACTTTGCTCTAAAACTGGACAATAATGTTTTAGTGATGAATAAAAAGCACGATTATTACTATCAAGTAAACTGAAAATTCTATTGCATGTCCACATTTTAATTAATTTCAATATCTGGTTTTCTCTTACTATAATTAAATTCTATTCCAGGTTCAAGGCCAAATGCGTGTCAGCAAAATGGATAAGTGCTACTTCATATGTTTTATTGCAGTCACGAAACCTTTGACTGTAATAGAAGTTTGTCGAGATAATGAATTTATCAGCAATATGATACCAAAATTATCAGACTTTTTTAAAAACTGTGTTCTGCCGGAAATAATTTTGAGACATGTTCAAAAAAATGCTAAATGTATAGATTTGAATGGTATGTACGCAAAGCTTTTCCTTTTTTTTGTCCTCATTTTAATCAATTTCAATATCTGGTTTTCTCTTACTATAATTAAATTTTATTCCAGGTTCAAGGACAAATGCGTGTCAGCAAAATGGATAAATGATACTTCATATGTTATAATTAATAGAAGTTTGTCGAGATGAGATAATGAATTTGTCAGCAAAATACCAAAATTATCAGATTTTTTAAACTGTATTCTGCCAGAAATCATTTTGAGATGTGTTAAAAAAAAGCTAAATGTATAGATTTGAATGGTATGTACACAATGCTTTTACTCTATTTTTCACTTCATAAATTGCATCAATTTCAATGTCTAAACTAAATAGAATATATTAGGTTATTCTAGTAAAAATAGCAAAGAAGAGAAGTAAAGTTTTATTTTAGATCAGCTAAATAATATTTTGAAGTGAATGGTACATAATATTCCTCAAAAAGTAACAAATATTACCAATTACCTATGTTTTCTTTGCAGCAGCAGTGTAGCAGTGGTTTCCAGACAGGAACTTTCAAAGCAGACAGGGTAAAATCAACTGATTCTAGTTCAAATTGTATTTTGGTAGTAGTTTGTTTAGAATCGACATTATCATGGTATATTTCTTAGTTTTAGATTTGATGTTATCTTTTGTATAAGAATTATAGTTTCTGTGTTATGAAATGTCTAATTATTGTAATAATTGGTACTATTACAAATCAGCATAATTTACTTCAAATACTTGTTTTGATAAAAAATTCAAAAGTGTAATGTAATAAAATAAAACTGCGTTTTATTGTAATTAATGTTGACATAATTTATTTCCCAAAATTATAAATAAATAGTATACGCCAACAAATACAAACTTTTATTTTTATACCTATCTTACGGTCGAACAAGCTATTTGGTTAAAAGTTTAACCCACAAATTACATTGTAAAATATAAACCAAATAGCTTGGTCGACCGTACATATATACCGTAGCAGGTTAAGCAGGTGGCGTTCTGTAGAAATCATCAATCTCAATATTGAAAAATGAAAAACTTGTTTTTTTTTCATTCACGCCATCTAGTGTCAATCCTTGTAAACGTAGGGCTTACATACTCACCCACGTCTGTGTGTGTAAACAACACTATGTTCAATAGCAAATGTTAAAATCCGAAATTGTGTCGAATTGGGTGGATTTTGTGGCAATGATATGACCCAGTTCGATAAAGCGCAATGTCCTCTAATCGCTAGCGCTACTCCTACGACCTAATAATTTTCCAATTACACAAAAACCCAAATTAACTAAAAAATGTTGACTTCAACGCCATCTAGCGGGGAAATGGCTGGGAGCAGCCTGAATGCATCCCCTTAAGCGGAATATTAAATACTAATAAAACTATGGTCAAATGTTAGTACTTTTGGAGATACGACGTCATAAAGTCGTCTCAGTCTAACATAATTGTTCTTTATGGATACATACCTATTCATTAATGAGTATCTTATTTCTATTGACAGGTGGGCCCACCATTACTCATTTTCCATTATTGGCATGGATTTCCTAACCGTTTAAAATAAACTCTTATAGTTGCTGCCATTTAAGATCGCATCACATTTATTAAAGTTCTTAACTTTGAAATCCAGAAATAAGCCTGTTCAAGTCTTGAATCGTCATCTATCGTGATCTTCAACATTTTTTCTAATGAAAAACGATACATAGTTCATTTGTTTTGGTTCGTACGAAGAGATATTAGGGAAAGGGCAATGACCGCTATTGCGGTCTTGGCAGCAACTATAACTAAAATGGCGGGAAAGGGCAATGACCGCTATTGCGATCTTAACTGGCAGCAACTATAACTAAAATGGCTAAATTTTCTTTGTATTGTTTCCAGGTGAGCGTATTCTACAGGGTGACACCAAAACACAAGCTTGCTATTGTGAAGTCACTCCAGAGGGTCGGCAACATCGTCGGCATGACTGGTACGTATATCACTATCCTACGAGTATTGTACAATCTTGTGCGTTTATGTTGCCGTTTAAATTTTGTTTCATTGTAAGCAAGTTGTCACAGAAAATGTAAGATTTTACTAGCAGTTACAATGTCTTTAAAATGAGTTTTTGTTAAGGATACTGAAGAAAATAATTGAGAGACGCCTGTGTATAAAAGTAGCAGCAATTTAGCTTCTGCTGAAACTCGTTTTCAACAACAAAAATGTTTATTTCGTAAATAAAAAACAAAACAGAACTAATTTTACTTTGTATGTATAAATAGGTGACGGCGTGAACGACGGCGTGGCTCTGAAGCGCGCGGACATCGGTATAGCGATGGGACGCAACGGTACCGACGTGTGCAAGGAAGCCGCTGATATGATACTCGTTGATGACGACTTTGCTACTATCATGTGAGTTGATTTACTAGCCTGTACATCTTCCTCAACAAAATCTCATGTGATTACAGCAGGCCTAGCCAAGTTACAAACGATTCGTATCGATTCTCTTTCTACAATCGTAAACGTTAAGTCACGTGGTCAAAACAAACGAATAAAAACTTTCGTAGACAAGTTTACATCGATCAAGATGATAGAATGAAATGTATTCGTTTCTACAATCGTGATCCCTTCATCCCATATAAATCGTAGCCAACTTACAGTTTTGACTAAACTTTAAAATTTCCATTCGTTTGTTTCACCACGTGACTTAGCGATGATAGATGTCATTCCCATACATTTGGTTAGTTTTCTATTAGCGTTAACGATTGTAGATTGTCAACTTGGCTAAGCCTACTGGTTATTCTCGTAGTCGCCATCACCATGGTTGGGTTGGTATCGTTATTTACAAATCTGCTAGATAAGGGGATGGGTTGGGTATTGACTACTTTATATACCAAACCATACTGAAAATCAGACTATGCCAGAACCATACCATAGAAGCGAATGATGCGGCCGCGCCACTTTACCAAAACATGAAATTCTTTGAATTTAAAAATTACCTATCAGTTGTTCCTAATTTGGTATGGAGCATGAGATATTTGAGAAAGCTCTTACAATACAAAAGTTTTTTTTTCGCTGCCTCAGTACTGTAATTTATTTAAACTATGTTTTTCTTCCCCACAGCGCCGCCATAGAAGAGGGCAAGTGCATATTCTACAACATCCGCAACTTCGTGCGCTTCCAGCTGTCGACGTCCATCGCCGCGCTGTCGCTCATCGCGCTCGCTACTCTCATGGGCATACCCAACCCGCTCAACGCTATGCAAATACTCTGGATTAACATTATTATGGACGGTAATATATTAGACTATTTTTAATTTGGTCATAATAATCTAGTTGGTTTAGTTACAAATATTTGTTTTTGCTTAATGAAATAAAAACATAAAACTGGCTCGCTGATCGCAGACTTCCGCAGTAAAGCCATTTATACCGGGTTTTACTAATGAAACAAGGTTTCGTATGTCCTAATCGCAGCCGTGGCTGTATAGTCAGTAGGACTTGGGTTCGATCGCCAAGTCAGATAAAGTACATCTCTGTGTAATAGCTTCGTCTGAACTTAAATATATCTAACGAAATATGGTATTTCTATATTGAAATAAATTTGCATTTGAAAATCACTACATATTATAAAACAAATTCCGCCGCCGCGTCTGTCTGTCTGTTCGCGATAAACTCAAAAACTACGTCACCGATTTTTTTCTGTTTTCACCAATGGATAGAGTGGGTCTCGAGAAAGGTTTTAGTATATAAATTGTCAAGTTTTTGTTCAATTCCATGTTCCCAGGTCCCCCAGCGCAGTCCCTGGGCGTGGAGCCAGTAGACCACACAGTCCTGCGGCGCCGGCCGCGCGACACAACGCGTCGCATCATCTCGCGCGCACTGCTGCTCAACGTGCTGCTGTCTGCTGCTATCATCATCGCCGGCACGCTCTGGGTGTTCAATAGAGAGGTGAGATCTGTATCTGTCCTACACCAGCTCCCAGCGCTGTGTCTGGGCGTGGAGCCAGTAGACCACACGGCGTAACAGCGTGCACCTAAAGTATCCATATGGTGCTACAGTTTGTATCTTAGGGATACGATACACTAGTAAGGGTCGACTTGTTTGATTCAAATCTATCTATCTATATATATATATCTATCTATCTATATATATACAAATCTATTTAGTCCAAAAAAAATCTAATTGGTCCGTCAGTTAAATTATCAAAAAATATGTACCCGTGTTTTTTCTTTTGTTTCGTAAACCAAAATTGACGAAGATATGACGCTTTTAAAATTCTGAATACGTCACGCCTAGGTATAATTTTTAGCTAGTTCTGACGTCACGAGCCCCCACTCCCGAGTTTTGATGTGTTTTATCTTTTGTCAATATTCCTTGATTTACAAAAACAAAAAAATACGTGTCCATTTATTTCCAATACTCTAACTGACGGACTAAATAGATTAGCAATTTTTTGATACTGTCGTCATGCCTATTCAACAAATAACAACTGAACATAAAAAAGTGAGCCGTCGCGGGTCACTTATGCTTAAAAAAAGTCAATATAAAAAACAAGCAGAAAATAAAAACAAAATGACTCGATTCACAAAAAGGAGATCCGAACGCTGGAATCAAACTCGAAGTCACGAGATTGTAACCCAGCGCTCTGTGCCCCGATACCAGCTGGCTTGTTGTAAATCGTTGCGAATATGTAGATCTTATGCTGCTTCAACAGGTCGGTAATGTTCGGGCCGGGTTCGATCACCACGCTCGCCACGAATTTTTCATTTCTTTTTTTGGTTTACCCGCGCTTAAAGATGTTTCACATCAAAAACATTGGTTTAGTTCAACAATCATAGCTTCTCTTCTCTCATTCCAGATGTCCGACAACAAGATAACTCCCCGCGACACAACGATGACGTTCACGTGCTTCGTGCTGTTCGACATGTTCAACGCGCTGTCGTGCCGCTCGGCCAGCAAGTCGCTGTTCGAGGTGGGCCTGTTCTCCAACAAGATGTTCCTGCTGGCCGTGACGCTGAGCCTGGTGGGGCAGGCGCTCGTCATATACTTCCCGCCGCTGCAGAAGGTGTTCCAGACTGAGGCGCTCACTTCACATGGTATGATTCAATGGGATTAATTGTTCTAACGTGTGTTTTTAATCCGGTCAATGTGGCGACACTTGGGGGAGGCGTATGTCTAGCAGTGGACGTCTTTCGACTGAAATTATGAAAATGATGGTGTGTTTTTAAAAGGTAGATCGTTACTAAAAAAAATGTCGCAGGATGCCAGCATTGTTGGTCATAACTTGATTGGCACTAAAATGAGTTTTTTTTCTTTGATTCCTCCTTGATTATTTGACTGGATGACGTGGTTCAAGGACCGCTTATATAAATCCTGATGCTGCTCTTTATTTTCTTGAAAAACTGACCGTCGTATTTATTTATTATTTCCAGACATAATATTCCTAGTATGCCTGACATCGAGCGTATTCATAGTAAGCGAAGCCAAGAAGCTGATCGAGCGAACACTGAAGAAGCGCTCCGCCGGCAAGTTCTCCGGCAAGTCCCGGGACGCCATGGACTTCGTATGACACAAGCCCGACGGCAAGGCGCAGTAAGTGGCCACGCTGGCCCACGCGCGCCCACGCCGGCCCACGCTGGCCCACGCTGGCGGCCCGGCGCGACGGGCGGCGCGAGTGAACACACCGTGTCGTTACAATTAGGACTATTAGACATTCAAAATTTAAACGGCCCACGTGTAGGTGAGGCAGGTGTGAGTGTGTCGAGTGAGAGTGAGTTGCGCACGAGTGAGAGCGAGTCGCGCGCGGGTGAGAGCGAGTCTGGCGCGACTCGTGCTCACTCGTGCGCGTCCAGCGGCGCCTGCGAGGTCTCCCAGGCCCCGTTCTCCATATACGACGGCAAAATCAATATTCCTATGAATTTCTAGTTATGGACCGAAATTATCGCAGTATTTTTGTGTGACACACTAATTTAAGTTTTTTTTTGTCTTATTTACGTTAAGTCTTAGGTGGAATTAGTGAATTTTATATTTTAGACTTTTTGTACGGGCGAGAAATTGGACGTATATTTTTTTAGTTTATTTTTAGAATTAAATGTTTGTGTCGTATATGGGAGTGCTACTTATGTGTTAATAATGTTGTAAGATGTAGCTTGTATTTAGACGGTTGAAATTACTATAAGATTGCAGAGTTTTATATCCACTAACTTATGTTTATAGAAAGTTGTTATTATATTATATCAAATCTCATTAGATCGTTTAAATAGTGCAACAAACTCTGCAATTTTATAGTTATTTGGAGAAGAAAATGTTTTCTCTCAGCATTGCATTTATATTATGACATTTTCGTTACTATTGCGCCATTCAGAAATGAACAATAGGATATTAGTGAATTTTCGACAGTGACTATTTCATGATATTTATCATGATTAAATATCATAAAATCTACGTCTAAGAAAACAGACAATTCTTTTGACAAATAACACAGAACAGTAAGTAAATGGATGAACTGGATGGATAAAAATTACTGGAATTCAGCTACATTCGGTTAAACTGGAAGCCGGCCTCAAAATGTTGTATAAAGGCAAGGCAGTGTAAGTCAATGGAGTAAAAAACGCCACGACAGTGTGGATATTTGGTTTCTATACATCGCACGAAGACTCCATTTATTACTACTCTATGTCAACGATATCATTCCTATATCTTCAATAATAATGTCCGTTGTGACTAAAGCTAGGCGGCGCGTAAACAAATGCCTAAATAAAAGCGCACGTTTGAACTTTAACTTAGCGTCGAGAGTTGAAATTATTCGTGCAATATTTAGACACTTTTTATAGGCATTGCTTAGTTTTCGTGAAAACGGGCATCAATACCTATTTATTAAAATAGAACAGCTAGGCACTTGCACCAGTTTATTATATAAATCATTATATAAAAATAACATTATTTATTTCTTAAAAAAAGTTTAGGTAATCGATATCGCAAGCTTGCTTAGATTATTTCCATTTAGAAGTTTTATTAGCTTCGATAGGAATATTAAAAGTTTTAAAAATGATTGTTAGATAAATGTTTTCGCTTCTATTTAACTTAGTGACTATTAGAAGTACTTATGTGCAGTCGGTGAACCGAGATAGACCTATAAAACTAGCTACAGTCCCAGTCACAAGGCATAATAACTTGAGAAAGTACTGTAGTTGCCCATTCCCTAACGTAGATCTCTATGGAGAAGTACGGGCAAGAAACTCCATGGACACTCTTTTAAATCAAAATATTGTTACAAAATCTTGGTTACATCATTCATGTTGAGATTATACATATATGTGAGAACGATGTAGAAAGACGTGCACATTAAGAGCGTCCAGAGTAATAGACACACATACATCTTTGGCAGTCGATACAGGAAGTTAGTGGCCTGATATTCTGACACCCAGTCTTACCAAGGGGTATCATATTACCCAGTACTTACAGGGTTGTGTAGGTCAGGTAGACAATTGCTCCATGTAAAATACTTCAGCTGCACTGGAAGACGATCCCAACATAGTTTTGAAAAGGCTAGGCAGATGTGGTGGACACTGATGACAGCAGTGGTGGCCTTTGTTACCAGCGCAGACTAAAGAGTTGTAGCTTAGTTTAATTTATTTCTTTATCATCATCATCATCAGCCTATTAATGTTCCCACTGCTGGGACACAGGCCTCCTCTCTAAGAGAGGGAATGGACTATAATCCACCACGCGGGCCCAGTGCAGGTTGGTAGATTTCACATGTATTCGAATTTTTTGGTTCTAGGACATGCCGGTTTCCTCACGATGTTTTCCTTCACCGTTTTGAGGGCAGTGGTGATGAAATAAAGTACACAAAGTAATGCGCTTGCCTGGGTTTGAACCCACGACTTACTGTTCGTAAGTCGAGGCCGCCACCACTTTCTTAACCACTGCTCTCAAAACGGTGAAAGAAAACATCGAGAGGAAACTGGCATGTCCTAGAACCAACAACATACGACGACATGGGACTCCCACCAATGAGGTTGTATGGGTAATTATGTCTATCACAGAGAGAAGTGGGCGTGTATCCCACCAGTGGGAGGGTGGGAGTGTTTATGATAGTGTCACTTATCTCTGTTCACCGACTGTACATATAAAACGTTACATAAATGTAAAATAACGGGTATATTCGTATCGTGTCGTTTACCGTCGTTAGAGAGAAAGATGGCGATATACTGCTTGTATGTATCTATCTCACTCACACAATGTAGTTTTTTAACATTCTTAGAACCGAAAAGGTTTAGCTGTTTGCCATGTATATAGCTTTTAAAGCTTATATCTCTCGATATCATTCATATTTATTTGAATTTGCGAATAAATAAATATTAATAATAAAAAATAAATTTAGAATTTATTGATATTTGAATTGATGTATAAAATTTTTGAATAGATCATTTAGATTAGCGAGATAAATTGACGGATTTTAGTCATCTGTAGTCATATTGCATCAGTCAATACTCTCATCTTTTTTGAAAGTCTATTTAATCTGTGGTTAAGGTGGATGCTCCAGGCTAGCCCGCGAAATTCAAATTTTCTTACGTTTTTTGCATTTTGCAGACCAGTGTTAGGTTGTATGTTGATTAAAATATTGTTCGCGACTGTAAGACGTATGTAGTTACAGAATTATAATCATCAAAATCATCAATACAACCCTCCGAGTTCATAAAGGTCGAGGAATGATTTTGACCTTGAAAAAGTCATCAAGATACAACCTAGCACTGGTCTACAAATTGCAAAAAACGTAAGAAAATTTGAATTTCGCGGGCTAGCCTGACGCTTTCACCTTAAATTGAAAGTCATCTTACAAGATTCAACTCAGCCTATCAACTGCACCCCTGTTGCGTCTTACCATCTTTATAACATTGGTTGTTGCCATTTGGTCATCCAGTCACAACAATGACACTTATGATGGTTTATCGCCTAATAAGCCGATTCTTGTCGGCTTCCCTTCGGGAACAAGGCACTCTACGTAGTGTCGTGATATTGGCAAAATTGAGGTGATCCTTCACCGAAGCCATGCCAGTAATAATTTAGGCCTTAATTCCTGCTACGCTGATGTCGGCCGCGTACGTCGGTCGCGCGTACTAGTATACATTGTGTTCTATATAGCACCATACTTCGACGCTGACGTCAGCGGCGTGTACGTTGCTACTGTATTTGTATCCGTACTTGAGTTGAAGTGGACATTTGACAGCAGATTCTAGGCTTTAAAATAGGTAGTGAATATTCATCTTGGCGAAGTAACTAATTGATAAAGTTATGTATTTTCATTCATTGCAATTAAACTTGCATTAGACAACGTAGAGAGGACTATGTGGACCATAGATATTGAATAATTAATAATTATATTCTGCTGACTTTAAAAATCATTATTATATCTATAATGCAACTTATATCATCATACGATATCTTCAAGGCGTTAGACGCTTAAGACAATTGAAATATAATATTAATAAATAATTTCTAAGTAGTTTGTGTTATATACTACCCAAAGGGGACTTTAATGTTCGTAATAAAAATGTTATCTTCATTTGAGTAGCGAAAAAAATTGATATTAAATATTTCATATTTGTAGTGTATATGGTATTATCGTCTCTCATTTATCTAAGGGAAGGAATTTGAGGTAAAGATTTTATACATTCGGTTTCTGATAGCTAGCAGACTGTCCTACTCATGTCAAATGCTGTATTTTACTTACTGCCAATAAAAACAGCTAATCAAAATCAGATCAATTGACAAGAGTCTAAATCTCTGGGCACATTTACGCGGATCCAGCGCGGATTGTGGGATGCGACTGGGCTATTCGCGCCAAGAAGTACTCGAAAATTCCAAACGACTTGTCATAGACGCGTGCGCATTTCCTCCCGTGTCTTGAGCGGGATGCGCTTCAGTTTGGCTAGAGCATTACAGTCTGTCAGACAATTTTTGAAACCGGATGTTCGTGGTTGGAATTGGAATCGGTCTAAAATTTACAAAAACCTTGAAAAAAAGACAAAGAAATTAGTGTTTTGAGCGAAAAAAAAACATAATTTGTCTATGTAATCAATACGCTGTAATATTGCTTATGGTGCAGCTTAATATTGTCTAGTTAAAATTGCAAGTATTCTTATTATAACCTTATGTCGTTTATATAAATGTTCATAAACTATCCATCTATGAATATCTACAAGTGTGAAAATCTTTTGAATGTATGTATAACGTGGATCGGAATTATTATATTGTGTGTGTGTGTGTGTGTTAGGAACAGGCATGATGGCAAAAATTGTGTGTTTTGCTGTCCATGCCAAATCGTGTTGTAACATGCGTGTACACGCCTTCTGTTGGGTACATATTGGTGAAACTTATCATGAAATTAACACACGCTGAAACAAATTCACCCTGTTGTTGGGTTACATTTCATGTTTGACGATCGGTTTGACGACCTGAATGGCGCAGCGGTACTGAGGCTGCCTTACGTTCTTTGGGTCCCGGGTTCGAATCCCGGTAGGAGCAAATGTTTGTGTGATGAGCATGGGCATTTGTTTCCGAGTCATGGATGTTTAAGTATGTATTTACAAACAAAAAGTATCTATGTAGTATATCAACTATCTGGTGTCCACGACACAAGCCTCGTTGCTTAGTGTGGCACTAGATGGCGCTGTGTGTAATGTCCAGCGATATTTATTTATTTATGTTGCATTGAATAAGTGTGGACGACTTATTCGTGTTACATTTCACGTTACGTTACGCCAATGTGTACCCGGCATTAGATTTGATGAAAAGCTTCTCTGAAGCTACAAATACCGGCCATGTTATGAAGTTCCATGAAATATATTAATGCATCAGCAAGTAATTGGACATAATCTGACGAACTGAGACAGATATATCCTAAAATGTCCTCGAAACTCGGGTATTTACAATTCCGATTCCACGAAAGTGTGTCCCCCTTCATATAATTTCTTTTGGGAGTGAGTGTTGGCTGTGATAATCAATAATATGGCCCCGGAGGATATTACAAGGTTTTATTATACTTATATCCGTTCTTCTGTGTATACCAAACCCAACTTAGACGTTTGTCGCAGTTGCGGTCATCAAATGAGGGAGCGAGACGACACGAGATTCAGCAAAGAAATCCTAAACAAGTATTCCCCGTCCTACTCACACGTTTTATGATCGCAACTGTCACGAATCTTGGCGTTGTCTATAGCGATTTTATTGGCGTATAATTATAATATGTCTATGTAACGTCCTTTATATTTTAAAATGACATTCTATTTATGTTTTACAATCGTATATTATCTCAATTTATTTCGGTCTAACATGGTGCTTGATAGCCTGTATGTGAGTCGACGTCATTTGTTGTTTTTTATCCCAATTAATTTATTATTGTGTATTTTGGCTGCTAGAAACAGATTCGAGTGACAAGGGAAAATAGTCCTTATGATCTAGTAACAAATACCTTTGATGGTGTTTACTAAGGGGCCGTTTTATGAAGTGTTAAGCCATTTTTATTGCAGTGTGGGAGAGATCACGCTACTATATGGACACTCAAAAGCGTCATCGCTATTCTACCGGATTTAACACTACATAGTTCGGCTCCAGGTTTTAAAACCATGATGGTTTCCATGCACTATCAACAGGTCATATTTCTTAATAATTGTCAAGCTATTTTGAACCATGTGCAATGGTAATATTAGTGTCAAATTGACTTCAACTGCCCCAGTGGTTATGGTTGGAGCCTAGCTCGGTTATCAAATGGGCCGGGTTTGCTCGACCACACAGTAAGCCTAGCCAGCGTTATCTTTACTTAACTCCGTTTCTAGCTGAACATAATTTACAATTTTTGTAAAGAAAATCTTGTGAGCCTTATATCTTTTAGCGTCTCATATAAAAACGTCACATGATGTCATAATATTTGTTAGTGAATGTAATTCCATTTTATTCTTAGTTAATTTATGAAATCGTATCAAAACCTTCTCCTTTTAAGTATTTATGATCTTCAACACGACTTTTGAACTGAAAAAAATGTCCACAAATAATTTTATTTTCTGAAAATTTAAAGTACATTTATGCCATTTTGGTTAATGTTGTATTAAATTGAGTAACAATTTTGTCAAATTGTCACATATTTTGTCGGGCTAAGAATTTCAAAAGTCGTGTGTTTGTATGAATTAGAAGTGATAGAATGTAATGTCTCCATGTGATCCCGAGTCATATCTGTAAGTATGTGTCTCAGCGAATTAAATTGTCTCTTAGCTGTCGTACTACTAAAGCGGGGGTGCATCTAGTGAATAACAAAGAAGAAAGCGCTTCAAGCATTGTTTTCTTTTTGCTGAAATTCAGTCTTAAATTTTTATTTCCAGAAATTTGCTTAAATATCGATATTATGTCCGCTAGACGTGTCCCCACACTATTAATAAGATATTCGATGTTTTTAACTACCTACAAGTAAAAACAATGTAGGCATTGTCTCTCTGTAGTATTAAGGCACTTAGGGCATTTCGACGAGAGGAGGCTACAACAAATTTTAATGTATTTGAAATTATAAAAAAAAATTAAATGTAATATCAATGAATTGATCAAAGTATTTGTAGTCTTTTATAAGATTGGGTGGGGCTGCAATTTTTGTGATGCCAGTGATTAACAAAAACGCCAGTCCTGATAAAAACAAGCTTTATTTACGTGTGAGTTAATGTTAAACATATTTCACTAAGCGAATGATGTTCTGAAACTGCTAAGTCGCGTGATTTCCTAGACACATTTTTTTCCCAGTGAAATTGCAGTTGTTTCTTAGTGAAAACTTGACTTCAGACGAAGGTAGACTTTCAAGTCACGATAGGACTCAGTCAAAGGTAGACTTCAAGTCACGATAGAACCTCTAGTAAAAAAATAACCTCTATCCAAAAAAAGAACCTCGAGCCTAAGCTGTGCCGTCAGACAGGCCTAACCGACGAGATGCGTACTAATTTCAAGCTCGTGACGGCTCAGGATGACACACCAAGATAGGACCAGAGATAAGGAAAAAAAAATTGATGGCCTTCAACGGTTAAACAAATGTAAAGGAGTGGTAAAAGTGTGTGTGTCCTATTAATGGTTCAAATCCCTTTTTCTGGCAGATTTATGTTACGGTACGAGTCAAGATAGAGAACTTGGAAATCAAAGATAAATAAGATAACTAAATTAAACAGAAGAGAGGACATTACTTTATATATTTTATGTGAAGTCCAGAGTGAACAGAATCACAAAGTTTGTCCAATGGAGGAGAGTTAACTGTGGAACTATGACTACAATGTGACAATCTGTCAATGTCTGTGAAATGCCATCACATAATAAATACATACAATTGAAGTGTCTGTTGGTAATTTCAAAATAACAGCTTTTTACTGAATGTTTATGAAAGTATAACACGGTATTTATAACAACAATTTTTTTTTGTCTTTTCCGATTAATCTCCGAAACGGACTGGACATTTTGAGTTTGACAGGCTTTAACTGGCAGATAGCTGATGCTTTTATTTTTAAAACAATTAATTTTAATTTAAAATTTAATTTTAAAACAATTAATTTAAAATTTAATTTTAAAATAATTAATTTAAAATTTAATTTTAAAACAATTAATTTTAATACAATTATTTTTATTAAATTCCACGCGGACGAAAACGTAAGTCACAGTTAGTCTGCAATAAGCTTTAACCGGCCTGCCCCATTGGTCAAAATCATTTGTAAGAACTCACACTTACACTAACATTAAGCTTGATATTCTGTAGTATGGACTGTTGGCACTATCACCAAAATATGTAAAAGACACCACAAAGATTTCAGTCCCAGCCGATAATTTTGTATTCTAAATACATCTCTCAAACTGTTTTCACCTCTTTGTAAAATAGTGAAATTGTTAAATAAACCAGTTAAATGTATAGTTTACAGTTCAATTGGCGGTTACACTGTTTATGGTTGGTTTACGAACGAACTTTACCGTATTCTTAAAAGCTTTTTATCTTTAAGCTGTATGGATTCAAAGTATTATATCACGGGGTTAAGTTCCGTGTTGTCCATTTTACCTAACAAAAGAGGATAATGTTTTTATCTTTCATAACATGCACACACTTGTGATTAGGCTATATAATTATTTATTTGGTACGAGAATTGAACTCTGGACAATGCGCCCGACAAGCATTTGACACTTCGCTTCTCGCTTTATACAGTGTGACCAGCCTTCAAATGATAGTCAAATAATGATAGTTTCGTATAGCGAGGGAAACTAATGTCTTAGCTATACGGACTGACATGTACACCGTGCAAATAAAAATAGTCCCAAATGTGAATGAGTCTTTTTATTTACTGTCCTTGTCCTATTATACTCCATGTCCGTGTTTAAACAGTATAAGTTTAAGAAGTTAACGTAAAAATTGCGCTCTGAAATGAACGAAGCAAAGAGTATCATCATCTGCCCGCCTTTTCCCAACTATGTTGGTCGGCTTCCAGTCTATATAATACCAGTATTTTACATAGAGTGACTGCCTATCTGACCACAACCCTGTTAGCACTGGGTAAGACGATACTCCTTGGTAAGACTGGTTGTCAGAATTTCGGGTCACTGACTACCTAACGACCGTCAGAGGTTCGTTGTCACTAGTACCCGACACCCGTATAAACGACTCCGCTTCCACCCGTCAAAAATAATATAATTCTAATATAGGCTTTATGTATTGCTCTTTAGATATACTTCACATTGGCAACCGAGCAGTCTGACGGCGGTAACCTCGCCTACAGCGAGCTGTCTGCTAATGTATGTTGCCAGCGCTGCATGGTGTAACGTTTTCTGAATTCTCGCAATGAAATGTGTCGCTCTATTAAAATATGCGCGCAGCTTCGCGTCGCGTCCCGTCTCGGTGTGAACTGACCCTAACAGTTCCATGATGGAACTACTGTTGTTTTTTTAATCACTAGTACCATTTTAATAATTGACAGCCGTACTTTCTGAGGGAGGAAACTCTGTAATGTATCACCCATCCACGAACCAACCTAATTGGTAATTGTTCGCATTCCTATAAAATGGTGATATTTAAACCTAATTTGCAACAATTTTGACTTTTATAGAGATTGATAACGGATTGAAAAAAATGGGTGTTTAGTGGCTTGATCGTTTTTATTGAGTATTCCTTGGTAATCAATTTTATTCTAGCTTTTTGATTGGTTTTCTTACCACGTATTTCCCTCGCGTTGTTGTAGAACAGACGAACAGTACATGCCCACAAAAACCGTGTCCAGTTTGCGTCAATTAGAAACTGCTTAGTAATAATCGTCATATATAAAAACTTGTGTATCTGTGCAAATTGTATATCTAATTTATCACTTATTCACTGTCAAGCTCAAAAGGTTTATAGATAGTTGTTTTCTGATTGATGGGCGGGTGACCCATTTGACCTTTGCCATGGTAAAGGTCAAATGGGTCTTTGTCAAAAATAGTCGGACTAACAGTTCGCGTCACGCAAACTGTCTCATATAACCCAGTACTAACTGGATTGTGGAGGTCGGATAGGCAGTCGCTCCGTATAAAAATACCGATATTCAGCTGCACCCGGTTAGACTGGAAGCCGACTCCAACATAGTTGGGAAAAGTCTAGGCAGATGATGATGTGTCGCAAACTGAAGGCGGTGGGGGTCATGTGCTGAACTATAAAAGCATGTTTATTTTACGCAACTAGTGTCTTTAAGCCTCGGATCCACTAGGCAAAACTTGGCGCACGACATGTTGCACAACTTGTTGCTCAACGTGTTGAAAGTCAGCCCGGAACTTTTGTTTAGCAACTTTTGTTTTGTTTTGTCATGTTGCGCGCTAGCTGGCAACGTCGCGTAATGTTGTGCAACGCTGCCGAACATGTTGAGCGTCACGTGTTGCTTCAATGATTGCCTAAGTGGATACGATTTATTTGAACACGGAAGGGAAATACGCTGACCTACCTTTACCTTACATAAAAAGACTAAGATAACAAATCAGTCGAAGTCTTAAAAAAATAATCTAAAAGATATTATAAATAACTATCACAGCGCAACAACTTTGACGTAATCCACCAGCATTTGAGGCTCGTTCCAGGTCTCCAGCCAGGCAGTCATGTCCTGCCAGAAGTTGAGGAGTGCCTTCCTGCTGGGGTTGCTCCAGGGTTTGGGACGGTCGTTCGCGGTCTTCACGCCGTCAGGGAACTGGGTGATGCTGCCTGCTCCCACTCCGAGGGTTATATAGAACTGGGGACATTAGGATGCAGGCTGTTATAATAGGTACGTTATAGAGAAAACCAAGTCTCGTCGATTCGATTCCAATCTTTTACGGTCATACACAAACTGAATAATGGACTTCCTTAAAAATACAGGAGTTTTAACTATAAACTATTCCATCACTGTCAACCCCTTCTCCAAAAGGTTTCGTAATATTTTCGCAATTGTATCACTTTGTAAGGTGTGTGGTGAAAGCGGCTGCGGAAACGTCGGATCATTATCTGTCAGAGTTCAGATTCAGGAGCCGCGTCCGTAATTTGCCTGTAGTCAAGTTCTTAGCTAAAGTGGTACATACATGATCATCAAACGGCGCCATGTTTGATCCCAGCTGCAGCAAGGTGCGCGGCAGTTGTGGACAGGTGTCTGCAGGGAAGCGGCCGCGCAGACCGCTCGCCGTCGGCTCCACTCGAGCCCACTCCGCTCCGTCTACTGACAGCGTTATACGATCTATGTGAAAGAAACAAAATTGTTAGAACTTAGCCAGTTGAATAGGGTTTCATCTAGTCTCAGACCTCCGGGTGATGAGTCTAGCAAAACGCATCGCGGCGTAAGTCACGTCGCGGCGACTCGTGGCATACTGAAACATTTTTTTTTCATTTACAACACATATGTCGCTTGAACGTGTTCGATTCATTTAACAATGTGTCTCAATGGATAAGAGTCTGATTACTTCCGTATTGCCAATCGCCAGTATGTTAAAGGCTCTGCTCCGAAGCAGTCCATGGCTAAGTTTGTAGCTTCAATTTGTATGACAACGGAGGTGGCATTGTTCTGACTATGTTGTTCTCAGTGTGGGACACATACCTACTCTGTAAGTGGGAGCGAGCCGTAATCCAAAATGCGGGCCCATTGTCGATTAAACTTGCATAGGCACAATAAAATAATCGGGTTTATCAATATACCTGGTGCCCATCTAACTGAATACTCGTGGTAATCGTCTCCCCAGAGTCCGTTGTTCAGCATTTTGTTGTTAAGTAAGGTGTCATGGCATTGGAAGTCCATGATGGGTCCACCGAAGAGCCGCTGGAATCGAATAATTAATGATGTAACAGGGAATGCTTAAAGTTTGAGTTATGGATCTCCCTAACTTTGTTATGTCACCAGGTGGCCAACAAGTTGGCATGGTGAGCCGAGAGTTGTGTGATCAAACAGCAGTAGTATCAAAAGCATCACATGTGCGTTGTCAATGTTTTCGTACTAAAGACAAAGTTGCAATGTCTCTTGAACCAAAAACAAATACCTACCTACGGCAATCCTTACAGATGTTACCTATCAAGATTTACTTCGTAGAAGTAACAGACACAGCCACGCTGTTTGGTGTTAGAAATATATAATGGACGGTGGTAGATACTGTCTAGGTAGACTCTTTAGTATTGAGTTGTACTTGTAACGTGTCTTCGAAATTTTACTTTGAGACCTTCATGGAGCCGGTAAAACTGTACCTTATTCGAGTAATCAGTAGTTCCACTGCTGAGCACCCTGTTACCACGGGCTGATGCAATTTGGAGTACTCCAGAACTATAGTGCAAGCTTCCATATTTCTGCAGGAATGGCTCCAGGAGAATTTCTGCAATTGAAAAATATGAGTTTTCAAAATAAAGAACGGTCTTCTTTTATTAGCAGAAAAACCTTTCAATCTCACAAATGTCTTCGATATCTATCAGGTTGTCGGTTGCAGAACCGGTCGTACTGGCAATCATTTAAGGTACAATTTCAACTGCAAACGGTACCTGGCGTTGCATACTATCTGGCAAAATGTGCTAAATCGTTCAGAGAAAACCGCGTGATTTTATGCAATGATTCTTACCCGGATATATCCAGTCCCCTTGCGGCAGCTTGGCCCTCACGGTCACAGTTCCATATGTGAACGCGAAGCCTTTGGAAGTGATCTTGCCACTGACGATGGGCGGTAGGATGTCTGCGCCCCACGCCTGCTTCATGCAGGCCTCGGCTGAAGATGTGCACCTAGAGAAGGTGGATGTAAACGATTATACAGTGATAGATGCAGCTAGCCCATTATTGGGTTGTAGGTCAAAAACAGTCGGTGATCGCTAGATTTTGAGGTACAGGTCAAAATACCAGTTCGTCATTCGTCAGCTTACAGCAGTCCACTTCTGGACATAGGCCTCCTCCATCGCACGCCACTCAACTAGATTCTCAGCAACTCTCATCCAGTTGCTAACCAGCTACCCTGCGATATCGTCACTCCACCGAGCCTGAGGGTTAGAAGTAGGTAGAGTTTGCAGAATTTTTTTGAACTCCAAGATCTCCAAGATCCATAGAAACTTATTAAAACTAAGGTTATTAGGTGGCATTGATGTGACTCAACTACAAAAGCAAAATGGGGGTCTTGGGAAACGAAATCAATTAGGACCCATTCCCACTTTGTCGTGACGACAGATAATCGTGTAGTTTTGAGTGTCGTGGCTTGTGTATTTAAATGGAGGTGTTCACATATAGGCCGACGCGATTACTGTCGTCCACGACTTTTGCCAACGATAAATAAATCTTCACGACTTAGTGAGTACGCGTCTTTATTCTACTTCTTTTTATACAGTTTTTCTCACAAGTTCGCTCATTCTTACTGATTCTATAAACGAATTCATTCAGGAATTCGTGTATGAGGATAATAAACAATACAGCTTACCCGCTAAACAGATTGAGAGAGCCACTATAAATGGATTCGTCAGTGAACCCTGGTTGTCTCTGCTGCAGTTTCGGAGATATGCGTAGCTTGCCATCAGACACTGACACCGTTGGATTAGAAGCTAAGCGCTGGTATGACACGAATGGGAAGTTCTGCGGACAATGCAAAGTGATGCTTGTTAAAATAACATAAGTTAACATAACAACATCACACCTGTAATCTACGAAGGGTTAGGTAGAGGTGTCTCTAAAAGTACACTCACATTTTGCCAGTTATGTTTTAAGTTCACTTTTATAGGGGGCGATCCTATTGCCATCACCTGGGCACAAATCGAGACTCCGTGGCTGCTACTGAGAAATCACTGATGGAAAAACCCAATAACACTTCGCCCGACCCGGGAATCGAACCCAGGACTTCATGCTCCTGCTTGTTACCACTCGACCAACAGTTGTGCAGCTTGTTAAAATAACAACGTCAAAAATTATGAAAATTGATGGTAAGTACTTTATTATTGTTTCTCATTCCGAGTATTCTGTTTCGCGAAAAGTAAGGAGACAGACATGCAATAGGCGAGACGACAAAAAAAAATCTAATTAGTCCATCACTTAGATTATCAAAAAATATTTGACCCGTGTTTTTCCTTTTGTTACGTAAACCAAAATTGACGTAGATATGACGCTTTTAAAATTCTCAATACGTCACGCCTAGGTATAATTTTTAGCTAGTTCTGACGTCACGAGCCCCCACTCCCGAGTTGTGATGCGTTTTATTTTTGTCAATATTTATTGATTTACAAAAACAAAAAACACGTGCCCATTAATTTCCAATACTCTAACTGACGGACTAAATAGATTTGCAATTTTTTGATACTGTCGTCATGCCTATTGTGGCAGATATACCTGAAATGGACCTTTCAATTAGTACATGAACATACCCACGAAGTAACTATTATAAGCTGCCATGTGTTATTTGCTTTAGCTTTAAAAGACGTGTTTTATTAGTCCAGTCTTCTAGTATTTAAATTTTGTCGTAAACTAAGAAAATCACTAAGTTCAGCACAATAATACCTTAGTTTTAAATTGTTAGTTACTTATCTACAAACGCAAAATAACGTGATACCTAGTTTTTATTATTTCACATTATCTCGAGGTGAGCATGTAAATCCCCTTGTCCCAAAAGAAAATCATAAAACTACCTAACTTCCTTGTTAGATGACAGATACTGACCACTAATCATCGCCAAACAAATTAGGTTTATAGAGGTAAAATTAATTATAGGTAAATTGTTTACGTATCTTACGAGGAGCTCGTATCTAAATAATAACAGCCGCTCGGGTCGTTGTTCAGGTTAAGCCGGCCTTGCCTAGGTTGGTTCGTGGATGGGTGACCACCCATTACATACCGAGTTTCCACCGTGCCTCGGAAAGCGCGTCATGCCTTTTGGTCCCGGCTGCCATTTGTACATCGTTGACACTCGTTACACGTAGTCAGTAGCACGAACGATATCCTTTGGTAAAACTGATAGTGACAATCAGTCTTACCAAAGGAAAACCAGTACATACTGGACTGGGTTATTGCCCAGTAATAACTGGGTTGTGGAGGTCAGATAGGCAGTCGCTCCATGTTAAATACTGGTATTGATCAGAAACATAGTTTTTAACCGAATTAACGCGTATGTGTTTTTTATGTAAAAAATGTTACAAGTAATTATGATGTTTTCCTTAATAAGTCCTTGGGTCTTGCTAAAGACTTGGCAGTGTATTTGACATTCAAATTTTATGTAATAACAGGGCATAACTTGGTATCGTATCACCCAATACTATAACTGGGTTGTGGAGGTCAGATAGGCAGTCGCTCCATGTAAAATACTGGTATTCAGACGCATCCGTTTCAACTGGAAGCCGACGCCAACATAGTTGGGAAAATGTTAGGCAGATGAATTTACGTAGGTATCTTATTTAGAACCACTTATCAAGAAACTGCATTGAGTCAGTAAGTGATAAAAAGTCCCTCAGAGTAGTCATTAACAGGTTTCAAGAAGCGAGCGTGACGTAGATATTTGCGGTTAGTGACCCCGACCAGAATGCAGGACAGCTTCAACTTTGCATTATACAGGTCAGTTAATTGGGAGTTTTTTTTTTTTTTTTTTTGTAGTTTCAGTTACAACGATCCATATTTTGGAAACTGATGTTTTTTTTGCGTCTGTTATCATTCATCATCATCATTTCAGCCGAAAGACGTCCACTGCTGGACATAGGCCTCCCCCAAGTGACACCACATTGACCGGTCCCGTGCCATTTGCATCCAGCAGATTCCCGCAGCCTTCACCAGGTCATCGGTAATCGAGCAATGTGCCCCTGCTACCAAGGTTACCGACGTAGCCCGAAGAATTGCCAAGCTTAAGTTTACGTCGGTATTGACTAGAAAATTAGAAACAAAAACTACTTTACATGCGAAGTAAAATGCCACACCTTCTAATTTATTAGCATCATCAGCCTTGGTCCACTCACTGCTGGGTGAGCCCTCCTCACATTGCTCATATGCCATGCTTTCCTGCTCTGCTCGAGTCGAATCTACTTGATAAAAAATTTAAAGCCTAAACCGCTAAGTCGAGGAGCACGACATTTTGCACTTGAAGAGTTCTTCATAGAACAAAATATGTGAGCGCTAAGGAAGGATTCTTAAACATCCATCTCAGGGTTACATACTGAATGAGGGTTTCAAAATACTATTTTAAGTTTTCACGGTTTATAACCAAACTTACACTGTCACGTACGGGATATCTTCTTCTCCGGAGATTTTCTATTATTGTGAGACATCCCGAGATCATGGTGCTTGAAACAGCGTTGAAATATGGGGAGCTCACAATAATGGAAAATCACAGAGGATCACATAATCGCATAATTATTAATTTAAAAAAAAATTAAATTCGCATATTTTTGTGTGAACTTCCACACAAACCCTCATTCAAGTTATGAACTAGCGATAGGACGACGCACATCGTAAATCCTAATTCTACTGTTCCAATTCCCAATTCGACATTGTACTTACTTACCCAAAAACTTGACTCAGTTTTAAAAGACTTTGTTACAAAAAGAATCACAAAAATATACAAAACATACCGGAGTATAAACAGGCAAATACTGCTCAATCTGCCACACGTTATCCCGCAAATTGTCGAAGTTCTCTTCGAAGAGCGTCTGGCCTGCACAAGCGCTCCCCCCGCGCACCCTTGACACTGTTGGCTTACATTCTGTTGTGACAGGAGTGTCCGTGGCTGACCGGTCTTCAAGAGCTGGAAATGGAATGGAGACAGTTGAATATCGTGATATAATATGGAGCCTATGAAGAAAGGTCTCAGATCATAAAAATACAATGAGAAATGTTCAGTGGGCCGGTTTAAGTTTGGCAGTTTGTTTAGAGTTCAATGATTTGGAAAGGGATTGATCTGCTGCTGTCAGGGAGCAAACTTTCGCACCACCTGTAACGACTGCCAAAGATCTACAAATGACAGCCGGGCCCAACGGCTTAACGTGCTCGGAGGACACTCGGTATGTAACAGGTAGTCACCCATCCTCAGACCAACCCAGGCTAGCGCAGCTTAACCTGAAGGTTGATCCGAGTGGCTGTTATTATTTAGCCACGAGCTCCTCCTCATGTTCATCACTGTTCAAGGAGTCATATTTGTGTAGTTATCTAGTCCAAAAAGAAGGCAGACGATAAACGAGTTCGATCTATGCGGGGCTAATGACCCGGAAGGATTACCTAATTAGCAGTAACATCTTCCTGTTTGCTTCTAACTCACCGATCAGTTAGCCCAAAGCTGAAATTATGGCAATTTTCCGCTTAGACTGTTTATGCATCAGTTATTGGGGAGATGTGGAATTGGTAACTAGGTACTAGACTCAACTACTACAACTAGAATCAACTTAATATGCTCTGCAGTGTATGTCATGTTTATTTACAATCCCAAAGTTATAGCGTAAGTTTTCTCAGTGTTAAACTACACTGCAGTTATATGTATGTATGTAAGGCTTAACCCTTCTCAGAACCAGTTCAACATCTTTGCGCGATAACTCGAAGCTGGGGCATATCGCAAGTTTTGTACTACTATAATTACTACGTCTTACAAGGCAGTTTATATAAATAAACTGCCCTAAAAGACGTAGTAATTGAACCCATCGTCGCTGCTCTCAAACTGGTCAGTAAAACATCTAAAGGAAATCATCATGGTACCATAATCTCGAAGACTGACTTCCACAACTTCGTGGATTACTGCATACTTCTTCTCACAGAAAATGAGGCCTTTCCTCATCAGGCAAAACATTTGATATACTGAAAATAATATGGTGATACCTACCAGTGACAGTATAACTCAGCTTATCCTTGATATACCCAGCTCTATCCGCCGACACGACGACATAGTAGTTGATCACGTCACCAACTTTCAGCTCCAGGTTAGGATCCTCTACAGTCCACCTTCCATTCTTCGCCTGGACTACTTCTCCTGTGATGGTTCCAACATCGTTGTTCCCTATGGGACGGTTCACGTTGCCTTGGAACACGAAGAGGCTGACTTTTGGTGCATCTGGGTGGTGAGAATTTGGAGAAACTTTAAGAAAGTAGTTCTTATTACCTACTATGAAAAGGGAGTAAAATAAGTTCTTCTTTCTAAACTTAAACTGAGAAATTCAGAACAAAAGGATCAAATATCGTAATTTGAACCTGGTAAAGGTTGCGGGGATCTACTTGATACGAGACGCAGGGGACCGCTCAATGTGTCGACACTTGGGCCTTGAGCCTATGTCCTGCAGTGGACGTCTTTCGGGTGTGATGTGAAATGATGATGATATTTGCAATTTTCAAAAGCATCATAGGGACGCGCGATACCATGTAGGTAATGTTGCGAGTTTTTGTTCTCCTATTAAAAATCAAAAGCCTTTTATTCTAATTAGCCTCAGAATCGGCAGTTTTTGACCGTCAATATAACATTTGGCAGCTCCCATAAATGTCCGCCCTTCACCACTTTCTGGGGAGGAAAAGTGGCGGAACAAACTCTCCAGCAACACATCTGTAATGTATGTTATCCTTATTACTAAGTTTTTTTTTTTTTTATAACAGATACTCTATAAAGAATAAACATGATAACGCACATGCATTGTTAACGTATTGACCTTTGTATGTTTAAAAAGTTAGATGATAAACTGTGGGGAATCACTTTTTTTTGTGAAGCGAATGTTTTCACAGAATATCGTGACGTACTCCAACAAAATATTGATAAAGTATAAAACGACTGCAATTGCTGTTTGATTTTTTTTAAATCTGGATCTTTATTATCAACTTTTGCTGTACCGATTCCAAATACATTTAATTGGGAAAATAGTTTTGATGAATTTAAATCAGAATCATGAATCTATTGTATATTGATAAATCAAGAATAAATCAAGAAAGTTGATGAATGCATACTATTAAACTACATTGGCCCAGCGTTGTATCAGTGATCCCAAAGGTCAAAGAAGTAGGAGTAAATAACAAACAGACTAATTGTAGTAAAGACACGTATATCTCCACTTTCTTGGGCTCAAACATACCGAGGTTTTGATATGACTTTCATTAATCAATTCACTTTACTGTAAAGTGAATTGATTAATGAAAGTGTGTGTGTGAAAGTGTTACTTTTCTGTGATCAAACTTAGCAAGTTTCAAGTTCAATTCTTAAACACCTCCAAAAAATAAAACTGTTATTTGATTAATCGAAAAGTTTGTCAACACTTTGTGACATCTTTTAACCAAAGCATCACTCATAGGGCCTATTTTTGAAAGCCAAAAGACAAGGTTCAACATACCAGGTATAGATGCCTTAAATCCTCTAGGTCTTAGTGCAGATATAGTCACATCAGGTATCTGATACTGAGCACATATCGTTTGTATAAAAATAAACACCGTTAAGAACGACGCGACGCGCCTGCTCCCGGACGCAGTCATTTTGTTACTGAACGTAATTGGCCCATTGGCACTTTTTACAAGACATTGCTGCATAATTTATTATTGTGTGACTCAGATAATATCGTTGAGCGTTGGTTTTCCGTTATTGAGAAGCCATTGTTTGATTTTTTTTGAGGAATTACTGGTCTATACCACTGTGTTTATTGTCGGAAGCTGTGCCAAAAATCATTAGTTTTATTTATTCAAGATTTTATTCATTACATCGAAAGGCGATGGCAGACTTCACAGGAGATGGTGGGACGAACTGGAATCAACGACCAGTAGTCCACATTAGCCCTGGATCGAAAGATTTGGAAGTCAAGGGGCCTTTGGGCCTTTGTCCAGCAGTGGCGCAGGCTACATAAGTTGAGTCTACCGAAATTTCCCATCCCTAATTTCCTATTGCGGCGCCCTAACAAGGTCCTCGATTGTTCTTAGTTTTAAACCTATTGTGACACCTTTTTCCGACTTTGAGGAAAAAAATAATATCTATATTAATATGAATTCTTGATTATCAGTTTTCCCCACGGTCAGTACTACATAAGATAAATTAAATCTTAGTTCAAATGAGAAAATTTACCTGTTGTCATGTTACATTACAAAGTTCTATGTGTTAAATGTAATACTAAACGTTTATTGTTAATTCCGCCCAAAGATTCAGGCTTGGATGCACCATGCAGGAAAAGCGATCATTCCTCCACGGGGGCCTACGTGGGGCCGTGGAGAGGCGAAACATGGGCCCTACTCTCTAACGCTTCGTCCGTATATTCGGATCTATCCGTCTCTCTCGCGCACGTCTGCAGATTAGTGCGAGTGAGAGAGACGGACAGATACGTTAGGGAGTAGGGCCTCAACTGTCGAGTATCGGATAACGGTTTGAGCGTGTGCCAGGTAATTATTGCATTTTCCTGCATGTGCATATTTTTGTGTCGGGGGTTCTGCATCCTGCATCCAAGCTAGGATCATTGTAGCAGAATTAACACTAAAACTTTGCATAACATTTAATGTCCTGATTCCATAACTTGTCCTATTTGTTAATAATCTTTGCACTGTTAGTCGTAATTGTCTATATAAGTTGAATACTTTAATTAACTATAAACGACATTCCAGTATTGTTTGTATTCATTGCGAGTTTTACGATGATGTTTATTATCATTTTAACATAACGAGAAACAAGATAAGATGACTGAATTAACGAGAATAACCGCTTTATTATTATAAAGATAATTAATTCCAAGAATACGGGTACCTAGGTAAAGTCCGAGTCACAGTTAAATAAGGGTATTTTGATGTATTTATTAGCTGCATGAATTTAGTATAGTTGGAATGACTTTACATTCACGGAAATAATTCAAATACATGAATACTTGAGACCGCCTCGTTGGTCTAGTGGTAGCAAGCGCGACTGCTGAGCATGAAGTCCTGGGTTCGATTCCCAGGTCGGGCAAAGTATAATTGGATTATTCCATCAAGAATATCTAAGTGGCAGCCACGGAGTCTGGATATGTGCCCGGTTTATGGCAATAGGCTCACCCCTAATGGGGTAGATGACAAATAAAATCGAATTAGTCCGTCAGATACGTTTCTAAAATATATTGGAAACATATTTTATCTTTTTTCACGTAAACAAAAAATAAAGACGATACAGAGCGTCGAAAACTCGTGTGACGTCACATTTGAGTACATTTTTTACTCAAATTTGACGTCACAAGCCATGACTCATGATCTTTGACACGTTTTTATCTTCGTCATATTAGTTTGATAAAACAAAAAACACGTATCCAATATTTTTCCATAATCTAACTGACGGACTAAACAGAATCATATTTTTTAGTCAGTCATCATCCCTATTACATGGGACTTGAACATCACTAGCGTAATGTGGGTGTACTATTAGATACACCTCTACCTAACCCTTCGGTGATTACAGGCGTGATGTTATGTTATCTATACATATAATAAAATCGTTAACTGAAGATATTAAAACCATTTTAAAAATTATTGTTTGTTTGTTTGACCGCGCATCACGTTAAAACTACTGAACCGATATTGTTGAAATGTTCACAAATCTATTTAAATACATTCAGAATAACATATAGGCTATAGAAATTTTGGATTTTTTTGGAAAAAGGGGGTGAAATGGGGGGGTAAGGTTTGTATGAAAAAAATTTTTAGATTGTTCTAGAATCATGAAACTTAGAATAAATACTTATTAATAAAAATAAAGAAACACCTGTTTCAGCATTTTTTTAAATCTCATCCAGAGACGCAAAAAAGAGGGTTTTGTGTTTAAAATTAATAAACTTCAAACACCTATACAATCAAATCCAATGAAGTGTAACCTTTTAAAGTTGCTACATATACTTCGTATCTAATACAGGTAAATATAATTTCTCAATTTTCTTGAAATTTGATTTTTGACGTGAATACGCACAAAATAGCGGAACTCAAGAAAATCAGCTTTCTTCGGTATAAGTAGTTGGTACGAAATGTTTGTGCGCGCATCACGTCAAAATTACTGCATAGGCTTGCGCATCACGTCAAAATTACTGCATAGGCTTCTTTAATATTTAGACTACATATTATCACGCTACTTCCTTAAGGGGGTAGGCAATTTTGCATTATTTCCATATACTTCAATTGGTTGACGTTTCAGTCATGACGTAAGTACATGAGAACGGCTATTTGTGGCTTATGTCAATGAAGTAAATAGCCTCCGCTACCTCTCTGTAAACTACGGGGTTGCAGGTTCAAACCCTCGAACATTATTTTCACTTTTTGTGATTTGTTTAATTTTTTTTTTGATGCTGTGAGATTTCCTATATTTCATTTTGTATTTAAATTGTGTGAATTTCTATATTTCTTATTTTTTTTCGTGAAATATTTTTCCAAAAAGTAGTAGAGTAGTACTTATGGAAGAAGAATACAATCATGCTACCACTAAATAAATTGGGATAAGGGCAGGAGTATGATGATGAGGATGATTTCTCCAAAAAGTAGTATAGCGAACATCAAAGCCATAGCCAGCATAGCCAGCATTAAGCCTGATAAATCCACGTGTTCCTGCCGTGCAAGAACTGTGCTATGCTATTCGCAATAATCAATAATCCATACGCAGTTTACGTAGATTATATTTACAGCTAAATTGTTATTGGCCTCATATCGTGTTTTCGGGCGGGAAGAGACGCCCGGGTTCTTCCATTGTGAGGATCGACTGGAGGACACGGTGGAGCACACTGTGGAGGTGTGCCCCACTTGGGCGGAGCACCGCCGTGTCCTCGAAGCAGCGATCGGCGGCGGCGACCTCTCTCTCCCGGCCCTGGTTCAATACATGGTCCGGAGCGAGACGGAATGGGACGCCGTCACCTCCTTCTGCGAAGCAGTCATGTAAGCGAAGGAGGTGGCGGAACGTGAGAGGGAGAGATCCTTACGTCCCGGCCACCGCGGGAGACGCCCCGGGCGTCGGGAGCCACGTGGTAGCCCCCGGCCACCGTAGGCGCGGGCCTGTGAACGGTGAGCTATGGGTTAGCTCGCCGTCCGTCCGTCTCATGACGACAGGCCGTGTCGACGGCGCGTTCGTGTTCTACGCGCGCCTCAAAGAGAGTCAGCAAAAAAGAAGGGGTCCGCAAGGGCCGATGCCTGCCGGGGCTGCGGGACTATTCGAATGAGATACCGTGGCCCCGGAACACAACGGGCGATGAAGGAACATGGATGGGTTTTAGTCAGTAAAAGTCTGACACTTCCTCCTGAGGAGTCATTTGATGATTTCCCATCCGAAAAAAAAATAAGCTATATCGTGTTTGGGCTCAATTCATGCACTTTGATGAGAACTTTCGACCTAGCTGGAGTATGACTGTCATCGAGAGTCTAAGGATGAAAACCTAAGGCTGTCGAGGGAAGCCCCAAATTGGAAAAACATAGTACAGTATTTTAACGATGATTGCATATATTTCCGAGAAATTAAATTGTTACGTACTTGAATCTATACTTATTACTTACAAAGGAGAAAAGTTTGTTTGTTTGGTTGGTTGAACGCGCTAATTTTAGGAACTACTGGTTCCAGTTAAAAACATCTTTTAATGTTGGATAGCCCATTTATCGAGAAAGGCTATACGTTATATAACATCACGATACAATCAATAGGAGCGGAGCATCAATGAAAATTGTTGCAAATACAGCGAAAAATTATTGCTTTTGAGAGCTTCCGTTCCGTGCGCTGCGTAAACGGTTAAAGTTACTCAACAATCATACATGTATGACGGGATTGTTCCTCTTAAAAAGTCCGCTAAAGCATATTATCTGCATTTTTTTAGGTTGACGCACACTCTCTCTAAGCCTCTCTCTCTCTTACGTAACGCAGACGAAGTTGCGCGGGTCAGCTAGTGTTAAATAATTCAAATACAGATAGAGTGTACCTGTAGAGAGTAACTTTATGTGGAATTTACCTTAACAACATAACAAAACAACTTTTGGAAATTGCTACCGATAACTAAATCTTTATTTTTATGATTGCTTGTGTGACAGTTGTTTAGGGTTTTACAGGTGATATAAAATAAGTAATTAAGAGACCCTGTGAACCTATAAATGATGATGAGCGATTTTGAGCCTTAACGCCATGCGTCAGGATTAAGAAAATCAGTAAAACTCAAATAAAAAGTAAAAAAATATATTTATTGAATTTTAAAATTAGGCAGTTCCCGTTATGAAGATTTTTTCGAATCTGAAACAAACAAAAACTATTAAAATTATGTACTTTCTGTACTTAACTGTATCATATTCACCATCAAATCAGCATGTAATTTATTCTCCAAGAAAAGTATTAAAAGTTAAGTTCAACTACTGCTTGTCGCACAAACAATAATAAAACTCCTGCAATTTTCTACGACAGTTCAAACGTCCGTAGCTGTCGCGGCCATGATGTGACGTCATTATCCACAATCTGCCTTGTTTACATCTATTTTTGGTCTTAATAAAATAATTTTACCAATTGTATGTGCTTTAGTCAAGTAAAAATTGCAATAACAATATTATAATAAAATTTTAGTGAAACTTTTAGCACTTTTAAAATAAAAGTGTTTTTTTGACACAATGAACTTTGACGTCAATACCCGGCGTTATCGAGGACGGTGTGTTTTGACAGCGTTCCGTTGCGTTCCGTTTCACCAAAAACATGCTACATAAAACAGTAAATTGTAAAATAAGGTAATTTATTAGAAACATAAACAAGTGTACCACAATGTTTTTATGCGCCAATACAAGGCATTTTGCATAAATAAAAAGAGTTTTGTATTTCATGCATATTCCCTATTATCGCTACGACTGATTCCCACAGTACTCTACCTTGGGGTGTGTTTTGCTGGGGAGTTTGTATCCCACATCTTTTCCCCAGTAAAATACCAAGAAGTGGTGAAGAGTAGGCCTTTAGGAAGTCTGTCATACGTCATTTTTGACGTTCAAATATATATAAAATATGAAGATGTGACTTTGAATTATGCATGACTAACTTATGCCCGCGGTTTCGCTCGTGTGGCTAGTTTCCACCATCAATAAATTGCAAATCTATTTAGTCCGTCAGTTAGAGTATTGGAAAATGATGGACACGTACTGTTTGTTTTTGTAAATCAATGAATATTGACAAAGATAAAACGCATCAGAACTCGGGAGTGGGGGCTCGTGACGTCACAACGTACTAAAAATTATAGCACGGCGTGACGTATTGCGAATTTTAAAAGCGCCGTATCTTCGTCAATTTTGGCCTACGTAACAAAAGGAAAAATACGTGTCAAATATTTATTGATAATCTAACTGACGGACTAATTAGAATTTTTTCAGGACACAAGCCTGTTATCCTACGGAATCGTAAAACCGGTATAAAAAGTATCTTATGTATTAATCCAGGATATAAACTATCTGTATGCAAAATTTCATCCAATTCCGGCCAGAGAGAGAGATCCGAGGTTTGCATGAAAGACTAACAAATATCCATCCATTCATCCTCACAAACTTTCGCATTTATTATGTTAGTTGGAGTAGGACAGTTTGTATGCAAAGTTGCTTACGAAATTTTTGTATCGCAGATAAAACCACCCCTCAAAATAACGTAGCTAAATATAACAACCTATTCAAGTAAGTTAAGACTCACCTCCTAGAGAGCATAAACCCTGACATAATCGACCTCCAGCGCACTGGTATCATCAAACCAGGTTGAGGACCACTGGTCACGCGCGTTCCAGAAGTTCAGCATGGCCTTGGTGGCGCGGTTGGTCCAGGGCTTGCCTGTGTCGTCGGGGAACTCGTGCACACCACCCACGTTCATGCCCAGGGAGATATAGAACTAGAAATACAAGAGATAAAGTGGTTATTTGTCGTTATCTAGAAGGTATTTCCTCGCTGTTGAACGACGAGTGACTGAGAGAGTGACAAGTTAATCTGATAAGCATTGCTTGTAGATCTGACGGCTAGACTCATCAGTATCTGAGCACTGCTATTGGTTTGCCATCAGCGGTTAAATGAAACCCGAGAATCAAAGTTCTTTGTCCAACAGTTTGTCTCATTGTCCCATGATCTGTCCACGAAGTAGACACAATAGTTAAACAACGGCGTCTCGACCAAATTGGTCATTCGACAGATCATGATTTATTGTCATTTGTAAAAAGCCGCGATACTTACCTACGTAATAAAGTGTCAATCACTTTTCAAAGTTTTCTAGTTATTAAATTTTCGACAGACGATATAAAACCGATTGTATTAACTAAAACTACTGACCATTTCATCGAAGGGCGCCATGACAGTTCCCTTGAGCCACTGCGCGGCCGCCACCACGTTGTTCTCGGAGGCAGTCTGGTAAAACCCTTCCGAAGGGGGAGTCACCTCGCCGTAGTTCTCGCCGTCCACGTATAGAGAGATACCATCTATAAGAAATTAAGATGTTATAAAGCAGTTGCTCTGATTTTCACTCTGTATAAAGCGCCAAGATGCAAACTGATGACGGTGAAAAAGAAACACACTAATAATACAAAATCTGAAAGTTTGTTTGTGTGAATCTTTGTTACTCTTCCACGCAAAAACTACTAAATAGATTTGGATAAAATTTAGCACACATATAGTTTATAACCTGGATTAACACAAAGGATACTTTTAATCCCAGTAGTAAGATTCCGTGGGACAACATATTGAACTCGATGCGTACATAAGCTAGTAGGTTAAGAATGCATCACCTGGCCTCCATTCCAACGAGTAGTTGTGGAATTCTTTACTCCACAGATCGGAACCAGCCTTCTGCTGCAAATACTTAGATCTGGAACAAGACAAAGAGTCCATATAATGTTAACAAATTGGTGCACGTCTGCATTCCCTAGGGAGATGTATATTGTGCACAGACATTTCCCTGGTCGTGATTTAAGTCTTAGGTCCGAGGGCAGCACCACTCATACTTTGTTGCCGTCAACTGACCACAAATCCAGCACAAATTATATTATTTCCCAAATTGAAACCCATGATCACCCTGACCGACCTAAAGAAGAAACCTTAGACTCCAAGCTCAGCAGGACGACGTGGTAAATCTTTGAAAGCAGTTTGTTAAGTTGGCAAAAGGTACACGCGTTTGTGGAAAATTGGTCCTATTTACCTTTCTTCCTTCACTGCCAGAATATACTAAACAGCTACCAACCTATAAGGTTCAGAGTCGCACATGATGGGTCCCGCGTACAGCCTCTTGGCGAGTCCCACGTTACCCTTGGCGGTGGCTATGCGTAGGAGTCCAGACGCGTAGTTGCTACTACCATATACGAAGTCACGAGGTTCCAGCTGGATTACTGATAAATAAAAAGGGATATTATTTAATAAATCATCCAAATCGGTCATTTTGGATTCAGTTTTTTTCGCTTATATTCCTTAAACTAAGCAAATTTTTGTACCACATTAGACGAACATTAAATTTCCTACAAGTTTCTTGGTAAACCAAATTTTCAAACCCAGTATTAACAGAGATACAGACGATCAAAGTTAGGCAATGTTTAGCAAAAAATAGCATAACTATTTATTACCATCATTTCTATGTTAATAGGGATGATGCCTGACTGAAAAAAAATATCATTCTGTTTAGTCCGTCAGTTAGATTATCGAAAAATATTGGATACAATTGTCGAAGATAAAACGTGTCAAAGATCATGAGTGGGGGTTTGTGACGTCACATTTGAGTAAAAAATGTACTCAAATGTGACGTCACACAAGTTTTCGACGCACTGTATCGTCTTCATTTTTTGTTTACGTGAAAAAATAAAAAATATGTATCTAATATTTTTTGGAAATCTATCTGGCGGACTAATTCGATTTTTTTTTGTCATCTACCCTATTATTTTCATCAGTCATCAATAGCAACGTCATAGAAAACCTACGACGAATGTCAAATTTGTACGAACAGCAACCAGTTGGCTATTGTAAGTAAAAAACTTTTTTTTTTTCTTAGTGTCCGATGGGACGATGGAATGATTGTATGAGCAATGACGTTTAAGAAAAAGGTCGAAATGATTGTGTGACGGGTGACGGGAGAGAATGGAAGAAAAAAAACATATTGCGTCCACCCCAAGTAACATGGTGCAAGGACAGGAAGATAATGGCCCCGTTTATCGTAAGTACATTTCAATGACTTTGATCAGCAGCAACAGTCTAAATGAAGCTTCTTGAAGGTTTACCTGGATAAATCCAGTCTCCCAAAGGCATCTTAGCGCTGATCTCGACCCTGCCGTACTTGAAGACGAATTTGTTCTTCGTGGAGACCTTGGCGGTTATGATGGGTGGCAGGATCTGAGGACCTGATGCTTCCCGGGAACACTCCATTGTGCCAATGACGCCTGTGCATCTGGGGATAACAAAAAATTGAGATGAAGGGTTGAATGGGAGCGTGTAAGAGGAAACTCTGTGTCGCCATTGTGCTTTTCTTCTTCTTTCATACATTGGGATAACATGTAATGGGTTTTTTATATATCCTCTGTCAGTTTATCGTTACCTTTGCCTACTAATAAAGTAAACCTTGTTTGTATGTTTGAATGAGTTAATTTCAGGAACTCCCAGTCGAATTTGTTACTTTCTTTTTTGTGTTTGAAAGCCCAATTTTTGAATAAGCAACGACCCGCTGCGACCCTCAGGAGCAAAGCAGCGGGTGAAGCCCCAAGGTACAGCTTGTTCCTGATTTAGTCTCTGTGAGGTCCTCTATACGTTTTAAAACTATCGCGCGCAACTATAATGTTGCTGGGTAATTGGAATGTTTTTTTTTTAAATTTTACAGCTTTTTCGACATATTTACAAGTATTTTTGTACCAATTCAAAGTTTCAGAAGGAAAGGTTTTTAAAACTACCTTACTAAATAAAACGTGTGTTGCGGAAATGATCTCAACTAAGATACAGGTACATACGTGTGAGTATATTGAGGAAAAATCTTCTCCTGTTTATAGTAAAAACATTATGTTGTTTATGTGAACAGGAAAATCGGTTACCCGCACTTTTATTCACATTACTGCGGTAAACGATTACATCGTGTGTCGTGTTTTTGCAAAATCCGAAATATTAAAGAAAGAAAGACGAAAATAAAATGATCGTTGTTCGTTGAATTTCGTAAAAATATACGAACAATTTCTGTAGAAGGCAAACATTTAACGCTTTATCCCATCTTATGTTATTGGAATTCGAACCTAAGTAGCACATTCAAATTCGCGCCAAATACTGAAAGAACGCGTTTTTTTTTGCTTCTAAACTGAGTACTTTAGGCAGAAAGTTTTACTGATCATTTAATATTTATATCATAACTAGTTTTTGTCTGCGGCTTCGCTTATGGAGGTTGGAAATTATCCCACGCGTATGCTGAGAATACTAGGATATGACTAGGATACAAATAGATAAAGATGATCCTATTTCCCTAGTCATGTGCCAAATGTAATGGAAATTCGTTCAGCCATTCTTGTGTGATGGCGTGACATTAATTATGTAGTTATTTTTCTCTAGTTTACATTTTGAAATATTAAAAAATGTATATTAAAATAAAAATAAAAGTTTATATAAAAAAGTATAGATGACCCATTGGCATCAGGAACAAGATCCAGGCTGCTGGAGATCAGGACTCCAGAGAAAGAAGTGTCCAGGAGTACCACTCCCTGAATCAAGCCCTTGAACCAGCCGCACAATGAGAGCCGCCCAAGGTGTTTCTCGAGACTTTTTGCTTTTAGTTAGGATAAATAATTACATGTGTCTTACCTAGCTGTAATATCAAGCGTCTGCCTCACGTAGTCCTCTCCATACTTAGACTCCAGGGTGATGGGCTTGATCGACAGGCGTCCATCGCTCACGAAAAGGTTACGGTCATTGAGGTACACGTTGAATGGGAAGTCCTGACCGAAAAACAAATGAAGATTTGTTAAAAGCATAGATTTAGTAAATATACTAAGTCTATGGTTAAAAGACGTTTTTTTTTTTAACTGATTGCAACTTTGGAACATAATCTCTTCGAATTTGGAGCAGTATGATCATTTACTTTTAAAACAAATGAAGCCGTTTTTGGAATGAGTTTGCTCACTTGAGTGAGGTTTACTGATTTTGTTAGAATAGCATTTTATGCAGATAGCAGTAGGTAACTTCCTAAGAATTACAGACAGAGGAAATTGTAGGTATGAAGGAAAATGGAGAACCCTTCATCCAACAAAGGCTGATGATTATGATGTTAAATGTAGCCTATAGCAGCTACACCATCTAATAAAAATAATAATCTACGGTTAGACAGTGCTTTAGAATTATTATTATTTTTTAGACTTAAAATTTTATAAAAAAAATGGGTATAAAAAGACCACGAAGCATGTTCTCCTCTTCATTGCGATTTTTTTTTTGTTAAGGACCTTACCTGGGAACCCTCTAGTTTAGTTTATTAGGGTTCAAAGCTCCAACTTATCCACAAGTATTTTTTTTTAAATATGACTTTTTTGTCGTAACTTTACTTTAAATACCTAGGTCTCCACGACCTCCGCACTATTTATTTAATTCAACCATGGGTCCTGTAGTAAACTATTGTTTTTCACCCCAAAAAATAGTCGTTACCCAGTAATAATGTTTGCCCAGAGTAACTTAGCTTGATGTACAATCCGTGCCACAAAAGATGAGACCTGTCACCCCACTTGTATACGAGTTAATTGTGTAACGAAATACTTCTTTTGATGGTCGTAAACCATCTTCCTATTTTGTCTTCTTAATGTTTTACCTCGAGGCATAATCAAGATTTCGCAAAGTTTCACTCGTTTCAAGTGATGTGCCAGGTCTCATCTGTCGTGGCACGGTGTGTACAGACCGCTTGGTTGCCGACTTCGTGCGTTTACACCTTGTAGTGAAACGGGGATTAAAATCCCACTCACCGGTTCACCAGGAAACTTGATCTCAGGCGTCCAGACCTTCCCTTTTTCTATTGGAGAGTTGAAGTTATCTTCGAAAAGCAGCTGTCCCCTGCATACGAACCCTGGCACGTTGACCTTGGACACTGATATCTCACAGGGGTACTGGACATTCTGACTGGAGCTACTTTGTGCTGGTGGCCGCACCGATGAGCCTGACCCCGTGTTTTGGGGGGATTGGGGTGCTTGAGGGGGTCTGGAAGCTTGCGCACCGCCGGCGGGGGATCCGTCAGTTGGGTTGACGGGGTTGCCTGCTTCGTCGACGTATCCTGGAAAAAGAGTGGTTTTAATTGGTTTAGGATTTAGGTAGTAAATTCTTAGAACTACTTCTTTGGATGCCATCAACATCTGCCTAGCGTTTTCCCAACTATGTCGGGGTCAGCTTCCAGTCTAACCGGATGCATCTGAATATCAGTATTTTATTTGAAAAATACGGATTTTCTACTAGTACAAACTACAAATCAGTTCTAACATATCTACATTAATTATTCCACGAGAAATGGCCTTCACATGTAATTATGAATAGTAGTGCATTATTCTAATGAAAACCTTGTTTTTAAATGCAACACAATTATTCTACGGTTGCCAGCCAACATCAATTTCAGTATGTTATCTAACCGTTGCTGCTTCACGATATTTACTAAAACATCTCGAGTCAGATCTGTACACCATTCAATATTTCTCATTGTACTTGAACTCACTATAATAGTATATTATGCAACTAGTGAATAAAGGACGGATTTAAAGCGAGGGCCGTAGATGAGTCACGAGCAAGTGAAGGATTCAACTGTTAGAATCCTGAACGACGCGTGTGATTCATGGCCCTCGATATAAATAACCTACGAGAAAAGACATAATTTAAGCGAAAATAGAAATTTAATCAAGAAATAAGAATTGTTACATTAATTGAAATGGACATTAAAATTAGAGCAATGACTGAAATTAAGCGTAATTTTCTTATTATTATTATTAGGGTGGTCAACTTGTGAAACAATATTTATTAATCTAATGCCAAACTCCTTGTCGCAAATATCGACCAATCAAATCTCGAGAATTTATTTGCACCAAAGAGTTTTGAATTTCGAATCTTAGCGCAAGGAGTTTGTGTAGGCATTGAAATAGAGACCGCATTTATTTTTGTGTTCCAAATTCAAACTCCATAAAATAGTGAATAAAACAAAACAGTGAATAAAAGGCCTTTTTATTCACTGTTTTGCGTGAATAAAATAAACTTTTTAGAGTAGGTATGGTATAAAGTACTTTTTTACATAAATAACATCACGCCTGTAATCTCCGAAGATTTAGGCAGAGCTGTACTTACCTAATAGTACATCCACATTTTCGCCAGTTATGTTTAAGTCCCATGTAATAGTGGGCGAGCCTATTGCCATCAATCCGGCACAAATCCAGACTATGTAGCTGCTACTGATTTATTCTTGATGGAAAAACCCAATAACACTTTTCCCGACTTGGGATTCGAACCCAGGACCGACAGTAGCAACGAGGCAATCACATTCAGTCAGTCGTACTTTTTTTTAAAGCAATGAAAATCCGGAAAAAGTATTCCTATTAACCATACAACATACCATAAACAATTTAAAAGACAATCCATTCTACAGAATAAAGAAAAGACGCAAAATGCTCTAAAGAAAGTCCGATTTACAAAAGAAAGATGGCCGAACGAGTTTTGCAAGTGTTAAGATGTTCGAAGTGGCTCTCATGTTTGTAGCCTCTCCTTTAGCTTTGAAGTTAACACCTATTGTGCTCGAGGTGCTCGTAAATATCGGAGATACGGGAATAGGAGGCATTTTGTTAGAGAAGATGTTTTTATCTTAACATTTGAGAAAATTTACATGTTTTTTTAAATAAAAGATATTAAAGAATTCAATTTCCTCATAAAGTGGTACAAGCAAGTACAAAATACTTTAAGTAGTTCAAGGTGGTTTAACTACTTAAACACAAGCACAAGACACAAACCTGCTGCTTAGTGTGGCACTAGATGGCGCTGTGTGTAATGTCCAGCGATATTTATTTATTTAAAGTATTTCTTTAATATCTTTTTAATTACACACCGAGTGGATCTGTAACTTGGAGACGCATTGCGACTAATTAGCGAATAAATTTGGAACAAAAGAGATCATCGCTAGGTAGTTTTTGAGATATAAATGTGGCCAAGCTGAGGAGATTCTCTCCAGATCGGCCACCTATAAACCCTTATTTCTTTTGAACCAGCGACCGACATATTCTGATATTTAGCGACAAATTTCGACTTTTTAGCGACAAATTTTTTATGATAGCAAAATTAAAATCCCTGATGGTGGCCGAGCCAGTGTCAGTCACACAAAAATCACGCCTGTAATCGCCCGAAGGGTAAGGCAGAGGTGTATCTAATAGTACACCCACATTTCGCCAGTTATGTTTAAGTCCCATGTAATTGGGGGGAGCATATTGCCATCAACCGGGCGCAATTCCAGACTCCAGGCTGCTACTGAGAAATTCCTGATGGAAAAACCCAATAACACTTTACCCAGTCCAGGAATCGAACCCAGGATCTCATGATCAGCAGTCACTTACTTGAGAAAATTCTTCTTAAATTGTTTGTTCGAACACAATATGTAATCTTCGGAACTACCAGGTGGATTTGATTTTTTTCACATTCAATTTCAATTTCAATTACAATTTTTCAGTTCTTGAGAAAGATTATAATCTATAACTTATAGGCTTTTTAACATCTCGCTACGACCCTTAGGAGCCGAGTGGCTGAAACCGCGGGGCACTTAGTTCTTACGCGACAATAACATACTACTATATAAAATTTGTGAGATGTAGATCTCATTTCTATCTTCAAAATAATCATTATTATTTGTAATAAATTATTACTATTATTATTACTAATAATCATACAACTGTATTGTATAAATATCGCAAGCAGCATAAATAAATGACTAAATGCACTATCATGTGTTCATGACCTTTCGATAAGTACCTACCTAGATAACATACTTACAAGTACTTAACTGAATAAAAGACGTTTGATCACTGCAATCGTCACCATCAATTGTTTCTATTTTGATTTCCAGATAAATAATAAGAAGATTTGGCATTGGAATTAATTAAATGATGTGGAGAAACAAAATAGCGGCCTTGGTTCTGATTTTGGTCACGCGCCCCGAGATCTTTGTACAGCTATACCTATGTTATGCATAACAACTGGTCTGTTCCCTAAAAAGGAAGGTACGGTAACAAGCCTGCCACACTATTCCCAAACCACTTTAACTCCTGAAAGCCAGATTCAACAGAGGCAGAGAACCAGAAAAGCGCCGAGACAATGAAGCTCGAAGAAGTCCCAGACACACAGTTTCAGTGTCTTGGATCCCACAACGAAATTGAACCGAAAAGTATAGCGGAGAAGCTGGAAAACCATAATTTCCACTTCCCTCCATATCAGCACGAGCCAAACCAAAACAAGGGCAAAGCACAAAGGGACGCACAGGTAGGTGGAGTAGTGTATAGCTCAAAATGACAAGGCGAATTTGACTGTGAAGTCATATGACGTGATGTTATTGTCGCACTATAGCTCGATCCACCTCCTCTATACCGCGTATGCTTACGATGTTCATCGCGCTCGTGGAGACCAACACTGGCTTGGACCTGTTTGCTGATGAATGGAATACGATAATGTTAGAATGTTTGTGGTTCTGTAAGAAGACCGAGTAAAAGGATTAGGTACTTAATTTAGTATTAATGGCTTATGCTGTAGTCATCATCATCAGCTTATTAATGTTCCCACTGCTGGGACACAGGCCTCCTCTCAATGAGAGGGAATGGGTTATAATCCACCACGCGGGCCCAGTGCGGATTGGTAGATGTCACATGTCTTCGAATTGTTTGGTTCTAGAACATGCCGGTTTCCTCACGATGTTTTCCTTCACCGTTTTGAGAACAGCGGTGATGAAATAAATTACACAAAGTAATGCGCCTGCCTGGGTTCGAATCCACGATTTACTGTTCGTAAGTCGGGGCCGCCACCACTGGGCCACCGCTGATGCTGTAGTTAATGTAAATAAATAAATAAATGATAACCTATGGTTATTCAAACTAACCAGTAACCAGCCATTCCCCATTATCCTGTCTATAACCCAGTCCATTCCTGATGACGTAAGTCCAGAAATACACGGTGTCTCCAATCTTCAGTTCGGCGTTCCTGTCTCTGAAGGTCCACCTTCCATTCTTGGCTTTGGTGATGTCTCTGGACCATTGACCGGCTTCAAGGCCTTCCATCTCCTGGTTCAGGTTGCCGTGGAAGGCAAAGAGAGAGAAGCCATCGTCTGAAAGAGGAAGAATGATAAGTTAGGGTCTCGTTGTAAGATGATACATCCGTCAAGGAAGTGATTCTGCCCGTCATTCTTAAGGGGGCATTAAGTACCAAGGTAACCCGCGATTTTTTTTATGGGATTAAATAAACTTAGACGGCTGTATTGATGATTTTAATGATTCTAACTCTGTAAAACTACATTTGTTGCGGTCGCGACTCATATTTTAATCAATATGCGACCTGACATTGAACTGCAATGGCAAAAACGTATGACAATTTGAATGTCGCGGGCTACCCCGTAACAAAAATCAGTTTTGTGGAGGACTTGGCGCGTTTATAGAAACATGATTGCTGATTGGCTAACCTGTGGGCTCTACATTAAAGCCACCGACATGTCGGCGACTTGCGTATGCCCTCAGTACCTTGTGATTATCAAACAGTCGTGTATTATAATAAAGTTGCGTATATCTCGACAATTTTTTTCGACTTGCAATGCTTAAAGCAACTTGCTTGCCGATAATAAAGTCGCCAACATTTATGGATTTGGTGTGTGGAGTCCAATTTATAAAATCCGTTTGGTCAGAACATGTTTTTTTTAAGATATATTCACAAAAAAAAAAAACGATTTTCCTAGCAACTTGCGGAATAACTAGGTATGCTTATTAGGATATAAAGATTTACACGCTGGATGCGTGTAAATCTTTATATCCTAAAATAAAATATTTACACGCAATATTGTATCATATTGTATCCTAATATAAAATTTATTCCCAAGGAAAATATATGATTTTAATTGTTTAGTCTCTTTATTTACCGAAAACACGTCAGACCACAAGGTCATTACACCGATTTAAAGCCTCGAACTGGTTGTCTGTAGTGACGTCATAATTATAGAACAATTAAATAATAAATTGTGGTTTTAATCGTTGTTTGTGATCATTTGCGGTTTCGGTATCTATCGAATAGATTATGAAATAATTGAATTCTGACAGATAAATTAAGTATTTAAGTAGTTGATTTTATATAAAACTCTTGCTGTTGCTCGCGACCTTTATTTTAGGAATCTAACCTACAGATTTAATCAGATTTTGTTCACAATTTCAAGGGGTTTTTTTTTCACCGGACTCTTATCCTTTTTCTTAATAAAAGTAGATTAAGTTACTCCTTATAATCAGCTTCTGCCAGTAGAAGTCTCGTCATAATCGGTCCAGTCGTTTCGGAGATTTGCCGGAACAAACAGAGAGATAGACAAACAAAAATTTAAAAAATGGTGTAAGTACCGAACGTATTTTCATATGCATTCAGAAAAAGCTGTTATTTTTTAATTACAAACATACTCTTCAATTTTATTTATTTGTATAGACTAGATATCCACTGTCCAAATGCCAATTATTGTCCGCGGGCTTAGTTTTCACATGAATAAAAATTGGCATGAATTTTAAAATCGTTTCAGTTTACGTTATGTTCAAGTTGCTCGTTTCGTGTTTAGGTTTTTGTACACAACAACCATGTTTACCGTTTATTTTGCGGTCATCAATCTATTTTCAGACCTTGCGGTTTGAGGAAACCCATGTTTGGACTGTCAGACGTATGGTGAAGAAGTTAGAACTCATTTGACCTCTAATTTCGTGAATGTTTATACGACAGAATAGGCGAGACGACAAAAAAAATCTAATTAGTCCGTCACTTAGATTTTCAAAAAATATTTGACCCGTGCTTTTTCTTTTGTTAACCAAAATTTGCGAAAATACGACGCTTTTAAAATTCTCAATACGTCACGCCATGGTACCTATATTTTTTAGCTAGTTCTGACGTCACGAGTTTTAATGCGTTTTATCAATAATCATTGATTTACAAAAAACAAAAAATACTTGTCCATTAATTTCCAATACTCGTAACTGACGGACTAAATAGATTTGCAATTTTTTGATACTGTCGTCATGCCTATTGTTCATGATCTGCTCAACTTCAGCTCAACTATGGAAGTATGTTAACGCTATTTGCAGCTTTATTTTGAACTTAGCGACGGTAAAGCATTTATTTTTCAAATCCTTCGGACTGTGTTACAAAAATGTTTAGGAATTTGGTGTTTAACAATTAACGAGTGTACAGTTTTCAATTAATAATTATTGCTCGCGAGGTTGTCGACATGTGGCATGTGGACTCAGCGATCATTGTGCCGATGGTCGTATCAGCCCATGGCTTAATTGCCAAAAGCCTCGATCAATACTTCAGAAGGCTCTCGTTAGGCAGCTAGATCAAGGGCTTGATTCAGAAAGCGGTACTCCTGGACACGGCTCGTATTGTTAGGAGGTTCCTTTCACTGGAGCCCTGACCGCCCGCCGGTAGCTTGGTTCCTGTTCTTTTTTCTCGTGCCTCCTCGGACCAACCCTCGCGGTACGCGTCCAAATCGTCTCGCCACCTTTTTCTGGGTCGGCCTCGGCGGCGCCATCCGTCTTCCGGCAACCATCGAGTGGACACTTTTGCCCAGCGGTCATCGTGCATGCCGTTAAAAATGTTTATTATTTTAAAAAGAAATAACTTTAGGGATAATTATTGTAACGATGAAAGCTGCATAAGTTTGTTCCTGTGGTTTAGTATCGTTGGCTGACTACGACAAATAACCTTTGTTTAACAATTAAGTAATATCTTAATATTCTAAATTCTAAAACATAGTACTATACTTATTCCGAGTTTTTGATGTGTTATTCCAGTTTACCTTAAGGGGACTACAGGAGCTAAACGTGAGTTTTATAATGCAAAAAAACACAAAATTCACTGCAATAAACAAAACCAAAAAAATATATGATATTCTTCAGGATATATGCTAGTATGATAGTGTTTTGAAAACAAAATACAACTAATTTTACTTGAAAAAAAAAATCACGAATTTATCTCTAAAAATTTCTTTTAACGAGTAAAAACCATACTCGAATACATGCGATCATTCTGATTTTTTGGCAAATAATTCTACAAGCAACATATTAGCATGATAGTGTTTTATTTTTTTAGTCCATTATATAGATTTTTTGTAAATCGCAAAAAACACTTATTTCGCACTATTTGGCCCGCAGTGACTGACGTAACAACCACTTTGTAGTGCAAGCTGATTAGAACTTTTTTCTAACAGTATTTCAAACGAAGTTTGAGCCACCACAATTAGAGTTGCTAATTTAGCTTCTAATTCAGTTTCGGAAACAAAATTAAATGAGCTACCTAATAATGAAGGTTGACTTTAATCCAATATTTATTAAAATCTCTTTGCCGGAGTCTTATTAGATATTGGGAAAATTTTGGTGAATTTAATAATTACTTCGAACTCAACGTTCGGTGAAAGATCAACCGAAGTTAATAGCATATTTTAATTGAACAAATTAGAATAATGAACTTTGATAAAGGTGAAGATTTAATCCTTGATTGACATTAATTATCTGCGATCATAAATTTTATTTTTGTCTAGTTATGTTTTCGAACCTTGAAATCTAAAACGAGAATCATTTCGTATGTCTTTGATTTCCATTTTAGGGTTGCGTACCTCAAAAGGTGAAAAAGGAACCCTTATGAGATCACTTTCTTGTCCGTCTGTTTTTATTATAAATGACAAACTGCACTCAGGTTCTTTTTGTTCAGGCACTTATTACGTAATCACTGAAGATACAGTAAGGTTACCAACACGAAAATTCATAATAGGTTCCTACTACAATTGTATACAGGATGTAAACGGACCGCTCACGAAGCAGCCAACCAAGCATTCTGTACATCAAACTAACCCTACGCATAAATTATTGCTCTAAAGCGGATTTTTTTAGGGTGAAAGATCACCTTTCACCGTAAAACTCAATGTAAAGCACTCAAAACATTGTGTTGATAGATGCATTGAAAAGTAAACGAGTCATGGAGTATTGAAAAGCTTCGTGAAGGTTCCGTTTACACTACACCCTGCATTATCACTTTCACATTATCGCCACGTACTATCGAGGATACTCCCACCTGATCACCACTAAGCAAATTTTTGCTTGCACTTACAACATAGGAACGCTCTCTAGCCCCGCCCCGTTGACTTTGTATAAAAATAATGAATGAAAAGATACCGATCGGCCGAGCGCACTGACGACGCACGCCAAACGAGAATTATTGTTAATTTGCGCGCCAAAGTTGACGATTTCCTAATAGGCCTAAACTTTAAGGGGGCGTGGAGATACGAGAGAAGACTTAGTCAGTGGCCCGAAAGTCTGACAACCAGTCTTTCGAAGGGGTATCGTATTACCCAGTACTAACTGGATTGTGGAGGTCAGATAGGCACTCGCTCCATGTAAAATACTGGTATTCATCTGCATCCGGTTAGACTGGAAGCCGACCTCACCATAGTTGGGAAAAGGCTAGGCAGATAATGAGATGTTCAAAACTCATCGATCGTGAGGAAACCAAACATGTCTGGGAGATATTTCTCGACGGCATGTAAAGCCAAGTCAGAGGCCCATGGGCGGCATAAAAACTCTGACACCAGGTTAGGCACTAACCATAGGATAAAGAAGATTTTCAACACAGTTCACATTTTAACCATTTAAAAAGATCAAATAAAATAAAATAAATAAAAAACGTACGTAGTTTACTATAGTTGGTGTCAGTTAAGATCGCAATAGCGGTCATTGCCCTTTCCCTAATATCCAACCTAACGAAAACAATGAACCATGTATCGCTTTTCATTAGAAAAAATGTTGAAGATCACGATAGATGACGATTCAAGGCTTGAACAGGCTTATTTTTGGATTTCAAAGTTAAGAACTTTAATAAATGTAGGTGGGTCAATGACCGCTATTGCGATCGTAACTGGCAGCAACTATAGTAAACTATTGTTTTGCCAGTCGAAATCGTAGGAAGTGTTTGTTGTTGTCAAGGTTCTCTGGTACGCCAAAAGCTGGAGTCAGTTCGTACTTTTGACATAGCATCATGATGGTGTTAATTCAATAAAAATAAAGGTTTTAAAAACACTTCTTAACGAAGCCGAAAGGCGCTTGTTCTCCTCGTCATTGCTATCATGTTTTTGTTCTATACCATACCTGGGAACCTTTTAGTTACGGAGATATTGGGGGTCAAAGTTCCAACTTTTTGACAAGTTTTTTTTAAATACAAGTTTTTAATGTAAGATTTTTACTTTAAACATTTTCACGACCCTCGTACTATTCAGTGTATATTCGTATTGTGCGTATTCGTTTTTGAGTGCGTTACATTGAGTTCTACCACAAAACATGATTTTTGACCCCAAAAAAAGTCGTTTCCCAGCAATAATTGCTAATAATGCTTGGTTGACGGCTTCTCGATGAGGTGGTTTACACCCTGTATTAGATATGAGCGCCGTGCCGGCGCGCCGCCGTCGCCGTGAATTCGTGTCGACGCGCCGCCGCCGTGTGAAGCGTGCGGCGCGCCGTCGCGACGAGTCGCAACTTGCTTTCTCGCTCGCACGCGCGGCCGTACCGCATAAGTGCTCATTTACGGAGACGCGGCGCGTTGGGCGGCGCGTCATGCGGCGCGTTGCGCGTTTTCCAATACAAATATATCGCAGATGACACCGCCTCTCCGTAAACGGAAAACGCGCAACGCGCCGCACAACGCACCGCGTGACGCGCCGCGCGTCTCCGTAATTAGTTAGCCTAGTCTCTTCGCCACACTCGTCGCTAACGCAGTCGAGTCGAATATTTTACGGAGTTAACGTGTATTGTTGTGTGATGTTAACAACAAACAAAATATATGATACTACTTTAAATACTTATATTTTCTGTTTTTTTTTTTTATAGTTTTTATAATATAGATAGTGCTCTAATTAAAAAAAATCGGTTTCACTTCAACTCACAATGCTGAAATTATTATTTTTCGGTAAACGTGATCTCCAATTATTATTTAGAAGACTGTAAACTTTTTTTGTAACAACAATATGGTTTTCTTAGTTATTTTTAAGAAATCTCTCCCTGATAAACAGAAAAACTAAGGCCCACGGCCGGCCATGCCGTGCCGCCGCGACGCCACCGCCGCCGTGCAAATTTCCAGGCCACGCCGCCGCCGCCGCCGCCGCGGAATTGGCCATCGGCTCTCATATCTACCCTGTATAGCTTGGTTTTCAATTAAATTACAAATATATCTATTATTACCTATACATATGCTTGTTGCCTGTCAGGTATTTACACTGCATTTTGTCGTGATACTAACAACATGATGTCAACTTGTTCTTCGTCTTACTTTGTCCCTCTAAATAACATCAAAGATGGATCCCAACATCACTTTTAATCGTGGATTTAATTGGCAGAAAAGACAAGTTAATGTTGTCATCAATAGTCATTAATATTAATCGATAATGATTTACTGTCTTGATATTTATGTCGCTCAGATGATAATTTATACCTACTTCATATTATGAGCCATATAGGTAGGTACTATCATAATACATAATGGGTTTCCCAATGACCGGTATAAAGTAAAGTAAACATAATAATTACAATCATCAAGAAACGCATGTAACTCTTTGAGTACTCTTTGAGTTCTCTCCACCGAGAGGGAGAGGAAGGCCAAAGAAATATGGATGGATTGTGTGAGGAACGATATGAAAGAGAAAGGTGTAAATGATGGAGTGACGTCTGACAGGGGAGAATGGAAGAAGAAAACGTGTTGCGCCGACCTCCAGTAGAATGGTACACGGGCAGGAAGAAGATGAATCATAATCACCAAGCTTGTCAAATTTATTGATCGCATTTGTTGTTACCGTTACCTTTAAGTTAAACTTATTTATAAATGCCTACATTTTATTAAATAACGAATAGTATAATAATTCCCAAAACATGACTTCAGACTACAAACAGTGTCGAGGTGTGAAATCCACAAAGATTTGCTTAAAAAAACAAGCGAGTTCGCTTTAATATTTATGGTCTAATCGAAGTGAGAAACCGCGAAGAATTGCTTAAAAAAACAAATGAAATCTGCTTACGAATTAGGTTCAGTGAGATTTCCAATTGAAATAAAATTGAAGTGTAAGTTTGTAATATCAAAATAACAGCTTTTTACTGAATACATAATGTGAAAATATATACGGCACTTAGAACAAAACACATTTTTTTCAACTTTTGTCTGTCGGCTCGAGCTAATCTGCAAAACGGCCGGACCGATTTTAACGGGACTTTTACTGGCAGATAGCTGATGTTATAAGGTCTAAATTAGGATTATTTTGGCTTTAATATTAGATAAATAATTAGGGTTCCGTGCAAAAAATATGAAACCCTTGAAATTGTTAACAAAATCCAATTAAAAGTGATATTTTTTTAAATAATTTCACGCGAACGAAGGTCGTGAGCAACCACTAGCATTTAATAATTTAAAAAAAAACGAACCTGGTATAGAAACCCGTAATCCTCTAGGGTAAATGGCTTCTAACTTCGCTAGAGGCACTTCATAACACAACACATAATTGAAACTAAATAAACAAAACAAAAACAGAACACAAACGTTCGCCATTGTTCTCAAAAACTCATCACACACAGATTTAAATGTAAATAAACGACTTCATTTATATTAAAACGGGTTTATAATTAAATATTATTGACTAGATGTGTCGTTGTTGGCCGGTTCGTGGCATCGGACTGAGAGCTTGGCCCAAAGAGTATAGTAATATGGCTTGGGCTGAGTCTCAGTAATAATAGTCCGCTGTGTTTTTTCTTAGCTAGCGACCACACTGTGCGGTCATTGGTGTGTTTATAGTTTAATACTATTTGCTACATATTTCTCACATAATGTACAATCCCAACACGAATGATGTAACCAAGGTTTTGCAACAATATTCTGATTTAAAAGAGAGTCCAAGGAGTTTCTTGTGTGTTTGCTTTTTTTACGTATTTATTCTGACTGGAATGGAATAATGACGACCCGAATGGCGCAGCGGTAGTGAGGCCGCCTTACGTTCTTAGGGTCCCGGGTTCGAATCCCGGTTGGAGCAAATGTTTGTGTGATGAGCATGGACATTTGTTTCCGAGTCATGGATGTTTATATGTATAATAAGTATGTATTTACAAACAAAAAGTATCTATGTAGTATATCAACTATCTGGTGTCCACGACACAAGTCTCGTTGCTTAGTGTGGCACTAGATGGCGCTGTGTGTTAATGTCCAGCGATATTTATTTTATTAAAGATTACTTGAGAATAACATCCATCGTCAAACGTTTGCATTTTTATTAGTGGTAAGATAGTAAGAAATAGGTTGTTAATTTTGTAAAATTGTTGTCAATTTACGTGCTATTGTTAGGGCTTGCCCACACTGGGCAAGCCCTAACAATAGCACGTAAATAATATTTAATTTGCTCATATTCAAACTATAAGGTAATTTAATAATAGTTTGTTAAAATACGCTGACCTTTATCTTAATAAAATATAATTATGTGTTCGCCTTCTGCGGTTATATTCAGTCACTTCTGCAAAAACAAACACGAAATGACTATACTACTCACGGACTCACGAAACTTAGGTAGGTTTCGGAGGAGTCGCGCTAGGAGTTCGCGTTAGGAGTCCGTGACGAATAATTTAATTTGTTCAAATCAACCATAGCATAGCATAATAATCAGGCAGGGAGTGGTCCATCTTCTCCTTAGCGTATCGATGATAATCTCAATTGAGTCAGCCCAAAACTTGGCAACAAGTTTAACACTTTCAGTCGCGTACATAAGCTCCTGAGATATGCTAACAACAGGACAGCCGGGACACGGTATCAAGTGTACCATCGTTTGAGGAATAAAAATACATTTACACTCCAGCGCAGACTCATCTACGAATCTCAAGCTGAACCGGTTTTCCTTGCTTCGGCCAAGCTGTGTCCGTTAACCACGTTTTGGGCCAACCAAATATAAAATGGTCCTGGGCAGGACATCTGGCTAGACGTGGAGATGGCCGACGGAGCAAGGCTTTGACCGAGTGGTGGCCAAGCTTTGACCAACATTAAACCATGGCCGTCCTAAAGCTCGTTGGGTTGACGATATCGTCAAAGTCGCGGGAAACTCGCAGAACCGGGAAGTGTGGCAGAAGAAAGAGGAGGCCTATACCCAGCAGTGGGTGATTCCGGGCTTAAATGATGATGAGGAAATATATAAAATATCTACTGCCATGCCAGCGACACGTAGAAGAAGATTCATTTAATTTTAAAAAATGTACCTAAGCGCCGGAAATCCCGTTTTACGCATTGAGAAGTGCATAATTGCTAGAGCATCTGAATGACTATGAAAAACGGACAGCCAAGTAAACATTATGTCTGAGAAGGAACTGAACTGAGGCCATGTTTAGAAGAAAAAGTCATACGGCGCCGTTGAAAGGAACACGAAACCTGTACTTGTTGAATAAATAAAAAACCTTAAGATTCTTGAAAAACAAGCTACGTATTGGTCTCAAAGATGAGATCGATGGTGATCTCAATGTCGATGCAGAAAAAACTTGTTGTTGACCTTGAACTAAAGTAATGTCAGACTTGTAAATATATGATTGTTAAGATGTGACGTTGCTATCATTAGTATTTGAATATCATATTTCAATCCATTTTTATGGGTTTACTAGCTTTGCTCGCGGCTTCGCTCGCGTTAATTTAGAATTTTACACTCAATTCGGGTTTTACTCTGCTTGTAATAATATAATTCAATCAAGATTCGAAAGACATGGTGCCATCGATTATGGTAAGAATGTTATTGTAGTTTTCGTCGGGAACAGTGATTGTTTTCGGGATGAAAGTGCCCTATGTCCGTTTCTGTATACCTGACAACGTATGTGCATTAGGTTGATCGGATCAGTGGTTTAGGTGAGATCTTTTAAACTACGGATTTTAAAGTTTTCTAAAACCGTAGAAAGAAGAAGAAGAACTAGTAGAACCGTAGAAGAAATAGTTTTACGAATTTGTCCTCAAATCGTGGGAAAAAATATTCCCTTTTAATTCTATCGTAGAACTGCTTAGTAGAATTAGTGAGAATGAACCAAAGTAGTAGCTGTGAAATATTTTGCCGTTTTGATAAAGTTAATAAAAATTGCTGTATGATTTGCGGTAGTAGAAGACTTTGCCATACAACTCTTAGTGTTGCGTCCGTTACTGTCTCGTGCAAGGACTTTCATCCTTAGTACTTAGATAATGCTTATGAATTGCATTAATTTATTATACTGTAACTGCAAGTATGGATAGTAAAGATTTGTATGGATGGATAAAGGTATAGTCCCGTAGATCCGTCCCATGTTTATATGTCATAGTTTAAAAATCAGACTGTTGCATTATAAATCTCTAATAATCAAAGAGCTTAATAAAGTGTGTAAATAGATTCTTAACGAAACCGAAAGGCACATGTTCCCTCCCTCATTGCGATTTTTTTTTGTTCTGAACCATACCTGTGGGAACCTTCTAGTTACGGAGATATTGGAGGCCAAAGTTCCACCTTTTTTACAGGTTTTTTTCAAATACTAGTTTTTTTGAGGTCATAACTTTACTTTAAATACCAACATAACCCGTTTACTATTAAATGCGTCCATCAGCATAGTTTTGAGTGCGTTACATTGAGTTTTAACGTAAAACTGATTTTTCACCCAAAAAGGAACGAAATTCCTTAATTTTTTTCTTTAACTCTGAATGTAATTCGAAATGAAATCTGTGTATTTAAATTTTTATTTTATTAAAAAAAATATATTAATATTTTGCGTAGTTACTTAGTTTGATGTGCAGGATTTGGAAGAAAAAAAAATTGAACTCCACAATATTGCGGCCATTTTACAATGTTCATGACGTTTGGTTTCTGAACAGTCTGCTTGCCTTATGGGCTTGCTGTGTTGTAGACCCAGAGGTTTTGACGATATCGACAACCCAACGAGGTTTTGAACAAGTAAATGGAACACAACCCTGCTTTCTCAAAATCTTTAATTGTTGTCAAAAACACAGATCTATAGAGCGTACACCCTGACGTAGTCGACCCTCAAGGAAGCGTCATACCACGAGGGGAGCCAGGAGTCCTTGCTCCTCCAGAAGTCCAACATGGCCTTGCTGGCGCCGTTTCTCCAGGGCTTGTCTTCCAGGTCATCAGAGAAGTCGTTCACTCCACCCACGCGAAGACCAAGGGTTATGTGGAACTGAGGGAGAGAAAAGTAAAGTTCAGTGAAGTTAGTAGGAAGGCCAGACTGTCTACTGACGGTCTCAGTCCAGCTGTAGAAGATGACTGTGTCGTGAGTCTTTAAGATTTTGTGTGATGATATTCAAAAGATAGAAAGTCTTTTTATACAAGAAAATGCAATTGAAAATGAAATTGCTTAACGGTGTTTCCTTTTGATACGCTTTTATTAGCTTCACCTGTAACTAACTATTTATGTATGTCTTTGTTAAATTTGTCGCACTTCCCGATTTTGAACCGAGCTGAAATATTACTTAAATGTTTAGATTGGATGGCAATGCATGGCGTTGTAGTGGTCTCCATGATGTCTGTCTGAATGAAATATGGCGGACTAGTTTTTCCCCCCATGATATGAGTATCAAATTCTTCTCGTTTACGAGAAAAAGAATGGTGTCACTTTTTAAAAGCGTATTTTTTTTATCTATATTACAATTTTGCCGTACAACGCTTTAGATATAAATCTTAAATCTTTTGCAAGCCATTAAAAAAGAATAGTGCACCTCTTTTGAAGAAGTTCTTCGACTTAGAGTAGGTGGTTATACCATACCACCTAACATAGCCTACGTCTGGACAACGTTACTCTTTTTCGAATTGTTATTGTGGTTTTGTGCATCGGACACTGTGTAAGCAGTTCATCAAGTTCACATTGTTGGGACAGAGGCCTTCTCTTCGTTAGAGGGAGTAAACCCTAATTAAATCAATATGCGGGATGGTGGATGTCAGAATGTATTTATAGTTTTGGTTCTAGGTCCTGCTTGTTTCTTCGCAATATACACAGTAGTATCAAAGTTAATAGCGACAAGTTTGAAATTGTTAATCCTTTCAGCTTTTACAAGGTAAGTACCCTGTATCCCTAAGACTTTTATCTCTTTTCTCTTACCATCTTATCTAGCGGCGCCATGACGGTTCCCTTCTGCCAGCGTGAGGCGTGTGCCACGTTGTTCTTCTTGGCGGCCTTAACGAAACCCGACCCGAACCGAACCCCGTCAGGGTTCACGGTACCGTACTGCTCACCATCCACCAGAAAATCGATGCCGTCTGTAACGTAAAGTTGGTAAAATTTATTAATATTTAATAGGTACGTTTCACCACAGTTTTTTAAAGTGGATGTCATATTATTTCGGGCAATTGCGAATTGTTCCGGACCCGGACACCTCCCAGACTTACAGAAACTTAAGACGAGACGTGTACGAGTTTTGTCCATACCGGTTTGGCCGATTCATAATTTCATTGTGGGATCCAAAACAGTTGAATCGTTTCTCCGGGACTTATAAAGCTTTTTTACCTAAGCGCTTTTCTGATTTGATTATGGCGCGCAGATAGGATTGGTGACCTCTCATTGTAGTTCGAAGCTTCAATTAGGAATTCATACCTCTGCCATTGCTCTTTTTACTACTGCCTTGGCTCAGGAAGTCAATCAGTGGAAGCCGGAAACATACCTACGTTTAAACAAGAACTGAAATTTCTGTATGATTACGACTTCAAATCGAATTTGTGCAATAATCAAGCGGTGCTGATCCTACCTGGTCTCCATATCATGGTATAGTTATGGAAGTCCTTGTGCCAGTTGTCGATACCGATCTTCTCCTGCAGCAGGGCTGACCTGAAGGGTTCGGACTGTGTGAGCACAGGGCCTCCATACAGCTTCTTGGCAAGTCCAGGGTTTCCTCGGACGAAGGCGACTCGCATCAGACCGGACTCGTAGTTATCTGGACCGTACGCGTTGTCTGATGATTCCAAGTTGATTTCTAGAGAAAAGAGGTTTCATTAGGTGTTGAATAAGATAAAAAATAAGCGGGAAAATATGGAGGCTGTGAGCTGCTCCAAAATGTGACTTGCGAGTAAAATGGTTACAAATTATTACATAAATTGCGTCTAAGGTTTAGTATGTCCATTCCACAAGTAACGAAGTATCTTGGTCTTAGGCCTCTTGGTAAGATTCAAGCTTAACTGCTTTGCTTCTCGGTAGAGTGCGTGCTAGCTCCCACAGCATTCTGAATGTATTTTGTGATAGGTGGGACAGCCACATGCTGGCTCACTGGATACGGCTGCACACGTAGGTGTAAGTAGTATCTATTTTGTATATAGTTTGTGTTTCTTATTTTTTACTTTTTTAATAACATTAGGTTAAGACTTCCTAACAACACATGGATTGTATTTGATCTGAAATAAAATTTATGTTATTATTATTAACTGCTTTGAACCCAAACATTTTTCACGAACCAGGCATTAGCCAGCTTCCAGAGGGTAACTTCGCGCGCACTTCTACCCTCCCGAACATGAAGTTAAAACTGCGTCTTGTGGTGATCTTCGCCGTCGTCACAGGTGGTATTGTCTGGCCCCCCGCTACTTCTCGTCTGCACTCTGGCGTGTCTGCCAGGCCTGTGCATCTGAAAATTCAAGATAACTGGTAGGCCTTTGTCGGCCGGCGGGGGCGACAATGGGCTGTCGAGCGCATCGTAAAAAAAATGGGCTGCCGATCACATCGCTGAATTGAGCAATACGTGTGTATACACGGCGTGTTCCAGTCGCCATACGTTCGCTTGAAGTAAGGGCCTTCAAGCAGGACATGCGTGAAAAACTCCAAAATAGTTTGTCACCCATGTTGACGGTAGAATAAAGTCAACTAAAAGTTAGCCAACAGAGAGTGAAGCTATCGCCTAAAAACCTAACAACCTATCAACCTAACTCCCCGGGTAGAGGGGCCCGGGTGTAGATGGGCCCGGGGGTAGATGGGCCCGGGGGTAGATGGGCCCGGGGGTAAGTGGCCTCCCTGTTGGGTGTGGATAGGTAGATGAGTACCTACTTTTGTGCCCTACGCTTGTAAACCTGACGCGTCTTATTGTGCGATAGGGCCCTATATGGGTCTAGTGCGAAGGGTTAGACACACCCAACCGACACTAAGTTAGTAGCTGTGAACGGAACCAAAGGTTAGCTTTGACTAGGAGATACTCGCCCTGAAGTGGTTTGACTGTAGGATTGGTTCGCCGCCGTCTTGGTTTCGTTGGCACCGTAAACTTTCCACCAAGAACCACGAGACTGTGGGTTTTCCCTGAGGGGGCAACACGGCTATACGCGCTACCCATCAGTTTTTTGGGGAAATTCGTTTTGCTTAGATATTGTGGGAGAGATAAATTTAGGACACCGGGCATGTGACATATATTACTATACTATTTACTCAAATTAGCAACATTTGGCCCATTCTAATGCTTAGCTGTTGCGTTTGCGAGGCAGGCTAATAAATTATATCAAAATATTGTAGTGATAATTTAATCGTTATGACAAAGAAGTTTTTTTTATGAATAGCTGGTGCCGATTAAAAGAAATATATTTAAGTAGGTACCTGTCACCCAGGTCCAAGAATCCCTCAGCATATTGAGACTCAGTCAGCACCGGAGTGATGACCAGGGAGCCTTCCTCGAATCTTATTGAGTTGTCCGGAATGTACACATTGAACGGATAGTCCTGAAATAAACAATGAAAGATACTGGATTTCATACAAGGTGAAGAGATGAAGCCGTCAACCAAGCACTCTGTACATCAAACTAAGTAACCCTACGCAAAAATTATTGTTCTCTTTCTTTCTTTCTTTGTTACAGAAGAATAAAATAATCTCAATGACGGGGAGAACAAGTGCCTCTCTGGTTCATTATGGGTCTATTTACATCCTTTATATTTTCGACTAAAAAAACAACTTAATAGAACGTCGTGTCTGTGATTAATATTATTTATTTTATGCGACAGAGCATTAAAGAATATTATTATTATAGAATATTACTATTACTTATTTATTACAGGATATTATTTATTTTTGGGCAGAGCCAGCTCACGAAACTGAAGACCGACGATGGCAGGATTTTATCCGCCAAACCGGAGCTTCTGAGGGAGATCGAGAGCTTCTATGGACAGTTGTACACGTCAACCAGTAAACCCATTGTAGATCTAGCAAACGACGCAAGAGCTAGGCTGACCCGACATTATACGTTTTTTCCTGTGGCAACACTATAGCTAACAGCTGATTTTAAATCGTCCCTAAAATTTTAACTTTAAATATTAAATTGCTTTGTTTTTTATAGCATATTTCCAATTACTCATCAAGAAAAAGCTTATTGCTTATATAGCTCAGTTTATTTATGAAAATCTTTTGTACGCACATAAAAATATTAGTTTCTTTAAAAAATACAGTGATATCCACAACATAAATACGAGGAACAAGTACAAATTTGTTGTTCCTGCAACGAGGCTCAAGAAAATAGGGGGTACGTTTAGATGCCAATGTATACGTTTTCACAATAAACTTCCGAGCCATATTCAAGCACTAAGTCTAAATAAATTCAAATCGTTTATAAAACGGAAGTTATGCCTGAAAGCCTACTATCATGTTAATCGCTATTTCGAAGATAAAAAGGCTAAGAAAAAAAAGATATAAGATAAAAGCTGCTCCAATGAAATTTACTCTGTCATTACATCCGCTGGATGCGAGTCGCACGAGACCTGTAAATGTGGCGACACTTGGGGGAGGCCTATGTCCAGCAGTGGACGACTGCAGGCTGAAATGATGTATGATGATGATGATGTGCGACAGACAGACTCTTTCTAAACTCGACGAGTCTTATGTCTACGATAGTTTAATCATCATGATTTATTTGTGCTAGACTGCTCAGACTCGCTTTAGAAGACTAAAACTTCTGCAGTATCTCCTTATTCGACCTGTGTTTGGTTATACCAAATTAAGGTTGACCTTTAGTTGAACTATAACTTTCACTAAAACCATAAGCAATACCTGCTTAATCATAATTCTATTTTAAGATGCAACTATGATTACCTATGTATTGACGTTGACCCAATTTTGCAATACACCAAATTTAATAAGTTTAAGGCTTTGTGCGATTTGTAATACCTTTTCCAAGTGCATTTTATTAGTGGCTAACTTTTTCCCGCAGCTTCACTCAGGTCATGGTCGCAAATGGAAAGTTTCAATACATTTGATAACGCTCGGAGATAATTTAGCTTCTCACAAGTGATAGAATTTTCGAAATCACCATCCGGATTAGTAGTTCCGAAGATTAATCCCGTCATGCAAACTTCTAAACTTGACCTCTCAACAATTATTGCTTTAAACAAACTGAAGTTGACTTTTACACGCGAGTTTCATTCTGTACCTACTGTGAAACAGAGGTACATTCTGTCACTGATTGAAACTCGCACTTGGCTCACTGAACGGCCGATGTTGTTAGACATCAGTAATCTAAAGGGTGTAAATAAATCCATATCGAAGCCGAAAGGCACTTGTTCTCCCCGTTATTGCGATATATTTTTTTGTTCCAGATCATACCTGGGAACCTACAGTTACGGAGATATTGGAGGTCAAAGTTCCAACTTTCACAAGTGTTTTTGTTTTCAAATACTAGTTTTTATGGTAACTTTACTTTAAATATCTCCATAACCCGTTTACTAGCAAATGCGTCCAAGCACAATGTTTTGAGTGCGTTACATTGAGTTTTACCGTAAAACGTGATTGTCACGTCGTGAAAAATGTCGTTTCCCAGCGATAATTTTTGCGTAGAATTACTTAATTAGATGTACAGAATGCTAGGTTGAAGGCTCCGTGAAGAGTCTGTTTACACCCTGTATAACTCAAGTGCACTGAACAAACCGGCTCTCCTGGAAACTGGATCATCGCGTCCCAATTATTCAACTGCCTAAGACTTTGTCTTCTTTTCGCGAACTCTTCGCTGAATAGCAACTGGTCCTTGCAAGTGTTTGTATTGCCTTGAACCATGGTGTTGGAAATTACACATTTTGGTGGCACGGTATCGTCATACCTTTCGTCTGAGGGATTTTCAGGCGGTACCTCGCCTGGGCGAACGGCTGGTGGAGGGGGCGGTTCCAGGGCTTTGCTAATGGCTGGTGTACCATCTTCCTTAAAGAATTCTGGAAAAGCCATTTAGTAAATTATTGGTGTACTTAAATATTCGCTTACACAGTTGCACATTTTTCAATATATTGCCTCTATATTAGCCTTCTCATGTAGAAGCCAATCAGCTTTTGGTATTACGACTACTGCGTCATAGGCCTCCTCATTGTGATCAGGAGTGGGCCATTGTCCACCATGCGGCCCAGTGCAATTTGGTGGATGTCACAAATCATCGAATTTTTGGTTCAACGTAGTTTACGTACGTTTTAGTTTCTCCACTATGCTTTATTTAACCATTTTGAGAGCTGCGGTGAAGGTACTTATAAACTACACAAATGATAATGCTTGTCTAGGATACAATGTTGGTTGTGGATTCGAACCACAGTTCAAACTCGAAGTCGGGGCCATTTCGTCGGCCATTCTTGCTAATACGAGAGCGAATAAGACAATTTGCCATTAGACAGGCTTTATAACATGTGTGTTCAAAAACCTACCAGTAACCTTGAACACGTGCTCTGGCGTAATTTTTGCCTTCCCATTTTTGAGGACATAAACGATCCAGTACATTATGATGTCTCCGACTTGCAGTAAAACATCACGATCCTCGTAAACCCACTTTTTATGGCTGGGTCTGAATTCTGCAGCCATGTCATCATTGTTTTTTGTTTTGACTTCTTGGTTGATCATTACACGGAACTCGACGGAGGTAAACCCATCATCTAAAAACAAAGGATTATTTAGTCTGGTTTTTGCAGTCAACGAGGTAACAAAGCTCTTAGATAAAAATAACAACATGCCTGTAATCCCGAAAGGGAGTTGGAGGTTTACTAATTATTCGCCCACATCTCAACAGTTATGTTTAAGCCCTATGTAATAGTGCGCGTTTACGCGGATTAAGCGAAATAACGATTTGAAACTGACTTGCTACGAAAGATGAAACACTTTGGAAAAGAACAATGCGCTTGAAAAGAAGGGTGCACGATACCTTAATCTCCTCGTCACAGTCTCCTTGAGCGTTGAACACCACGAAAAACGACGAAACACACAAATTTTCACTTAATATCGAATCTTCATCGGCGCGTTGCGTGTCAGCCATTAAAAGTTCGATACGCCAGACACACGGTAGGACGCGCTGGCGCCGCATACTCCTTCTCGCTCGTACGAAGGCGACGTGCATGTGCTGGAGAAGGATGGAGATAGGAATGCAACAATTCAATAATCTAATTTAAAGAATTTCGCCAATACGAAAACAATAAGTGTCCGTTTCGACTGCTCGGCCACGGTGTCGTAGAAGAAAAACGACTACGTCATCATTACGAAGGATTTTGTAAAACACTAACAATGAAAGTCGCAAATTCGTAGATTCAATATTCAGAAAGTTATAAAGGTTTAACCATGGCCGCGCGGTCCGCACATGGAGAGCCGCGCGGCCACGCAGTTCTCTTATTACGGAGCTTCGTAAGAAGAGGAAGAGGTCCCATTCTTTTTGCTAACCACTGATACGATTTCGAAGAAAATGTAGATAGTATAATTATAGCCCTAATGTTTGGATTTCACGACCTACAGCACTTAAATGCTATGGCCGCGCGGTTCGCACATGGAGAACCGCGCGGCCACGCAGTTCTCTTAAACGGAGTTTAGTAGAGGTCCCATTCTTTTTGCTAACCACTGATACGATTTCGAAGAAAATGTAGATAGTATAATTATAGCCCTAATGTTTGAATTTCACGACCCACAGCACTTAAATGCTATGGCCGCGCGGTCCGCACATGGAAAACCACGCGGCCACGCAGTTCTCTTAAACGGAGCTTAGTAGAGGTCCCATTCTTTTTGCTAACCACTAATACGATTTCGAAGAAAATGTAGACAGTATGAATAAAGCCCTAATGTTTGGATTTCACGACCTACAGCACGTAAGCCTATAATGCGAGTTAGAAGTAGGGTGACCAAGATGCGTCAATCAGACATTTCCAAAAGCGTCGTTTTTATATCAGTAGGTAGGTAGTATCTAATATCATAATGAGGGAATAACTATGGTTAATTGGATGGAGAAGTACTCATGTCATGCGAAAATATTAACACTGTATTCGTATACAAATTTTAACATATTGCTAAAGAAAACACTCATTTAATCAAACACTCATTTATATTACTGTAAATTAACAATTATGCAACAATAGTACCGATGCGAAAGCATTCAGCATAGCTATTCAAAAACGCTTCGATTCGGAAAGTCGTATGTTTATCTCGCTCGCATCGTTATGGCAAAAAAAGACAGACATACGCCTTTCACTTCAAATCTGATACCGACAGCTATACCTACCGATTAATATATTTGTCAGAAATACAAAAAAGTGTTAATCCCGTGATGACCAAGAAGGTAGGTACCTAAATAAAACTAAATAATTGATACAAATATTGTTGCATAATTGTTAATTTACAGTAATATAAATGAGTGTTTGATTAAATGAGTGTTTTCTTTAGCAATATGTTAAAATTTGTATACGAATACAGTGTTAATATTTTCGCATGACATGAGTACTTCTCCATCCAATTAACCATAGTTATTCCCTCATTATGATATTAGATACTACCTACCTACTGATATAAAAACGACGCTTTTGGAAATGTCTGATTGACGCATCTTGGTCACCCTACTTCTAACTCGCATTATAGGCTTACGTGCTGTAGGTCGTGAAATCCAACATTAGGGCTTTATTCATACTGTCTACATTTTCTTTGAAATCGTATCAGTGGTTAGCAAAAAGAATGGGACCTCTACTAAGCTCCGTTTAAGAGAAATGCATGGCCGCGCGGTTCTCCATGTGCGGACCGCGCGGCCATAGCATTTAAGTGTTGTAGGTCGTGAAATCCAAACATTAGGGCCATAATTATACTATCTACATTTTCTTCGAAATCGTATCAGTGGTTAGCAAAAAGAATGGGACCTCTACGACGCCTCCGTATAAGAGAACTGCGTGGTGGTTAAACCTTTATAACTTTCTGAATATTGGATCTACGAATTTGCGACTTTCATTGTTAGTGTTTTACAAATTCCTTCGTAATGTTGACGTAGTCGTTTTTCTTCTACGACACTGTGGCCGAGCAGTCGAAACGGACACAACAATAATCTAATCCAATGAGTTTATATCTACATACTTCCAATCCGTATGAATCTGCGCAACCAGGGGGCAAACTATTTCCATAGACCGGGCATAAATTCAAACTCGGGGCTCCTAACACTTTCCCCGACTTGGGAATCGAACTGAAGGCCCTATGCTAAGCATTAGGGCTTGCGACTTACCGGGATGGTATAGTTGAAGGCAACTGAATTCATGTTGATTTAAATTCGTTCGATTTTTTACTGATTCCAAAATACTTATTTTTATTACTTTTGATTTGATACCATTTTGTTTATACAGAACAGGGTATGACGAGGAAAAACCTTGCCGTATTTACAACTTTTAATAATATCTGAATCAACAAATACAGTCGTAGAACCATTTGTTTTTTACCTCATTCAAACAAGTTTTCGCCTTGTGTGCTATCGATACTTTAAAGTAAAGTCAAAGTTGAAATGACGAAAATAGGTTTTCGTAAGTAAGGAATAAGGAAGGATTTTTCGAAAATCTACGCTAAGGGAGTTAAATAGGGGATGAAAGTTTGTATGAGAGTCCGTCAGTTTTAAAGTTAATATCTTAAAATGTTGTGTTTAGGCTGACGATTGAAAATTAATCTAAACGTGTCTCAGTGTTTCTGATAATTCCACCCTATAGGGTTAAAAAGGGGATGAATTTGTGTATGGAAAGTCCTTAATTTTCGAAGTAAAAATCACAAAATTTAATATCTAGTCGTGTGGTTGGAAGCTACGGTGTTGTTAGAATTTCAATCCTTAAGGGGGTGAAAAGGGGGATGAAATGTTGTGTTTTAAGTTAAAATCACTAATATCATGAACAATTACGTTATCACGTCAAATTATCTTCCGTAAACCGACTTTACAGACAACCATTTTTTTTTGTATATTTTTATAATATTGTGTCTTTGTCTCCGAATTAATTATGAAGACGATGATGATATTGAAGATGTTGAAGTTCATCTGTTAACGAATTCATAAAATAAATACCATTTTCAATCACACACAATAGGCCACATTACTTTATCCTATTACATATTGGGTACTTAAACAAACTGGCGAATTGTGGGTGTACTGTAGGTACACTTCTGTCTAACCCTTCGATATACAGAGGCCTGAATATACATATATTATTTTTAACTCAATAAACGGTCTCACCTTTCAACGTCCCCCTTAAGCCCCTAGGGTACAAAGCTTCCATCGTTGGCGTAGGGGGTTCGTAATATCTATCCCCGTAATATCTGTCTATCTCTTCGGCTTCACATATTGCAATAAACACGGATAAATATAGGCTCACAGCCTTGTATAAAGACGACATGTTTCGACCACTTGGAGAGCCGAATGATTCTGTAAAAGCTGGTGACGATGCTGCTCGCCGGTTTTTAGAGGTCGTATATTAAAACCGGAAATTCTATAACGAAATTCTAGATCCTTGGTAATAGATTAATATTTGTGATCTTGTAGGTTTTTCCCGTGGTTTCGGTCGCTTGGAGGAAGGAAATTATTCCACGGGAACGGTTTCTAGGGTAAATGTAGGTTATGTGCTGACCTAGGTTTGCCTGTATGACAAATTTCACGTAGTATTTGGAAGAAAAAAAATTAGAACTCCACAATATTGCGGCCATTTTACAACTGTTCATGATGTTTGGTTTCTGAACAGTCTGCTTGCCTTATGGGCTTGCTGTATTGTAGACCCAGCGGTTTTGACGATATCGACAACCCAACGAGGTTTTGAACAAGTAAATGGAACACAACCCTGCTTTCTCAAAATCTTTAATTGTTGTCAAAAACACAGATCTATAGAGCGTACACCCTGACGTAGTCGACCCTCAAGGAGGCGTCATACCACGAGGGGTGCCAGGAGTCCTTGCTCCTCCAGAAGTCCAACATGGCCTTGCTGGCGCCGTTCCTCCAGGGCTTGTCTTCCAGGTCATCAGAGAAGTCGTTCACTCCACCCACGCGAAGACCAAGGGTTATGTGGAACTGAGGGAGAGAAAAGTAAAGTTCAGTGAAGTAAGTAAGAAGGCAAGAATTTCTGCTCTTGGTCTCAGTCCAGCTGTAGAAGATGATTGTGTCGTGAGTCTTTAAGATTTTGTGAGATGATATTCAAAAGATAGAAAGTCTTTTTATACAAGAAAATGCAATTGAAAATGAAATTGCTTAACGATGTTTCTTTTTAACACGCTTTTATTAACTTCACCTGTAACTAACCTAACTATGTATAAAAATCTTAAAAGTTAAATTTGTCCCACTTCCCGATTTCCCAACGAGCTGTTTGTATACCTGTTTAGTTTGTATGACAATGCATGGCGTCGTGCTGGTATGACTGAATGAAATATGGCGGGCTATTTTATGCATTCCCATGATATGAGTATCAAATGAAAGGGTTTAATCTTCTCGGTTGCGAGAAAAAGAATGAAGTCACTCTACAAAAGCGTGCTTTTTCGTTTTTTTTTAAATGTTAATTTTGCCGTACAACGCTTTAGGTATAAATCTGAATCTTTTGCAAGCAATAAAAAAAAATGTAGTAAATCGTGTCTCTTACCATCTTATCTAGCGGCGCCATGACGGTTCCCTTCTGCCAATGCGAGGCGTGGGCCACGTTGTTCTTCTTGGCGGCCTCAAAGAAACCCCCGTTAGGTGTCACGGTACCGTACTGCTCACCATCCACCAGAAAATCGATGCCATCTGTGACATAAAGTTGATAAGCTTATTTCCTAAAAATATTTAATAAGCACGAATCATCATATTTTTTTTAAGTGGAAGTCATATTATTTCGGGCAATTGCGAATTGCTCCGGACCCGGACACCTCGCAGACTTACAGATACGTCCGCAGTTTTATCCATACCGGTTTGGCCGATTAATAATTTCGTTGTGGGATCCAAAACAGTTGAATCGTGTCTCCGGAACTTTTAAAGCGTTTTTACCGCAGGCGCTTTTCTGATGGTCGTCCCTGTTGATTATGGCGCGCAGATAGGATTGGTGACCTTCCTTCTCATTACAGTTCTAAGCTTCAATTAATAATGCATACCTCTGCCATTGCTCTTTTTACTACTGCCTTGGCTAAGGAAGTCGATCAGTGGAAGTCGGAAACATACCTACGTTTCCACAAGAACTGAAATTTCTGTATGATTACGACTTCAAATCGAATTTGTGCAATAATCAAGCGGTGCTGATCCTACCTGGTCTCCATATCATGGTATAGTTATGGAAGTCCTTGTGCCAGTTGTCGATACCGATCTTCTCCTGCAGCAGGGCAGATCTGAAAGGTTCGGACTGTGTGAGCACAGGGCCTCCATACAGCTTCTTGGCAAGTCCAGGGTTTCCTCGGACGAAGGCGACTCGCATCAGACCGGACTCGTAGTTATCTGGACCGTACGCGTTGTCTGATGATTCCAAGTTGATTTCTAGAGAAAAATGGTTTCATGAGGTGTTGAATAAGATAAAAAATGGTTACAAATGATTAAATAAATTGTGTCTAAGGTTTGGTATGTCCATTCCACAAGAAATTTAGTTGTAGATTTTTTTTCTAAAGTAACGAAGTATCTTTTCTTAGGCCTCTTAGCAAGATTCAACTGAACTACTTTGAACACAAATAAATTCTTAACTAAAAAACATTTTTACACGAACCAGGCATTAGCCAGCTTCCAGAGGGTAACTTGGCGCGCACTTCTACCCTCCCGAACATGAAGTTAAAACTGCGTCTTGTGGTGATCTTCGCCGTCGTCACAGGCGGTATTGTCTGGGCCACTGATACTTCTCGTCTGCACTCTGGCGTGCCTGCCTGGCCTGTGCATCTGAAAATGTAAAGATAACTGGTAACATATGTACTTAACACAGTCATAGTGGTGCATGCGTCTTACAGCCTCGTTGGTGGTAGTAAGTGCGACTGCTAAGCATAAGGTCCTATCCTATATTCTATCGGGAATTTCTCAATAGCAGCCAATGCATCTGTGTTTATGCCCGGTTAATGGTAATAGGCTAAAAATGTGGGTGTACTTGATACGTATACGAGGTACGCCTCTGCCCAACCCTTCGGGAATTACTACGCTTCTTCTTTTTCGTGTGTCATCGGACTGAAACACCCGGCCAGTACATCTGACCAGTATGTAGCCAGCACGGCTCTATCGTTTGCCTCGTTCAAATCCTGGTAGGCGCAGGTGGTTGTGCAGGATGAGCAGCAAACGAGGTGGGGCATATCCTGCAGAGGGGCTCCACACTGGCATTGTATTTGCGATGGGTCGAGGCAACACCTTTTGGCCAGATTATTTCTACAGCGGCCAACCTGGGCCTGCAAACGGTTAAGAGGTTTCCAGATTGGCCATTGCAGTTCGTGTCTAGGAGGAAGAATTTCTCCTAGATTGAAGTGAGGATAGGTGGGATGTCTGATCCTCCACAGTTTGCTAGTAACGTGAACCTAATAGAAGTTCAGACTGTTGCCATCAATCGGCTGCGTTCATTTTGATCAGTTAACAACAAACGCGTGTTAGCGCTGACAGAGGACGCCTTTCACTGGTCCAAACAAATAAGTGACATAATTAATTTACGCGAAGGGCGCGCGTAAATTGGATCACTTTAGTTAGGACACAGGGTATAGGAGAGTACAGGCAGATACTATTTACGAAAATTAGCAACACGCAAACAGTCGCGTTTGCGAGGCAGGCTAATGCCAGGGATAATATTATTTCATCTTCTTAAGGTGATAGCGTCAGGCTAGCCCGCGAAATTCAAATTTTCTTACGTTTTTTGCAATTTGTAGACCAGTGCTAGGTTGTATCTTGATTAAAATATTGTTCGCGACTGTAAGTCGTATGTAGTTACAGAATTATAGTCATCAAAATCATCAATACAACCCTCCAAGTTCATAAAAGTCGAGGAACGACTTTTTCAAGGTCAAAATCATTCCTCGACCTTTATGAACTTGGAGGACCTACCATCCCCTTCGTGTTAGGTTACTTTATACCCTGCAGACAGAAATCTTACCCCTTTTTTTTCGGATGGGAAATCATCAAATGACCCCTCCGGCTCTGGGCGGAGCGGAAGGCAGTGTCAGACTTTCCGACCCATCCATGTTCCTTCATCGCCATTTGTGTTCCTTGATATAACATTTTGATTGACCTTGACGTTGATTTTATTCGTAATTTGACCATCCAAAAATTTTATCAATTGTGTTCGACCTTGACTACTGGGAGAAATTAAAGTTTAAATAGACAAAAAAGTAATTCAGATAAATCGAATTATATAAAATAGTATCAAAATTTAGATATTTAATGCTCATTTTTCTTAGTTTTGGGTGCCAAGAGGTAAGGTATTAGACGTAATTTCTACATCTCAAACATTATTTGCGTAGTTCTGAACAGATTAAAATATCGATTGATTTGATTTATTTTATGTCTCAAAGAAAGAGGATCAATCATAAAAAAATGCTATTTTTGAAAAATTTAAACGATTATTTAAATACCTACATGCCATAAAATTATATCAATATTGTGGTGGTACTTTAATAGTTATAACAAAAAAACTTTTTTTTTATAAAATATAGCTAGTACCAAAATAAAAGATAAAATATTCAAGTACCTGTCCGCAAGGTCCAAAAATCCCTCAGCATGTTGAGACTCAGCACTCAGTACCGGAGTGATGACCAGGGAGTCTTCCTCGAAACTCACCGTGTTGTCCGGAATATACACGTTGAAGGGATAGTCCTGAAATAAAAATGGAAGATGCTGGATTTCATATATTTTCGACTAAGTATGACTTGTCGAGTTTCAAACAAAGTTCGTCACGTCTGTTATTAATATTTTGTGCGACAGATACTCTTTCTAAACTCGACGAGATATTTTATAGAAAATTAACATGATTTATTTGCGCTGGACTGCTCAAACTCACTTTAGAAGAATAAAACTTCTGCAGTTTAGTCTTAGTCGATCTCTGTTTCTCACTGACGACCCGAATGGCGCAGCGGTAGTGAGGCTGCCTTACGTTCTTAGGGTCCCGGGTTCGAATCCCGGTTGGAGCAAATGTTTGTGTGGTGAGCATGGACATTTGTTTCCAAGTCATGGATGTTTATATGTATAATAAGTATGTATTTACAAACAAAAAATATCTATGTAGTATATCAACTATCTGGTGTCCACGACACAAGCCTCGTTGCTTACTGTGGCACTAGATGGCGCTGTGTGTTAATGTCCAGCGATATTTATATTTATTTATTGTTTGTTTATACCAAATTAAGGTTGACTTTTAGTTGAAAACACAACTTTGCATAACCAGAAACATATCTACTTAATTATAATTCTTTTTATAGGTGCAACTAAGATTATGTAACAGAATGTATGTACCCGAGGTACAGTCAGTTTCACGATGTGGGTACCCCCTAGAAAGCACCTACGTTGTAACCTGGGGTACTGGGGTACCCAACTGGGCTACCCAATTGATGCAGCCCACTGTACATTCTATCACTGATTGCAACTCGCACTTGGCTCACTGAACGCCGATGTTACACATCAGTAATCTATAACTCAAGTGCACTGAACAAACCGGCTCTCCTGGAAACTGGATCATCGCGTCCCATTTATCCAACGCCCTAAGACTTGTTTTCGTAAACTCTTCGCTGAATAGCAACTGGTCCTTGCAAACGTCTGAATTGCCTTGAACGATGGTCTTGGAAACTGCACAGTCTGATTGCACGGTATCATCATATCTAGGGTCTGTCGGATTTTCAGGGAAAAATATAGAGGTGTCTTGATCAGTGGGTGGACTGGGCGGTATCTGGGCTTGGGCATCAGCTGGTGTACCATCTTCATTGACGAATCCTGGAAAATTGAACAAGCCATTTGTAATAGTTGGCTTTGGTTAGAAATGATTATTTTTTCATTTTCATCGGTATGGATGGAAATATTTGCTATCACCGTTGCAGACTTGCCAAGCTTCTGCCTTCCCATGTAAGTAGAGTAATCAGAACATGATACGACTGCTGGGCCATAGGCCTTCTCTTTGTGGTCAGCAGCTGGCCATCCACCTTGCGGCCCAGTGCAAGTTGGTGGAGGTCACAAATATCATCGAATTTTTGGTTCAAGGATATGCGTTTCTCCTCTATGTTTTTTGGCCGTTTTGAGAGATGTGGTGAAGGTATAAACTACACAAATGATAATTGCTTGTCCAGGATACTATGTTCTTTGTGGATTCGAACCACAGTTCAAACGCGAAGTCGGGGGCATTTTGTTGGCAATTCATGCTACGAGAGCAAAAAAGACTATTTGCCATTAGACCGGCTTACTGACATAAGTTCAAATACTTACTAGTAACTGTGTATGCCAGATCTGTGTTATAATATCCCTTGCCATTTCTGCGGATATAGATCCAGTAAAATAAGGTGTCTCCAACTTTCAGTACAACATTACGATCCCTGTAAACCCACTTGTTGCCTTTGACTCTGGTTATGTCCCCATGAAGGACACCTTCGTCTAGTCCTTGGAATTCTTGGTTGATGTTTCCACGGAACCCGAAGAAGGTATACCCATCATCTAAAAACAAAGGATTATTTAGTCTGGCCTTTGCAGTCGTCAATGACGTTACTAAGGAGCTCGTGGCTAAATAATAACAGCCGCTCGGGTCAATCCTTAGGTTAAGCCGTGCTTGCCTAGGTTGGTCTGTGGATGCTTCACCACCCTTACATACCGAGTTTCCTCCGTGCCTCGGAAAGCAAGTTAAGCTGTTGGTACCGGCTGTCATTTGTAGATCTTTGACAGTCGTTACAGGTAGTGAGTGGCCCAAAAAGTCAGACAACAAGTCTTACAAAGTGGTATCGTATTACCCAGTACTAACTGGGTTGTGGAGGTCAGATAGGCAGTCGCCCCATGTAAAATATAGGTGTTCAGTTGCATCCGATTAGACTGGAAGCCGACCCCAACATAGTTGGGAAAAGGTTAGGCAGATGATGATGACGTTACTAAGCTCCTAGAGAAAAATAACAAAATGCCTGTAATCCCGAAAGGGTAAGTTGGAGATTTACTTATTGTCCGCCCACATCTCACCAGTTATGTTTAAGCCCTATGTAATAAGGGGCAAACCTATTTCCATAGACCGGGCATAAATTCAAACTCGGGGCTTCTAACACTTTCCCTGACCTGGGATTCCACTCGAAGACCCTATGCTCAGCAATAGCGCTTGCGACTTACCGGGATGGTATATTTGTAGGCAACTGAATGCATCTTGACTTAAGTTCGTTCGATCTATTATTTTTGATTTGATACATTTTGTTTTTACAGCACAGGAAAAACCATACGTATTATCACAACTTTTTTATAATATCCGAATCAACAAATTAAATCATATAATACAATTTCTTTTTTACCTCATTCAAACGAGTTTTCGCTTTGTGTGATATATATAAAGTCAAAGTTTAAATGACCTGATATTTTTTTAAGCTACCACCTAAGTACCTACATTGTGGAATAAAGTATTGAGAATATTGAGTATTGACGAAAATAGGTTTTCGTATAAAAAGAAAGAATAAGTTATTTATTAGCAAACAAAGAAGAAATGATTAAACAAAGTTGAATGTTACAATATTCTTTTTTTTTTGTATATTTCTATATTGATGTTTCTTTGTCTCCACTTTAATTATGAAGACAGATTTTGTTGTGTTGTGTAAGTTCATCTGTTAACGAATACATAAAATAAATACCACCACCGTAGGTGCGGGCCTGTGGACGGTGAGCTATGGGCTAGCTCGCCGTCCGTCCGTCTTATGACGACAGGCCGTGTCGACGGTGCGTTCGTGGGTCCACAAGGGCCGACGCCTGCTGGGGCTACGGGACTGTTCGAAAGAGATATCGTGACCCCGGAACACAAAGGGCGATGAAGGAACATGGATGGGTTTTAGTCAGTAAAAGTCTAACACTCCCTTCCGCTCCGCCCAGAGCGGGAGGAGTCATTTGATGATTTCCCATCCGAAAAAAAAGCAATAGGCCACATTACTTTATCCTATTACATATTGGGTACCTACTTAGGTACAAACAAACTGGCGAATTGTGGGTGTACTGTAGGTACACCTCTGTCTAACCCTTCGGGATATAGAGGCGTACTATATACTTATTATTTTTAACACAATAAACGGTCTTACCTTTCAACGTTACCCTAAAGCCTCTTGGGTACAAAGCTTCCACTGTTGGCGTAGGGACTTCGTAATCATTACTCCCTATAGCTTCACATATTGCAATAAACACGGATAAATATAGGACTACAGCCTTGTATAAACTCGACATGTTTCGACCACTTGGAGAGCCGAATGATTCGATACAAGCTGGTGAAGATGCTGCTCACCGGTTTTTAAAGGTCGGATTTTTTTAACAACAGGAAAATTCGATAACTAGAATCAAGATTCTTGGTAATAGTTTTATTTTTTTGGCGTAAAAGTTGTGTGATTTATGATCTTTTAGCTTGTTCCCGTGGCTTTGCTCGCTTGGACGTCGGAAATTATTCCACGGGAACGTGCATCTAGGCCCTCTATGGTAAAATGTAGGTTATAATAATAATAATAACCGCAAACTGGATTCATCACCCACGATCGGTGATGAGACTGTACATCCCGCGGAAGTGCGGAGGTCGAGGCTTTTTAAACGGGAAGAGCCTCCACAACCGCGAGGTGTGCAGTCTCAGAGAATATTTTTTAAAAGCCGAGGTGGGTATGCCCTGAGATGTGGTCGCAGTGGACAAGGGACTCACCCCGCTGTCCATGGCTAAAGAGAACTGGCACAAACCTGAAGTACTTACCACCGATGACCGCAAGGAAGTATGGCAAGGCAAAGAGCTTCACGCGCGCTTCTACCGGGCTCTTCATGGGCCCGATGTAGATTTTATAGCGTCCGTGTCCTGGTTACGTTTCGGCGACCTCATTGGGGAAACAGAAGGTTTTGTCTGTGCGATAATGGACAAAGTTATGTTGACGAACAACTACCGGAAATATATTATGAAGGACAGGACGGTTGACGTGTGTCGGGCATGCCACCTTTCGGGTGAGTCCATCAGACATATTATTTCTGGTTGTTCTCGTCTAGCTAACGGCGAATACTTGCAAGCAACAACCAAGTAGCCAGGATTATTCACCAGCAACTTGCCATGAAATATAAAATTGTGGAATCTAAGGTACCGTACTACAAGTATGTGCCTGACACAGTTCTCGAGAAAGACCATGTCACGTTGTACTGGGATCAGTCTATCACCACTGACAGGACTATTGTTGCTAATAAGCATGTTATAGTGGTGATAGTCCGATCAGCGCGCCGCGTAATGATAATCGATGTTCCCATTCCGCATGACGAGAGCCTCGTGAAAGCTGAGAAAGAGAAACAAATAAAATATCTCGGCACACGAGCATTTATCGAAGCTCTCTTTAGGCGGTTGGATCAAGGGCCTGATTTAGAAGGCAGTACTCTTCGATAAGGCCCGCATTGTGAGGAGGTTCCTGTCTCTGCAGCTCTAACCACCGGTGGCTTGGACCTTGCTCCCGACACCGGCGGATCACTATTTTTTATATTTTAAAATGATTTTCTAAATAGTTTGTTTTTTTAAGAAATATTTAAAAATGTAATATAAATACGATGGTTGAATAAATGAAGACGATAATAATAATTATTTTATTATCAGGCAACTAAGGCCCATAGATATAATACACAAAATAACATTTATGTTATGTTCAGACCTAGGTTTGCCTGTGTGCCAAATTTCACGTCGCAACAGATATTTATAATAATAGTGTGCATTTTGATTATAATGCAGGAGTATTTATTAATTGACTGCCTCGTTGGTCATGTGGTCGCTAGCGTGACTGCTGCGACTGAGGGCAAAGTGTTATTGGTTTTTTCTATCAGGAATTTAGTAGCAACCACGGAGTCTGGATTTGTGCCGGGTTGATTGCAATAGGCTCGCCTCCTATTACATGGGATTTAAACATATGTATTTAGCGAAATGTGGGTGTACAAATGGGTACACTGGCATGATATTGTTTTGTTATTTATCATTCCGGACGAGCTCGTGGATAAATAATAACAGGCGCACGGGTCGATCTTCAAGGTCAAGCAGTGCGTGCCTAGGTTGGTCCGTGGATGGATGACCATCCCTTTCATACCGAATTTCCTTCATGCCTCAGAAAGCATGTTAAGCCGTTGGTCCAGGCTGTGATTAGTAAATCTTTGGCAGTCGTTACAGGTAGTCCAGTGGCCCCACAAATCTGACAACCAGTCTCACCAAGGGATACGTATAGCCTAGTACTAACTAAGTTGTGGAAGTCAGATAGGCAGAAACTCAATGTAAAAAGGGTATTCAGCTGTATTTGATAAAACTGAACGCCGACCCCAACATAGCTGTGAAAAGTCTATTCAGATTTTAATCATAAGTGTACCCAAAGTTTAATTCTTGGATTGGAAATAGTCAGTTGGAATTAGTAGTAATTCTACATTCCGCGAGGGCCTATTTAGGTCTACATTTCGTAACTCTCCCGATTCGCCAACTAAAACACAACAAAATACTATCACAAAAGTGCAGTTTCGTAACTATTTTGATACATTGAGTCTTGAACTGTGTTGACCATAAGATTCCGTTGCACAAATTAAACAAAGCTATGGTACACGTATAAGTGGGAACATCCTAAAATTAATTGAATAATTATAACTAAATAATAGGGAGGACATGTCCAAAAACCAAATTAGAAGCCAAGCCATGTAAAATATGGCGTCCCACAGGGTAGCGTACCGGGTCCGCCACTGTTCTTGATATACATTAATGACCTCCCGAAAGTAACCAACCAAATGGTTCTTTTTGCAGATGATAGTGCACCTATAATAAATTGTACTGATCCAAATAATTAAAAGAATGACATCAACACTTGTTTAAATAACATCATACATTTTGTTCTTAAATTGGTAAATAATTTGATTTGGTAAACCCTTCATTTTGATACACCACACAACGAGATTGGAGGGAAAAAAATCGAACACCGCAATTTTTCACCAGTTTTCTTTGTTGTTAAACTTTTATGTAGACAGTGACACTCGCAACGAAAAATATTTTATGCATTTATCTATAGTAAACTATAACGTAATTTGCTTTTTTCCTGCGGTTTGCCTTCACAGATAGAAAGAGCAGCCAAGTTATGAACCCGCAAATCAGATTAATATTAAAAATAGAACACAAATAAATATCTATATTGGGCCACACAAGATACAGGCAGTGCCTAGTTTGGGGCCCACGGCTTCTTCTAGTTTTGTATTCTTTTAACTATGCTCACTGTTTTTGTTTTCTTGTTTGTATAATTTGTAAGTGTTTTCTGTGTGTGTGTCAAAAAATTGATTTATTTACATAATTGTTGATTAAAGCAAATCATTTTATAAATAATATTGTTGATGAAGCTATGGTTTCAAGGCCAAAAAAAGCAATAAAACCAGAAACCATTATTTTGAAATAACTGACGACACTAAAAAAAAAAACAAAAATTCTTATATTACTTTTATTTAAAAATCTTATGAACTAAAATCTCAGAATCATCACAGATCACTTTCCAAGTCTACAAGGCGTACACTTTGAGAGAATCCACTCTCATATCGGTGTTGTACCAAGATGGAAACCAGGTGTTCTTGTGCTTCCAGAAGTCGAGCATGGCCTTGCTGGCTCTGTTCCTCCAGGGCTTGTCCGGAAGGTCGTCGCTGAAGTCGTGGACACCTCCCACGCGGAGGCCCAGGGACAGGTAGAACTGTGAAGAGGATGAGACTGATTAGTTTTTGATGAAAGAGGTGTCCAATTTGGGTATCATAATAAATAAAGGTTCGGTCAAATCGGTGTGGACAGATTGCTGACAGGCTGCGGAGACTGACAGATATTTTAGCACATTTTTTGTCAGATGCTGGTGTCCGGAGTCGCGCCTGGGACCTGGGCGCGGTGGTTATTATATAGAAAATTAATAATTTCGGGGCTAAACTATGTCTGTGTTTGTTGATAGACAATAATAATTAAAATAATACTAGTGGCTAATTTAAATTGTCTGACGTTTACAGAATAGGATATAAATAATGATGATGTCTAGCAGCCTCATTGTTGAACGGCCAATAGTTTAAATACTCAATAGTTTCAACAGTAGAAATCTCATGTCTAACAGTAATGCGTTTGGTAGTAGAGAATAATTTACCATGTATCAAGCGGCGGCGGCGTCATGATATTTCCTTCTAGCCAGATGCTAGTGTGCAGTACAGCGGGTTCTCGCAGAGAGAAGAATCCCTCGCCGGGGTTGACTTTACCAGTACCGTTCGCGATCTACTAGGAGCTCATCATCACCCTACAGCAGGACATTGGCCGCGCCAATTAGACGCCAATCACCGAAACATTGCGACTTCAACTTGTTTGTTCTGTGACCGATGTCGACAGTTTTTTTATTATATTATATTATATTTTTTATTTTTATTTTATGCAACTTTGGCTGTGACAATTCCACAAAAGATCTTATCGTTTCAGACGGAAGATCCTCCCTTTTCAATGGAGATGAGGAAATTGCTCTTAGTTCTATAAACTTGTACTAGGGAAGAGGTTACCGTTTCATCAAGAGGCGCCATGACAGTTCCTCTGAGCCAGTTGCTGGCGTGCGGCACGGCGTGTTCACGCGCGAGAGAGAAGAATCCCTCGCCGGGGTTGATGTTGCCGTATTGTTCGCCGTCTACGAAGAGTTCGAGGCCGTCTGGAAGAGAAGTAAGTTGGTTAATCTCAAGGTAATTTAGTAGGTAGTAAATAAAAACAGCCGCTCGGTTAAGACGTGCTTGCCTAGGTTGGTCTGTGGATGGGTGATCAGGACCACGCATTACATACCGAGTTTCCTCCGTGCCTGGAAAGCACGTTAAGCCGTTGGTCTCGGCTGTCATTTGCAGATCTTTGACAGTCGTTACAGTGTCAGTGGTTGTGAGTGGCCCAAAAAGTCTGACAACCAGTCTTACCTAGGGGTATCGTATTATCCAGTACTAATTGGGTTGTGGAAGTCAGATAGGCAGTCGCTCCATGTAAATCAGCTGCATCCGGTTAGACTGGTAGCCGACTCCAACATAGTTGTAAAAAGGCTAAGCAGATGATGAGTCTCAAGGTAATTTAGTAAGGGTGTTTTGGAATGAAAGCATTGTGTTGAGTTTAATCTTCTTTAAAGTTCTTGTATAAGACTGTTGTAGCAGAAATAACCCATTGGTAACCCAGATGAAAATAAGTAGTTTTTCAAACGGTTTGAATGCTATCGATTGTAATCAGAGTCGATAAAACAACAGACAAATACATAGCTTACGCGAGGAAAAACGCATATGTTCCATACCCCTTCTGACCAGAAAATGCTTAATTGATTCGCAGCAGAATCAGAATCATGGGCCACTTTCTTCTTGGCAAGCATAGCATAGCTTTTAGACCCGTGCGGCCATTACTTAGCTAACTTGAAACTTGACAGAAACTTGTAATTACTAATGCTTACACAACAGGTAGATACCCACTTATGATGATATGCTTAGCTATAAGCCTCTTTTGTAGCAGAATAAGAAGGATACTAAAATAGGTTCATATAATTATACAAAATGACAACTTTCAACCAGCTTCAAAATAAAACCCAAAAAAAAAACTCACCAGGCTTCCAAATCATAGTATAATTATGATAATCCTTGTTCCAGTTATCGATTCCAATTTTCTCCTTCATCAGCATAGACCTAAATGTTTCAGAGTCAGATAGGACGGGGCCTCCATACAACTTCTTGGCAAGACTTGGGTTCCCTCGAGCGAAGGCGACGCGCATTAAACCGGACTCATATCGAAGGCTTCCGTAGATATTGTCACTAGGTTCTAGATTGATTTCTGGAATGGAAATTGGGTGTAAGTGGCAAATAAGGTAATTGTGAAAATTTTAACTTTTTCAACCTTCTTTGGTTGTATAGTTGAAAAGACGACATTTTGTATTTCAAGCTGGGAAGTTTTTCATTTTCAACCATCTTAACAAAAACATGCTTAAGACCATCAAGAGAGACTCTACAAGGTGACTTACTTAGCGATAACGATAACGTCCAAAATGCATTAGGCTACCGAAAAGCTATGTCTAAATATCTGTACGCATTTTGAAAGGGGTACACTAGATCGGTTTTTGAAGTGAACAATATTAAGTTGTGTAAATGAGAAATGTATCCCGATGACCCGATCTAAAAAAGTGTAAGGAATTTCTTCGTTCATTTTTCTCCTTATCAACCACATTTGCGAACGGACGGCTCAACTCTAGAATGTTTTTAAGTGCCTGTACCTAAATGGTTTATTAGAAATAAACATTTGGAGTTTGAGTCAAGTGTTGTGTGTGATTTCAACTACCCACCTACCTATCTGCCAACAATGAAGAATCAATGCAAGTCGGTGTGATTGCTAGATAGAGTCTATCCATCACATTGCCGTGCGATACGACAGTCGATATAGTCGATGCAGTCTCTAGCCACTAGAGACTGAAAGACAATATGGCGGCGGATGGTGCCAATATTTGGCGACAGTGTTCCTTCATGCCGTTTCAGACATTATAATTCTTCGGTATTATGAAATTCGAACGTTTGATAATCGAAATATCGAAATTCGGAATAAAATATTTCGGAGTATTTGGGTGTTCCCTTTTGAAAGTACGTAAGTCACTTGCGTAAGTCTCTTGGCAGCTGATTAGGTCATCGGCAAAATACACTGACCTGCCAAACTAAGTACTTATCACACTTTTCATTTTTGAGGACATAAACGATCCAGTACATTATGATGTCTCCGACTTGCAGTAAAACATCACGATCCTCGTAAACCCACTTTTTATGGCTGGGTCTGAATTCTGCAGCCATGTCATCATTGTTTTTTGTTTTGACTTCTTGGTTGATCATTACACGGAACTCGACGGAGGTAAACCCATCATCTAAAAACAAAGGATTATTTAGTCTGGTTTTTGCAGTCAACGACGTTACAAAGCTCTTAGATAAAAATAACAACATGCCTGTAATCCCGAAAGGGAGTTGGAGGTTTACTAATTATTCGCCCACATCTCAACAGTTATGTTTAAGCCCTATGTAATAGTGCGCGTTTACGCGGATTAAGCGAAATAACGATTTGAAACTGACTTGCTACGAAAGATGAAACACTTTGGAAAAGAACAATGCGCTTGAAAAGAAGGGTGCACGATACCTTAATCTCCTCGTCACAGTCTCCTTGAGCGTTGAACACCACGAAAAACGACGAAACACACAAATTTTCAATTAATATCGAATCTTCATCGGCGCGTTGCGTGTCAGCCATTAAAAGTTCGATACGCCAGACACACGGTAGGACGCGCTGGCGCCGCATACTCCTTCTCGCTCGTACGAAGGCGACGTGCATGTGCTGGAGAAGGATGGAGATAGGAATGCAACAATTCAATAATCTAATTTAAAGAATTTCGCCAATACGAAAACAATAAGTGTCCGTTTCGACTGCTCGGCCACGGTGTCGTAGAAGAAAAACGACTACGTCATCATTACGAAGGATTTTGTAAAACACTAACAATGAAAGTCGCAAATTCGTAGATTCAATATTCAGAAAGTTATAAAGGTTTAACCATGGCCGCGCGGTCCGCACATGGAGAGCCGCGCGGCCACGCAGTTCTCTTATTACGGAGCTTCGTAAGAAGAGGAAGAGGTCCCATTCTTTTTGCTAACCACTGATACGATTTCGAAGAAAATGTAGATAGTATAATTATAGCCCTAATGTTTGGATTTCACGACCTACAGCACTTAAATGCTATGGCCGCGCGGTCCGCACAGGGAGAACCGCGCGGCCACGCAGTTCTCTTAAACGGAGTTTAGTAGAGGTCCCATTCTTTTTGCTAACCACTGATACGATTTCGAAGAAAATGTAGATAGTATAATTATAGCCCTAATGTTTGAATTTCACGACCCACAGCACTTAAATGCTATGGCCGCGCGGTCCGCACATGGAAAACCACGCGGCCACGCAGTTCTCTTAAACGGAGCTTAGTAGAGGTCCCATTCTTTTTGCTAACCACTAATACGATTTCGAAGAAAATGTAGACAGTATGAATAAAGCCCTAATGTTTGGATTTCACGACCTACAGCACTTCTAACCTATAATACAAGTTAGAAGTAGGGTGACCAAGATTTATGATGCGTCAATCAGACATTTTCAATTTTACTAAGATAAATATGTAAGTACTTACCTTTTATTGTAAAAAGGATTAATGATTGTCTATTCGATTAGTACTTACTTACCTATACGAAAAAACATGCCTTCCTGCCTCCTTAGGAGGACTGCTATTTTAATAAATCAAGCGTTCGTTTAAAAAACTGATGTAGGTACTTATTGTTTTTAATGATGACGCCTAAATAGCTTACTGCAGTAGATAGTGCATGCATTTTTGCAAAAAAGTAGTGCATGTGTATGTCAGTGTACTTGCTTTGCGGGTAAGCCATAGATATCCGATATTCGTAGGATAAGCCATTCTAAATAACTTCACAAAAATGTCATTTTGCGTTTGTTTGTGTCCATTCATGCACTCTAACGAGACGTAACGACCCCCAAAAACGAAATAAAAGACTGGAGTGGGGCGGGGATTGCGTCCCGCGTGGTGTTTTATCTCTATCAGCTGTTTTTAGTATCGTAGGTATCGGTGCCAAAGCTGAGGTCAGTGATAACGATATTGCACACAGTATCGCCATAAGTACCGATACGAAAGCATTCAGCATAGCTATTCAAAAACGCTTCGATTCGGAAAGTCGTATGTTTATCTCGCTCGCATCGTTATGGCAAAAAAAGACAAACATACGCCTTTCACTTCAAATCTGATACCGACAGCTATACCTACCGATTAATATATTTGTCAGAAATACAAAAAAGTGTTAATCCCGTGATGACCAAGAAGGTAGGTACCTAAATAAAACTAAATAATTGATACAAATATTGTTGCATAATTGTTCATTTACAGTAATATAAATGAGTGTTTTCTTTAGCAATATGTTAAAATTTGTATACGAATACAGTGTTAATATTTTCGCATGACATGAGTACTTCTCCATCCAATTAACCATAGTTATTCCCTCATTATGATATTAGATACCACCTACCTACTGGTATAAAAACGACGCTTTTGGAAATGCCTGATTGACGCATCTTGGTCACCCTACTTCTAACGCGCATTATAGGTTTAAGTGCTGTAGGTCGTGAAATCCAAACATTAGGGCTTTATTCATACTGTCTACATTTTCTTCGAAATCGTATCAGTGGTTAGCAAAAAGAATGGGACCTCTACTAAGCTCCGTTTAAGAGAAATGCATGGCCGCGCGGTTCTCCATGTGCGGACCGCGCGGCCATAGCATTTAAGTGTTGTAGGTCGTGAAATCCAAACATTAGGGCCATAATTATACTATCTACATTTTCTTCGAAATCGTATCAGTGGTTAGCAAAAAGAATGGGACCTCTACGACGCCTCCGTATAAGAGAACTGCGTGGCCGCGCGGTTCTCCATGTGCGGACCGCGCGGCCATGGTTAAACCTTTATAACTTTCTGAATATTGGATCTACGAATTTGCGACTTTCATTGTTAGTGTTTTACAAATTCCTTCGTAATGTTGACGTAGTCGTTTTTCTTCTACGACACTGTGGCCGAGCAGTCGAAACGGACACAACAATAATCTAATCCAATGAGTTTATATTTACATACTTCTAATCCGTATGAATCTGCGCAACCAGGGGGCAAACTATTTCCAGAGACCGGGCATAAATTTAAACTCGGGGCTCCTAACACTTTACCCGACTTGGGAATCGAACTGAAGGCCCTATGCTAAGCATTAGGGCTTGCAACTTACCGGGATGGTATAGTTGAAGGCAACTGAATTCATGTTGATTTAAATTCGTTCGATTTTTTACTGATTCCAAAATACTTATTTTTATTACTTTTGATTTGATACCATTTTGTTTATACAGAACAGGGTATGACGAGGAAAAACCTTGCCGTATTTACAACTTTTAATAATATCTGAATCAACAAATACAGTCGTAGAACCATTTGTTTTTTACCTCATTCAAACAAGTTTTCGCCTTGTGTGCTATCGATACTTTATAAAGTCAAAGTTGAAATGACGAAAATAGGTTTTCGTAAGTAAGGAATAAGGAAGGATTTTTCGAAAATCTACGCTAAGGGAGTTAAATAGGAGATGAAAGTTTGTATGAGAGTCCGTCAGTTTTAAAGTTAATATCTTAAAATGTTGTGTTTAGGCTGACGATTGAAAATTAATCTAAACGTGTCTCAGTGTTTCTGATAATTCCACCCTATAGGGTTAAAAAGGGGATGAATTTGTGTATGGAAAGTCCTTAATTTTCGAAGTAAAAATCACAAAATTTAATATCTAGTCGTGTGGTTGGAAGCTACGGTGTTGTTAGAATTTCAATCCTTAAGGGGGTGAAAAGGGGGATGAAATGTTGTGTTTTAAGTTAAAATCACTAATATCATGAACAATTACGTTATCATGTCAAATTATTTTCCGTAAACCGACTTTACAGACAACCTTTTTTTTTTGTATATTTTTATAATGATGTGTCTTTGTCTCCGAATTAATTATGAAGACGATGATGATATTGAAGATGTTGAAGTTCATCTGTTAACGAATTCATAAAATAAATACCATTTTCAATCACACACAATAGGCCACATTACTTTATCCTATTACATATTGGGTACTTAAACAAACTGGCGAATTGTGGGTGTACTGTAGGTACACCTCTGTCTAACCCTGTCTAACCCAGAGGCGTGAATATACATATATTATTTTTAACTCAATAAACGGTCTCACCTTTCAACGTCCCCCTTAAGCCCCTAGGGTACAAAGCTTCCATCGTTGGCGTAGGGGGTTCGTAATATCTATCCCCGTAATATCTGTCTATCTCTTCAGCTTCACATATTGCAATAAACACGGATAAATATAGGCTCACAGCCTTGTATAAAGACGACATGTTTCGACCACTTGGAGAGCCGAATGATTCTGTAAAAGCTGGTGACGATGTTGCTCGCCGGTTTTTAGAGGTCGTATATTAAAACCGGAAATTCTATAACGAAATTCTAGATCCTTGGTAATAGATTAATATTTGTGATCTTGTAGGTTTTTCCCGTGGTTTCGGTCGCTTGGAGGAAGGAAATTATTCCACGGGAACGGTTTCTAGGGTAAATGTAGGTTATGTGCTGACCTAGGTTTGCCTGTATGACAAATTTCACGTAGGATTTGGAAGAAAAAAAATTAGAACTCCACAATATTGCGGCCATTTTACAACTGTTCATGATGTTTGGTTTCTGAACAGTCTGCTTGCCTTATGGGCTTGCTGTATTGTAGACCCAGCGGTTTTGACGATATCGACAACCCAACGAGGTTTTGAACAAGTAAATGGAACACAACCCTGCTTTCTCAAAATCTTTAATTGTTGTCAAAAACACAGATCTATAGAGCGTACACCCTGACGTAGTCGACCCTCAAGGAGGCGTCATACCACGAGGGGTGCCAGGAGTCCTTGCTCCTCCAGAAGTCCAACATGGCCTTGCTGGCGCCGTTCCTCCAGGGCTTGTCTTCCAGGTCATCAGAGAAGTCGTTCACTCCACCCACGCGAAGACCAAGGGTTATGTGGAACTGAGGGAGAGAAAAGTAAAGTTCAGTGAAGTTAGTAGGAAGGCAAGAATTTCTGCTCTTGGTCTCAGTCCAGCTGTAGAAGATGACTGTGTCGTGAGTCTTTAAGATTTTGTGATATTCAAAAGATAGAAAGTCTTTTTATACAAGAAAATGCAATTGAAAATGAAATTGCTTAACGATGTTTTTTTTTAACACGCTTTTATTAACTTCACCTGTAACTAACTTAACTATGTATAAAAATCTTAAAAGTTAAATTTGTCCCACTTCCCGATTTCCCAACGAGCTGTTTGTATACCTGTTTAGTTTGTATGACAATGCATGGCGTCGTGGTGGTATGTCTGAATGAAATATGGCGGACTATTTTATGCATTCCCATGATATGAGTATCAAATGAAAGGGTTTAATCTTCTCGGTTGCGAGAAAAAGAATGAAGTCACTCTACAAAAGCGTGCTTTTTCGTTTTTTTTTAAATGTTAATTTTGCCGTACAACGCTTTAGGTATAAATCTGAATCTTTTGCAAGCAATAAAAAAAAATGTAGTAAATCGTGTCTCTTACCATCTTATCTAGCGGCGCCATGACGGTTCCCTTCTGCCAATGCGAGGCGTGTGCCACGTTGTTCTTCTTGGCGGCCTCAAAGAAACCCCCGTTAGGTGTTACGGTACCGTACTGCTCACCATCCACCAGAAAATCGATGCCATCTGTGACATAAAGTTGATAAGCTTATTTCCTAAAAATATTTAATAAGCACGAATCATCATATTTTTTTTAAGTGGAAGTCATATTATTTCGGGCAATTGCGAATTGCTCCGGACCCGGACACCTCGCAGACTTACAGATACGTCCGCAGTTTAATCCATACCGGTTTGGCCGATTAATAATTTCGTTGTGGGATCCAAAACAGTTAAATCGTGTCTCCGGAACTTTTAAAGCGTTTTTACCGCAGGCGCTTTTCTGATGGTCGTCCCTGTTGATTATGGCGCGCAGATAGGATTGGTGACCTTCCTTCTCATTACAGTTCTAAGCTTCAATTAATAATGCATACCTCTGCCATTGCTCTTTTTATTACTGCCTTGGCTAAGGAAGTCGATCAGTGGAAGTCGGAAACATACCTACATTTCCACAAGAACTGAAATTTCTGTATGATTACGACTTCAAATCGAATTTGTGCAATAATCAAGCGGTGCTGATCCTACCTGGTCTCCATATCATGGTATAGTTATGGAAGTCCTTGTGCCAGTTGTCGATACCGATCTTCTCCTGCAGCTGGGCAGATCTGAAAGGTTCGGACTGTGTGAGCACAGGGCCTCCATACAGCTTCTTGGCAAGTCCAGGGTTTCCTCGGACGAAGGCGACTCGCATCAGACCGGACTCGTAGTTATCTGGACCGTACGCGTTGTCTGATGATTCCAAGTTGATTTCTAGAGGAAAGAGGTTTCATGAGGTGTTGAATAAGATAATAAATAAATGGGAAAATATGGAGTCTGTGAGCTGCTCCAAAATGTGACTTGCGAGTAAAATAGTTAGAAATTATAACATAAATTGTGTCTAAGGTTTGGTATGTCCATTCCACAAGAAATTTAGTTGTAGACTTTTTTTCTAAAGTAACGAAGTATCTTACTCTTAGGCCTCTTAGCAAGATTCAACTTAACTACTTTGAACACAAATAAATTCTTAACTAAAAAACATTTTTACACGAACCAGGCATTAGCCAGCTTCCAGAGGGTAACTTCGCGCGCACTTCTACCCTCCCGAACATGAAGTTAAAACTGCGTCTTGTGGTGATCTTCGCTGTCGTCACAGGTGGTATTGTCTGGCCCCCCGCCACTTCTCGTCTGCACTCTGGCGTGTCTGCCAGGCCTGTGCATCTGAAAATTCAAGATAACTGGTAGGCCTTTGTCGGCCGGCGGGGGCGACAATGGGCTGTCGAGCGCATCGTAAAAAAAATGGACTGTCGATCACATCGCTGAATTTAGCAATACGTGTGTATACACGGCGTGTTCCAGTCGCCATACGTTCGCTTGAAGTAAGGGCCTTCACGCAGGGCATGCGTGAAAAACTCCAAAATAGTTTGTCACCCATGTTGACGGTAGAATAAAGTCAACTAAAAGTTAGCCGACAGAGAGTGAAGCTATCGCCTAAAAACCTAACAACCTATCAACCTAACTCCCCGGGTAGATGGGCCCGGGGGTAAGTGGCCTCCCTGTTGGGTGTGGATAGGGAGATGAGTACCTACTTTTGTGCCCTACGCTTGTAAACCTGACGCGTCTTATTGTGCGATAGGGCCCTATATGGGTCTAGTGCGAAAAGGTAGACACACCCAACCGACACTAGGTTAGTAGCTGTGAACGGAACCAAAGGTTAGCTTTGACTAGGAGATACTCGCCCTGAAGTGGTTTGACTGTAGGATTGGTTCGCCGCCGTCTTGGTTTCGTTGGCACCGTAAGGCTTCCACCAAGAGCCATGAAATTGTGGGTTTTCCCTGAGGGTAACACGGCTATACGCGCTACCCATCAGTTTTTTGGGGAAATTCGTTTTGCTTAGATATTGTGGGAGAGATACATTTAGGACACCAGGTATGTGACATATATTACTATACTATTTACTCAAATTAGCAACATTTGGCCCATTCTAATGCTTAGCTGTTGCGTTTGCGAGGCAGGCTAATAAATTATATCAAAATATTGTAGTGATAATTTAATCGTTATGACAAAGAAGTTTTTTTTATGAATAGCTGGTGCCGATTAAAAGAAATATATTCAAGTAGGTACCTGTCACCCAGGTCCAAGAATCCCTCAGCATATTGAGACTCAGTCAGCACCGGAGTGATGACCAGGGAGCCTTCCTCGAATCTTATTGAGTTGTCCGGAATGTATACATTGAACGGATAGTCCTGAAATAAACAATGAAAGATACTGGATTTCATACAAGGTGAAGAGATGAAGCCGTCAACCGAGCACTCTGTACATCAAACTAAGTAACCCTACGCAAAAATTATTGTTGGGAAACCACTTTTTTTATTTGTGTGAAAAATCACGTTTTACGGTAAAACTCATTCACTCTTTCTTTCTTTCTTTGTTACAGAAGAATAAAATAATCTCAATGACGGGGAGAACAAGTGCCTCTCTGGTTCATTATGGGTCTATTTACATCCTTTATATTTACGACCAAAAAAACAACTTAATAGAACGTCGTGTCTGTGATTAATATTATTTATTTTATGCGACAGAGCATTAAAGAATATTATTATTATAGAATATTACTATTACTTATTTATTACAGGATATTATTTATTTTTGGGCAGAGCCAGCTCACGAAACTGAAGACCGACGATGGCAGGATTTTATCCGCCAAACCGGAGCTTCTGAGGGAGATCGAGAGCTTCTATGGACAGTTGTACACGTCAACCAGTAAACCCATTGTAGATCTAGCAAACGACGCAAGAGCTAGGCTGACCCGACATTATACGTTTTTTCCTGTGGCAACACTATAGCTAACAGCTGATTTTAAATCGTCCCTAAAATTTTAACTTTAAATATTAAATTGCTTTGTTTTTTATAGCATATTTCCAATTACTCATCAAGATAAAGCTTATTGCTTATATAGCTCAGTTTATTTATGAAAATCTTTTGTACGCACATAAAAATATTAGTTTCTTTAAAAAATACAGTGATATCCACAACATAAATACGAGGAACAAGTACAAATTTGTTGTTCCTGCAACGAGGCTCAAGAAAATAGGGGGTACGTTTAGATGCCAATGTATACGTTTTCACAATAAACTTCCGAGCCATATTCAAGCACTAAGTCTAAATAAATTCAAATCGTTTATAAAACGGAAGTTATGCCTGAAAGCCTACTATCATGTTAATCGCTATTTCGAAGATAAAAAGGCTAAGAAAAAAAAGATATAAGATAAAAGCTGCTCCAATGAAATTTACTCTGTCATTACATCCGCTGGATGCGAGTCGCACGAGACCTGTAAATGTGGCGACACTTGGGGGAGGCCTATGTCCAGCAGTGGACGACTGCAGGCTGAAATGATGTATGATGATGATGATGTGCGACAGACAGACTCTTTCTAAACTCGACGAGTCTTATGTCTACGATAGTTTAATCATCATGATTTATTTGTGCTAGACTGCTCAGACTCGCTTTAGAAGACTAAAACTTCTGCAGTATCTCCTTATTCGACCTGTGTTTGGTTATACCAAATTAAGGTTGACCTTTAGTTGAACTATAACTTTCACTAAAACCATAAGCAATACCTGCTTAATCATAATTCTATTTTAAGATGCAACTATGATTACCTATGTATTGACGTTGACCCAATTTTGCAATACACCAAATTTAATAAGTTTAAGGCTTTGTGCGATTTGTAATACCTTTTCCAAGTGCATTTTATTAGTGGCTAACTTTTTCCCGCAGCTTCACTCAGGTCATGGTCGCAAATGGAAAGTTTCAATACATTTGATAACGCTCGGAGATAATTTAGCTTCTCACAAGTGATAGAATTTTCGAAATCACCATCCGGATTAGTAGTTCCGAAGATTAATCCCGTCATGCAAACTTCTAAACTTGACCTCTCAACAATTATTGCTTTAAACAAACTGAAGTTGACTTTTACACGCGAGTTTCATTCTGTACCTACTGTGAAACAGAGGTACATTCTGTCACTGATTGAAACTCGCACTTGGCTCACTGAACGGCCGATGTTGTTAGACATCAGTAATCTAAAGGGTGTAAATAAATCCATATCGAAGCCGAAAGGCACTTGTTCTCCCCGTTATTGCGATATATTTTTTTGTTCCAGATCATACCTGGGAACCTACAGTTACGGAGATATTGGAGGTCAAAGTTCCAACTTTCACAAGTGTTTTTGTTTTCAAATACTAGTTTTTATGGTAACTTTACTTTAAATATCTCCATAACCCGTTTACTAGCAAATGCGTCCAAGCACAATGTTTTGAGTGCGTTACATTGAGTTTTACCGTAAAACGTGATTGTCACGTCGTGAAAAATGTCGTTTCCCAGCGATAATTTTTGCGTAGAATTACTTAATTAGATGTACAGAATGCTAGGTTGAAGGCTCCGTGAAGAGTCTGTTTACACCCTGTATAACTCAAGTGCACTGAACAAACCGGCTCTCCTGGAAACTGGATCATCGCGTCCCAATTATTCAACTGCCTAAGACTTTGTCTTCTTTTCGCGAACTCTTCGCTGAATAGCAACTGGTCCTTGCAAGTGTTTGTATTGCCTTGAACCATGGTGTTGGAAATTACACATTTTGGTGGCACGGTATCGTCATACCTTTCGTCTGAGGGATTTTCAGGCGGTACCTCGCCTGGGCGAACGGCTGGTGGAGGGGGCGGTTCCAGGGCTTTGCTAATGGCTGGTGTACCATCTTCCTTAAAGAATTCTGGAAAAGCCATTTAGTAAATTATTGGTGTACTTAAATATTCGCTTACACAGTTGCACATTTTTCAATATATTGCCTCTATATTAGCCTTCTCATGTAGAAGCCAATCAGCTTTTGGTATTACGACTACTGCGTCATAGGCCTCCTCATTGTGATCAGGAGTGGGCCATTGTCCACCATGCGGCCCAGTGCAATTTGGTGGATGTCACAAATCATCGAATTTTTGGTTCAACGTAGTTTACGTACGTTTTAGTTTCTCCACTATGCTTTATTTAACCATTTTGAGAGCTGCGGTGAAGGTACTTATAAACTACACAAATGATAATGCTTGTCTAGGATACAATGTTGGTTGTGGATTCGAACCACAGTTCAAACTCGAAGTCGGGGCCATTTCGTCGGCCATTCTTGCTAATACGAGAGCGAATAAGACAATTTGCCATTAGACAGGCTTTATAACATGTGTGTTCAAAAACCTACCAGTAACCTTGAACACGTGCTCTGGCGTAATTTTTGCCTTCCCATTTTTGAGGACATAAACGATCCAGTACATTATGATGTCTCCGACTTGCAGTAAAACATCACGATCCTCGTAAACCCACTTATGGCTGGGTCTGAATTCTGCAGCCATGTCATCATTGTTTTTTGTTTTGACTTCTTGGTTGATCATTACACGGAACTCGACGGAGGTAAACCCATCATCTAAAAACAAAGGATTATTTAGTCTGGTTTTTGCAGTCAACGACGTTACAAAGCTCTTAGATAAAAATAACAACATGCCTGTAATCCCGAAAGGGAGTTGGAGGTTTACTAATTATTCGCCCACATCTCAACAGTTATGTTTAAGCCCTTTGTAATAGTGCGCGTTTACGCGGATTAAGCGAAATAACGATTTGAAACTGACTTGCTACGAAAGATGAAACACTTTGGAAAAGAACAATGCGCTTGAAAAGAAGGGTGCACGATACCTTAATCTCCTCGTCACAGTCTCCTTGAGCGTTGAACACCACGAAAAACGACGAAACACACAAATTTTCACTTAATATCGAATCTTCATCGGCGCGTTGCGTGTCAGCCATTAAAAGTTCGATACGCCAGACACACGGTAGGACGCGCTGGCGCCGCATACTCCTTCTCGCTCGTACGAAGGCGACGTGCATGTGCTGGAGAAGGATGGAGATAGGAATGCAACAATTCAATAATCTAATTTAAAGAATTTCGCCAATACGAAAACAATAAGTGTCCGTTTCGACTGCTCGGCCACGGTGTCGTAGAAGAAAAACGACTACGTCATCATTACGAAGGATTTTGTAAAACACTAACAATGAAAGTCGCAAATTCGTAGATTCAATATTCAGAAAGTTATAAAGGTTTAACCATGGCCGCGCGGTCCGCACATGGAGAGCCGCGCGGCCACGCAGTTCTCTTATTACGGAGCTTCGTAAGAAGAGGAAGAGGTCCCATTCTTTTTGCTAACCACTGATACGATTTCGAAGAAAATGTAGATAGTATAATTATAGCCCTAATGTTTGGATTTCACGACCTACAGCACTTAAATGCTATGGCCGCGCGGTTCGCACATGGAGAACCGCGCGGCCACGCAGTTCTCTTAAACGGAGTTTAGTAGAGGTCCCATTCTTTTTGCTAACCACTGATACGATTTCGAAGAAAATGTAGATAGTATAATTATAGCCCTAATGTTTGAATTTCACGACCCACAGCACTTAAATGCTATGGCCGCGCGGTCCGCACATGGAAAACCACGCGGCCACGCAGTTCTCTTAAACGGAGCTTAGTAGAGGTCCCATTCTTTTTGCTAACCACTAATACGATTTCGAAGAAAATGTAGACAGTATGAATAAAGCCCTAATGTTTGGATTTCACGACCTACAGCACTTCTAACCTATAATACAAGTTAGAAGTAGGGTGACCAAGATTTATGATGCGTCAATCAGACATTTTCAATTTTACTAAGATAAATATGTAAGTACTTACCTTTTATTGTAAAAAGGATTAATGATTGTCTATTCGATTAGTACTTACTTACCTATACGAAAAAACATGCCTTCCTGCCTCCTTAGGAGGACTGCTATTTTAATAAATCAAGCGTTCGTTTAAAAAACTGATGTAGGTACTTATTGTTTTTAATGATGACGCCTAAATAGCTTACTGCAGTAGATAGTGCATGCATTTTTGCAAAAAAGTAGTGCATGTGAATGTCAGTGTACTTGCTTTGCGGGTAAGCCATAGATATCCGATATTCGTAGGATAAGCCATTCTAAATAACTTCACAAAAATGTCATTTTGCGTTTTTTTGTGTCCATTCATGCACTCTAACAAGACGTAACGACCCCCAAAAACGAAATAAAAGACTGGAGTGGGGCGGGGATTGCGTCCCGCGTGATGTTTTATCTCTATCAGCTGTTTTTAGTATCGTAGGTATCGGTGCCAAAGCTGAGGTCAGTGATAACGATATTGCACACAGTATCGCAATAAGTACCGATGCGAAAGCATTCAGCATAGCTATTCAAAAACGCTTCGATTCGGAAAGTCGTATGTTTATCTCGCTCGCATCGTTATGGCAAAAAAAGACAGACATACGCCTTTCACTTCAAATCTGATACCGACAGCTATACCTACCGATTAATATATTTGTCAGAAATACAAAAAAGTGTTAATCCCGTGATGACCAAGAAGGTAGGTACCTAAATAAAACTAAATAATTGATACAAATATTGTTGCATAATTGTTAATTTACAGTAATATAAATGAGTGTTTGATTAAATGAGTGTTTTCTTTAGCAATATGTTAAAATTTGTATACGAATACAGTGTTAATATTTTCGCATGACATGAGTACTTCTCCATCCAATTAACCATAGTTATTCCCTCATTATGATATTAGATACTACCTACCTACTGATATAAAAACGACGCTTTTGGAAATGTCTGATTGACGCATCTTGGTCACCCTACTTCTAACTCGCATTATAGGCTTACGTGCTGTAGGTCGTGAAATCCAACATTAGGGCTTTATTCATACTGTCTACATTTTCTTTGAAATCGTATCAGTGGTTAGCAAAAAGAATGGGACCTCTACTAAGCTCCGTTTAAGAGAAATGCATGGCCGCGCGGTTCTCCATGTGCGGACCGCGCGGCCATAGCATTTAAGTGTTGTAGGTCGTGAAATCCAAACATTAGGGCCATAATTATACTATCTACATTTTCTTCGAAATCGTATCAGTGGTTAGCAAAAAGAATGGGACCTCTACGACGCCTCCGTATAAGAGAACTGCGTGGTGGTTAAACCTTTATAACTTTCTGAATATTGGATCTACGAATTTGCGACTTTCATTGTTAGTGTTTTACAAATTCCTTCGTAATGTTGACGTAGTCGTTTTTCTTCTACGACACTGTGGCCGAGCAGTCGAAACGGACACAACAATAATCTAATCCAATGAGTTTATATCTACATACTTCCAATCCGTATGAATCTGCGCAACCAGGGGGCAAACTATTTCCATAGACCGGGCATAAATTCAAACTCGGGGCTCCTAACACTTTCCCCGACTTGGGAATCGAACTGAAGGCCCTATGCTAAGCATTAGGGCTTGCGACTTACCGGGATGGTATAGTTGAAGGCAACTGAATTCATGTTGATTTAAATTCGTTCGATTTTTTACTGATTCCAAAATACTTATTTTTATTACTTTTGATTTGATACCATTTTGTTTATACAGAACAGGGTATGACGAGGAAAAACCTTGCCGTATTTACAACTTTTAATAATATCTGAATCAACAAATACAGTCGTAGAACCATTTGTTTTTTACCTCATTCAAACAAGTTTTCGCCTTGTGTGCTATCGATACTTTATAAAGTCAAAGTTGAAATGACGAAAATAGGTTTTCGTAAGTAAGGAATAAGGAAGGATTTTTCGAAAATCTACGCTAAGGGAGTTAAATAGGAGATGAAAGTTTGTATGAGAGTCCGTCAGTTTTAAAGTTAATATCTTAAAATGTTGTGTTTAGGCTGACGATTGAAAATTAATCTAAACGTGTCTCAGTGTTTCTGATAATTCCACCCTATAGGGTTAAAAAGGGGATGAATTTGTGTATGGAAAGTCCTTAATTTTCGAAGTAAAAATCACAAAATTTAATATCTAGTCGTGTGGTTGGAAGCTACGGTGTTGTTAGAATTTCAATCCTTAAGGGGGTGAAAAGAGGAATGAAATGTTGTGTTTTAAGTTAAAATCACTAATATCATGAACAATTACGTTATCATGTCAAATTATCTTCCGTAAACCGACTTTACAGACAACCTTTTTTTTTTGTATATTTTTATAATGATGTGTCTTTGTCTCCGAATTAATTATGAAGACGATGATGATATTGAAGATGTTGAAGTTCATCTGTTAACGAATTCATAAAATAAATACCATTTTCAATCACACACAATAGGCCACATTACTTTATCCTATTACATATTGGGTACTTAAACAAACTGGCCAATTGTGGGTGTACTGTAGGTACACCTCTGTCTAACCCAGAGGCGTGAATATACATATATTATTTTTAACTCAATAAACGGTCTCACCTTTCAACGTCCCCCTTAAGCCCCTAGGGTACAAAGCTTCCATCGTTGGCGTAGGGGGTTCGTAATATCTATCCCCGTAATATCTGTCTATCTCTTCAGCTTCACATATTGCAATAAACACGGATAAATATAGGCTCACAGCCTTGTATAAAGACGACATGTTTCGACCACTTGGAGAGCCGAATGATTCTGTAAAAGCTGGTGACGATGCTGCTCGCCGGTTTTTAGAGGTCGTATATTAAAACCGGAAATTCTATAACGAAATTCTAGATCCTTGGTAATAGATTAATATTTGTGATCTTGTAGGTTTTTCCCGTGGTTTCGGTCGCTTGGAGGAAGGAAATTATTCCACTGGAACGGTTTCTAGGGTAAATGTAGGTTATGTGCTGACCTAGGTTTGCCTGTATGACAAATTTCACGTAGGATTTGGAAGAAAAAAAATTAGAACTCCACAATATTGCGGCCATTTTACAACTGTTCATGATGTTTGGTTTCTGAGTCTGCTTGCCTTATGGGCTTGCTGTATTGTAGACCCAGCGGTTTTGACGATATCGACAACCCAACGAGGTTTTGAACAAGTAAATGGAACACAACCCTGCTTTCTCAAAATCTTTAATTGTTGTCAAAAACACAGATCTATAGAGCGTACACCCTGACGTAGTCGACCCTCAAGGAGGCGTCATACCACGAGGGGTGCCAGGCGTCCTTGCTCCTCCAGAAGTCCAACATGGCCTTGCTGGCGCCGTTCCTCCAGGGCTTGTCTTCCAGGTCATCAGAGAAGTCGTTCACTCCACCCACGCGAAGACCAAGGGTTATGTGGAACTGAGGGAGAGAAAAGTAAAGTTCAGTGAAGTTAGTAGGAAGGCCAGACTGTCTACTGACGGTCTCAGTCCAGCTGTAGAAGATGACTGTGGCGTGAGTCTTTAAGATTTTGTGAGATGATATTCAAAAGATAGAAAGTCTTTTTATACAAGAAAATGCAATTGAATTTCTTTTTAACACGCTTTTATTAACTTCACCTGTAACTAACTTAACTATGTATAAAAATCTTAAAAGTTAAATTTGTCCCACTTCCCGATTTCCCAACGAGCTGTATACATGTTTAGTTTGTATGACAATGCATGGCGTCGTGGTGGTATGTCTGAATGAAATATGGCGGACTATTTTATGCATTCCCATGATATGAGTATCAAATGAAAGGGTTTAATCTTCTCGGTTACGAGAAAAAGAATGACGTCACTCTACAAAAGTGTGCTTTTTCGTTTTTTTTAAATTGTAATTTTACCGAATAACGCTTTAGATATAAATCTGATATCTTTTGCAAGCAAAAAAAAATGCACTGTTTTAGACTTTCACGGTTTTTCGGATATCATCCCGTAAGTACTTTAAGTGTAAAAAAACATGTAGTAAATAGTGTCTCTTACCATCTTATCTAGCGGCGCCATGACGGTTCCCTTCTGCCAATGCGAGGCGTGTGCCACGTTGTTCTTCTTGGCGGCCTCAAAGAAACCCCCGTTAGGTGTTACGGTACCGTACTGCTCACCATCCACCAGAAAATCGATGCCATCTGTGACATAAAGTTGATAAGCTTATTTCCTAAAAATATTTAATAAGCACGAATCATCATATTTTTTTTAAGTGGAAGTCATATTATTTCGGGCAATTGCGAATTGCTCCGGACCCGGACACCTCGCAGACTTACAGATACGTCCGCAGTTTTATCCATACCGGTTTGGCCGATTAATAATTTCGTTGTGGGATCCAAAACAGTTGAATCGTGTCTCCGGAACTTTTAAAGCGTTTTTACCGCAGGCGCTTTTCTGATGGTCGTCCCTGTTGATTATGGCGCGCAGATAGGATTGGTGACCTTCCTTCTCATTACAGTTCTAAGCTTCAATTAATAATGCATACCTCTGCCATTGCTCTTTTTACTACTGCCTTGGCTAAGGAAGTCGATCAGTGGAAGTCGGAAACATACCTACGTTTCCACAAGAACTGAAATTTCTATATGATTACGACTTTAAATCGAATTTGTGCAATAATCAAGCGGTGCTGATCCTACCTGGTCTCCATATCATGGTATAGTTATGGAAGTCTTTGTGCCAGTTGTCGATACCGATCTTCTCCTGCAGCAGGGCAGATCTGAAAGGTTCGGACTGTGTGAGCACAGGGCCTCCATACAGCTTCTTGGCAAGTCCAGGGTTTCCTCGGACGAAGGCGACTCGCATCAGACCGGACTCGTAGTTATCTGGACCGTACGCGTTGTCTGATGATTCCAAGTTGATTTCTAGAGAAAAAAGGGTTTCATGACGTGTTGAATAAGATAAAAAATGGTTACAAATGATTAAATAAATTGTGTCTAAGGTTTGGTATGTCCATTCCACAAGAAATTTAGTTGTAGACTTTTTTTCTAAAGTAACGAAGTATCTTACTCTTAGGCCTCTTAGCAAGATTCAACTTAACTACTTTGAACAAAAATAAATTCTTAACTAAAAACATTTATTCACGAACCAGGCATTAGCCAGATTCCAGAGGGTAACTTCGCGCGCACTTCTACCCTCCCGAACATGAAGTTAAAACTGCGTCTTGTAGTGATCTTCGCCGTCGTCACCGGCGGTATTGTCTGGGCCACTGATACTTCTCGTCTGCACTCTGGCGTGCCTGCCTGGCCTGTGCATCTGAAAATGTAAAGATAACTGGTAACATATGTACTTAACACAGTCATAGTGGTGCATGCGTCTTACAGCCTCGTTGCTGGTAGTAAGTGCGACTGCTAAGCATAAGGTCCTATCCTATATTCTATCGGGAATTTCTCAATAGCAGCCAATGCATCTGTGTTTATGCCCGGTTAATGGTAACAGGCTCGCCCCCTATTGCATGGTACTTGAACGTAGCTGGCAAAATGTGGGTATACTTGATACGTATACGAGGTACGCCTCTGCCCAACCCTTCGGGAATTACTACGCTTCTTCTTCTTCGTGTGTCATCGGACTGAAACACCCGGCCAGTACATCTGACCAGTATGTAGCCAGCACGGCTCTATCGTTTGCCTCGTTCAAATCCTGGTAGGCGCAGGTGGTTGTGCAGGATGAGCAGCAAACGAGGGGGCATATCCTGCAGAGGGGCTCCACACTGGCATTGTATTTGCGATGGGTCGAGGCAACACCTTTTGGCCAGATTATTTCTACAACGGCCAACCTGGGCCTGCAAACGGTTAAGAGGTTTCCAGATTGGCCATTGCAGTTCGTGTCTAGGAGGAAGAATTTCTCCTAGATTGAAGTGAGGATAGGTGGGATGTCTGATCCTCCACAGTTTGCTAGTAACGTGAACCTAATAGAAGTTCAGACTGTTGCCATCAATCGGCTGCGTTCATTTTGATCAGTTAACAACAAACGCGTGTTAGCGCTGACAGAGGACGCCTTTCACTGGTCCAAACAAATAAGTGACATAATTAATTTACGCGAAGGGCGCGCGTAAATTGGATCACTTTAGTTAGGACACAGGGTATAGGAGAGTACAGGCAGATAGTATTTACGAAAATTAGCAACACGCAAACAGTCGCGTTTGCGAGGCAGGCTAATGCCAGGGATAATATTATTTCATCTTCTTAAGGTGATAGCGTCAGGCTAGCCCGCGAAATTCAAAATTTCTTACGTTTTTTGCAATTTGTAGACCAGTGCTAGGTTGTATGTTGATTAAAATAATGTTCGCACTTTTTCAAGGTCAAAATCATTCCTCGACCTTTGTGAACTTGGAGGACCTACCATCCCCTTCGTGTTAGGTTACTTTATACCCTGCAGACAGAAATCCTACCCCTTTTTTTTCGGATGGGAAATCATCAAATGACCCCCCGGCTCTGGGCGGAGCGGAAGGGAGTGTCAGACTTTCCGACCCATCCATGTTCCTTTATCGCCATTTGTGTTTCGGGGCCACACGTCAACTACGCCTTGATATAACATTTTGATTGACCTTGACGTTGATTTTATTCGTAATTTGACCATCCAAAAATTTTATCAATTGTGTTCGACCTTGACTACTGGGAGAAATTAAAGTTTAAATAGACAAAAAAGTAATTCAGATAAATCGAATTATATAAAAAAGTATCAAAATTTAGATATTTAATGCTCATTTTTCTTAGTTTTGGGTGCCAAGAGGTAAGGTATTAGACGTAATTTCTACATCTCAAACATTATTTGCGTAGTTCTGAACAGATTAAAATATCGATTGATTTGATTTATTTTATGTCTCAAAGAAAGAGGATCAATCATAAAAAAATGCTATTTTTGAAAAATTTAAACGATTATTTAAATACCTACATGCCATAAAATTATATCAATATTGTGGTGGTACTTTAATGGTTATAACAAAAAATCATTTTTTTATTAAATATAGCTGTTACCAAAATAAAAGATAAAATATTCAAGTACCTGTCCGCAAGGTCCAAAAAGCCCTCAGCATGTTGAGACTCAGCACTCAGTACCGGAGTGATGACCAGGGAGTCTTCCTCGAAACTCACCGTGTTGTCCGGAATATACACGTTGAAGGGATAGTCCTGAAATAAAAATGGAAGATGTTGGATTTCATATATTTTCGACTAAGTATGACTTGTCGAGTTTCAAACAAAGTTCGTCACGTCTGTTATTAATATTTTGTGCGACAGATACTCTTTCTAAACTCGACGAGATATTTTATAGAAAATTAACATGATTTATTTGCGCTGGACTGCTCAAACTCACTTTAGAAGAATAAAACTTCTGCAGTTTAGTCTTAGTCGATCTCTGTTTCTCACTGACGACCCGAATGGCGCAGCGGTAGTGAGGCTGCCTTACGTTCTTAGGGTCCCGGGTTCGAATCCCGGTTGGAGCAAATGTTTGTGTGGTGAGCATGGACATTTGTTTCCAAGTCATGGATGTTTATATGTATAATAAGTATGTATTTACAAACAAAAAATATCTATGTAGTATATCAACTATCTGGTGTCCACGACACAAGCCTCGTTGCTTACTGTGGCACTAGATGGCGCTGTGTGTTAATGTCCAGCGATATTTATATTTATTTATTGTTTGTTTATACCAAATTAAGGTTGACTTTTAGTTGAAAACACAACTTTGCATAACCAGAAACATATCTACTTAATTATAATTCTTTTTATAGGTGCAACTAAGATTATGTAACAGAATGTATGTACCCGAGGTACAGTCAGTTTCACGATGTGGGTACCCCCTTGAAAGCACCTACGTTGTAACCTGGGGTACTGGGGTACCCAACTGGGCTACCCAATTGATGCAGCCCACTGTACATTCTATCACTGATTGCAACTCGCACTTGGCTCACTGAACGCCGATGTTACACATCAGTAATCTATAACTCAATTGCACTGAACAAACCGGCTCTCCTGGAAACTGGATCATCGCGTCCCATTTATCCAACGCCCTAAGACTTGTTTTCGTAAACTCTTCGCTGAATAGCAACTGGTCCTTGCAAACGTCTGAATTGCCTTGAACGATGGTCTTGGAAACTGCACAGTCTGATTGCACGGTATCATCATATCTAGGGTCTGTCGGATTTTCAGGGAAAAATATAGAGGTGTCTTGATCAGTGGGTGGACTGGGCGGTATCTGGGCTTGGGCATCAGCTGGTGTACCATCTTCATTGACGAATCCTGGAAAATTGAACAAGCCATTTGTAATAGTTGGCTTTGGTTAGAAATGATTATTTTTTCATTTTCATCGGTATGGATGGAAATATTTGCTATCACCGTTGCAGACTTGCCAAGCTTCTGCCTTCCCATGTAAGTAGAGTAATCAGAACATGATACGACTGCTGGGCCATAGGCCTTCTCTTTGTGGTCAGCAGCTGGCCATCCACCTTGCGGCCCAGTGCAAGTTGGTGGAGGTCACAAATATCATCGAATTTTTGGTTCAAGGATATGCGTTTCTCCTCTATGTTTTTTGGCCGTTTTGAGAGATGTGGTGAAGGTATAAACTTCACAAATGATAATTGCTTGTCCATGATACTTTGTTCTTTGTGGATTCGAACCACAGTTCAAACGCGAAGTCGGGGGCATTTTGTTGGCAATTCATGCTACGAGAGCAAAAAAGACTATTTGCCATTAGACCGGCTTACTGACATAAGTTCAAATACTTACTAGTAACTGTGTATGCCAGATCTGTGTTATAATATCCCTTGCCATTTCTGCGGATATAGATCCAGTAAAATAAGGTGTCTCCAACTTTCAGTACAACATTACGATCCCTGTAAACCCACTTGTTGCCTTTGACTCTGGTTATGTCCCCATGAAGGACACCTTCGTCTAGTCCTTGGAATTCTTGGTTGATGTTTCCACGGAACCCGAAGAAGGTATACCCATCATCTAAAAACAAAGGATTATTTAGTCTGGCCTTTGCAGTCGTCAATGACGTTACTAAGGAGCTCGTGGCTAAATAATAACAGCCGCTCGGGTCAATCCTTAGGTTAAGCCGTGCTTGCCTAGGTTGGTCTGTGGATGCTTCACCACCCTTACATACCGAGTTTCCTCCGTGCCTCGGAAAGCAAGTTAAGCTGTTGGTACCGGCTGTCATTTGTAGATCTTTGACAGTCGTTACAGGTAGTGAGTGGCCCAAAAAGTCAGACAACAAGTCTTACAAAGTGGTATCGTATTACCCAGTACTAACTGGGTTGTGGAGGTCAGATAGGCAGTCGCCCCATGTAAAATATAGGTGTTCAGTTGCATCCGATTAGACTGGAAGCCGACCCCAACATAGTTGGGAAAAGGTTAGGCAGATGATGATGACGTTACTAAGCTCCTAGAGAAAAATAACAAAATGCCTGTAATCCCGAAAGGGTAAGTTGGAGATTTACTTATTGTCCGCCCACATCTCACCAGTTATGTTTAAGCCCTATGTAATAAGGGGCAAACCTATTTCCATAGACCGGGCATAAATTCAAACTCGGGGCTTCTAACACTTTCCCTGACCTGGGATTCCACTCGAAGACCCTATGCTCAGCAATAGCGCTTGCGACTTACCGGGATGGTATATTTGTAGGCAACTGAATGCATCTTGACTTAAGTTCGTTCGATCTATTATTTTTGATTTGATACATTTTGTTTTTACAGCACAGGAAAAACCATACGTATTATCACAACTTTTTTATAATATCCGAATCAACAAATTAAATCATATAATACAATTTCTTTTTTACCTCATTCAAACGAGTTTTCGCTTTGTGTGATATATATAAAGTCAAAGTTTAAATGACCTGATATTTTTTTAAGCTACCACCTAAGTACCTACATTGTGGAATAAAGTATTGAGAATATTGAGTATTGACGAAAATAGGTTTTCGTATAAAAAGAAAGAATAAGTTATTTATTAGCAAACAAAGAAGAAATGATTAAACAAAGTTGAATGTTACAATATTCTTTTTTTTTTGTATATTTCTATATTGATGTTTCTTTGTCTCCACTTTAATTATGAAGACAGATTTTGTTGTGTTGTGTAAGTTCATCTGTTAACGAATACATAAAATAAATACCACCACCGTAGGTGCGGGCCTGTGGACGGTGAGCTATGGGCTAGCTCGCCGTCCGTCCGTCTTATGACGACAGGCCGTGTCGACGGTGCGTTCGTGGGTCCACAAGGGCCGACGCCTGCTGGGGCTACGGGACTGTTCGAAAGAGATATCGTGACCCCGGAACACAAAGGGCGATGAAGGAACATGGATGGGTTTTAGTCAGTAAAAGTCTAACACTCCCTTCCGCTCCGCCCAGAGCGGGAGGAGTCATTTGATGATTTCCCATCCGAAAAAAAAGCAATAGGCCACATTACTTTATCCTATTACATATTGGGTACCTACTTAGGTACAAACAAACTGGCGAATTGTGGGTGTACTGTAGGTACACCTCTGTCTAACCCTTCGGGATATAGAGGCGTACTATATACTTATTATTTTTAACATAATAAACGGTCTTACCTTTCAACGTTACCCTAAAGCCTCTTGGGTACAAAGCTTCCACTGTTGGCGTAGGGACTTCGTAATCATTACTCCCTATAGCTTCACATATTGCAATAAACACGGATAAATATAGGACTACAGCCTTGTATAAACTCGACATGTTTCGACCACTTGGAGAGCCGAATGATTCGATACAAGCTGGTGAAGATGCTGCTCACCGGTTTTTAAAGGTCGGATTTTTTTAACAATAGGAAAATTCGATAACTAGAATCAAGATTCTTGGTAATAGTTTTATTTTTTTGGCGTAAAAGTTGTGTGATTTATGATCTTTTAGCTTGTTCCCGTGGCTTTGCTCGCTTGGACGTCGGAAATTATTCCACGGGAACGTGCATCTAGGCCCTCTATGGTAAAATGTAGGTTATAATAATAATAATAACCGCAAACTGGATTCATCACCCACGATCGGTGATGAGACTGTACATCCCGCGGAAGTGCGGAGGTCGAGGCTTTTTAAACGGGAAGAGCCTCCACAACCGCGAGGTGTGCAGTCTCAGAGAATATTTTTTAAAAGCCGAGGTGGGTATGCCCTGAGATGTGGTCGCAGTGGACAAGGGACTCACCCCGCTGTCCATGGCTAAAGAGAACTGGCACAAACCTGAAGTACTTACCACCGATGACCGCAAGGAAGTATGGCAAGGCAAAGAGCTTCACGCGCGCTTCTACCGGGCTCTTCATGGGCCCGATGTAGATTTTATAGCGTCCGTGTCCTGGTTACGTTTCGGCGACCTCATTGGGGAAACAGAAGGTTTTGTCTGTGCGATAATGGACAAAGTTATGTTGACGAACAACTACCGGAAATATATTATGAAGGACAGGACGGTTGACGTGTGTCGGGCATGCCACCTTTCGGGTGAGTCCATCAGACATATTATTTCTGGTTGTTCTCGTCTAGCTAACGGCGAATACTTGCAAGCAACAACCAAGTAGCCAGGTTTATTCACCAGCAACTTGCCATGAAATATAAAATTGTGGAATCTAAGGTACCGTACTACAAGTATGTGCCTGACACAGTTCTCGAGAAAGACCATGTCACGTTGTACTGGGATCAGTCTATCACCACTGACAGGACTATTGTTGCTAATAAGCATGTTATAGTGGTGATAGTCCGATCAGCGCGCCGCGTAATGATAATCGATGTTCCCATTCCGCATGACGAGAGCCTCGTGAAAGCTGAGAAAGAGAAACAAATAAAATATCTCGGCACACGAGCATTTATCGAAGCTCTCTTTAGGCGGTTGGATCAAGGGCCTGATTTAGAAGGCAGTACTCTTCGATAAGGCCCGCATTGTGAGGAGGTTCCTGTCTCTGCAGCTCTAACCACCGGTGGCTTGGACCTTGCTCCCGACACCGGCGGATCACTATTTTTTATATTTTAAAATGATTTTCTAAAGAGAAGAGATTTTTTAAGAAATATTTAAAAATGTAATATAAATGCGATGGTTAAATAAATGAAGACGATAATAATAATTATTTTATTATCAGGCAACTAAGGCCCATAGATATAATACACAAAATAACATTTATGTTATGTTCAGACCTAGGTTTGCCTGTGTGCCAAATTTCACGTCGCAACAGATATTTATAATAATAGTGTGCATTTTGATTATAATGCAGGAGTATTTATTAATTGACTGCCTCGTTGGTCATGTGGTCGCTAGCGTGACTGCTGCGACTGAGGGCAAAGTGTTATTGGTTTTTTCTATCAGGAATTTAGTAGCAACCACGGAGTCTGGATTTGTGCCGGGTTGATTGCAATAGGCTCGCCTCCTATTACATGGGATTTAAACATATGTATTTAGCGAAATGTGGGTGTACAAATGGGTACACTGGCATGATATTGTTTTGTTATTTATCATTCCGGACGAGCTCGTGGATAAATAATAACAGGCGCACGGGTCGATCTTCAAGGTCAAGCAGTGCGTGCCTAGGTTGGTCCGTGGATGGATGACCATCCCTTTCATACCGAATTTCCTTCATGCCTCAGAAAGCATGTTAAGCCGTTGGTCCAGGCTGTGATTAGTAAATCTTTGGCAGTCGTTACAGGTAGTCCAGTGGCCCCACAAATCTGACAACCAGTCTCACCAAGGGATACGTATAGCCTAGTACTAACTAAGTTGTGGAAGTCAGATAGGCAGAAACTCAATGTAAAAAGGGTATTCAGCTGTATTTGATAAAACTGAACGCCGACCCCAACATAGCTGTGAAAAGTCTATTCAGATTTTAATCATAAGTGTACCCAAAGTTTAATTCTTGGATTGGAAATAGTCAGTTGGAATTAGTAGTAATTCTACATTCCGCGAGGGCCTATTTAGGTCTACATTTCGTAACTCTCCCGATTCGCCAACTAAAACACAACAAAATACTATCACAAAAGTGCAGTTTCGTAACTATTTTGATACATTGAGTCTTGAACTGTGTTGACCATAAGATTCCGTTGCACAAATTAAACATAGCTATGGTACACGTATAAGTGGGAACATCCTAAAATTAATTGAATAATTATAACTAAATAATAGGGAGGACATGTCCAAAAACCAAATTAGAAGCCAAGCCATGTAAAATATGGCGTCCCACAGGGTAGCGTACCGGGTCCGCCACTGTTCTTGATATACATTAATGACCTCCCGAAAGTAACCAACCAAATGGTTCTTTTTGCAGATGATAGTGCACCTATAATAAATTGTACTGATCCAAATAATTAAAAGAATGACATCAACACTTGTTTAAATAACATCATACATTTTGTTCTTAAATTGGTAAATAATTTGATTTGGTAAACCCTTCATTTTGATACACCACACAACGAGATTGGAGGGAAAAAAATCGAACACCGCAATTTTTCACCAGTTTTCTTTGTTGTTAAACTTTTATGTAGACAGTGACACTCGCAACGAAAAATATTTTATGCATTTATCTATAGTAAACTATAACGTAATTTGCTTTTTTCCTGCGGTTTGCCTTCACAGATAGAAAGAGCAGCCAAGTTATGAACCCGCAAATCAGATTAATATTAAAAATAGAACACAAATAAATATCTATATTGGGCCACACAAGATACAGGCAGTGCCTAGTTTGGGGCCCACGGCTTCTTCTAGTTTTGTATTCTTTTAACTATGCTCACTGTTTTTGTTTTCTTGTTTGTATAATTTGTAAGTGTTTTCTGTGTGTGTGTCAATAAATTGATTTATTTACATAATTGTTGATTAAAGCAAATCATTTTATAAATAATATTGTTGATGAAGCTATGGTTTCAAGGCCAAAAAAAGCAATAAAACCAGAAACCATTATTTTGAAATAACTGACGACACTAAAAAAAAAAACAAAATTTCTTATATTACTTTTATTTAAAAATCTTATGAACTAAAATCTCAGAATCATCACAGATCACTTTCCAAGTCTACAAGGCGTACACTTTGAGAGAATCCACTCTCATATCGGTGTTGTACCAAGATGGAAACCAGGTGTTCTTGTGCTTCCAGAAGTCGAGCATGGCCTTGCTGGCTCTGTTCCTCCAGGGCTTGTCCGGAAGGTCGTCGCTGAAGTCGTGGACACCTCCCACGCGGAGGCCCAGGGACAGGTAGAACTGTGAAGAGGATGAGACTGATTAGTTTTTGATGAAAGAGGTGTCCAATTTGGGTATCATAATAAATAAAGGTTCGGTCAAATCGGTGTGGACAGATTGCTGACAGGCTGCGGAGACTGACAGATATTTTAGCACATTTTTTGTCAGATGCTGGTGTCCGGAGTCGCGCCTGGGACCTGGGCGCGGTGGTTATTATATAGAAAATTAATAATTTCGGGGCTAAACTATGTCTGTGTTTGTTGATAGACAATAATAATTAAAATAATACTAGTGGCTAATTTAAATTGTCTGACGTTTACAGAATAGGATATAAATAATGATGATGTCTAGCAGCCTCATTGTTGAACGGCCAATAGTTTAAATACTCAATAGTTTCAACAGTAGAAATCTCATGTCTAACAGTAATGCGTTTGGTAGTAGAGAATAATTTACCATGTATCAAGCGGCGGCGGCGTCATGATATTTCCTTCTAGCCAGATGCTAGTGTGCAGTACAGCGGGTTCTCGCAGAGAGAAGAATCCCTCGCCGGGGTTGACTTTACCAGTACCGTTCGCGATCTACTAGGAGCTCATCATCACCCTACAGCAGGACATTGGCCGCGCCAATTAGACGCCAATCACCGAAACATTGCGACTTCAACTTGTTTGTTCTGTGACCGATGTCGACAGTTTTTTTATTATATTATATTATATTTTTTATTTTTATTTTATGCAACTTTGGCTGTGACAATTCCACAAAAGATCTTATCGTTTCAGACGGAAGATCCTCCCTTTTCAATGGAGATGAGGAAATTGCTCTTAGTTCTATAAACTTGTACTAGGGAAGAGGTTACCGTTTCATCAAGAGGCGCCATGACAGTTCCTCTGAGCCAGTTGCTGGCGTGCGGCACGGCGTGTTCACGCGCGAGAGAGAAGAATCCCTCGCCGGGGTTGATGTTGCCGTATTGTTCGCCGTCTACGAAGAGTTCGAGGCCGTCTGGAAGAGAAGTAAGTTGGTTAATCTCAAGGTAATTTAGTAGGTAGTAAATAAAAACAGCCGCTCGGTTAAGACGTGCTTGCCTAGGTTGGTCTGTGGATGGGTGATCAGGACCACGCATTACAAACCGAGTTTCCTCCGTGCCTGGAAAGCACGTTAAGCCGTTGGTCTCGGCTGTCATTTGCAGATCTTTGACAGTCGTTACAGTGTCAGTGGTTGTGAGTGGCCCAAAAAGTCTGACAACCAGTCTTACCTAGGGGTATCGTATTATCCAGTACTAATTGGGTTGTGGAAATCAGATAGGCAGTCGCTCCATGTAAATCAGCTGCATCCGGTTAGACTGGTAGCCGACTCCAACATAGTTGTAAAAAGGCTAAGCAGATGATGAGTCTCAAGGTAATTTAGTAAGGGTGTTTTGGAATGAAAGCATTGTGTTGAGTTTAATCTTCTTTAAAGTTCTTGTATAAGACTGTTGTAGCAGAAATAACCCATTGGTAACCCAGATGAAAATAAGTAGTTTTTCAAACGGTTTGAATGCTATCGATTGTAATCAGAGTCGATAAAACAACAGACAAATACATAGCTTACGCGAGGAAAAACGCATATGTTCCATACCCCTTCTGACCAGAAAATGCTTAATTGATTCGCAGCAGAATCAGAATCATGGGCCACTTTCTTCTTGGCAAGCATAGCATAGCTTTTAGACCCGTGCGGCCATTACTTAGCTAACTTGAAACTTGACAGAAACTTGTAATTACTAATGCTTACACAACAGGTAGATACCCACTTATGATGATATGCTTAGCTATAAGCCTCTTTAGTAGCAGAATAAGAAGGATACTAAAATAGGTTCATATAATTATACAAAATGACAACTTTCAACCAGCTTCAAAATAAAACCCAAAAAAAAAACTCACCAGGCTTCCAAATCATAGTATAATTATGATAATCCTTGTTCCAGTTATCGATTCCAATTTTCTCCTTCATCAGCATAGACCTAAATGTTTCAGAGTCAGATAGGACGGGGCCTCCATACAACTTCTTGGCAAGACTTGGGTTCCCTCGAGCGAAGGCGACGCGCATTAAACCGGACTCATATCGAAGGCTTCCGTAAATATTGTCACTAGGTTCTAGATTGATTTCTGGAATGGAAATTGGGTGTAAGTGGCAAATAAGGTAATTGTGAAAATTTTAACTTTTTCAACCTTCTTTGGTTGTATAGTTGAAAAGACGACATTTTGTATTTCAAGCTGGGAAGTTTTTCATTTTCAACCATCTTAACAAAAACATGCTTAAGACCATCAAGAGAGACTCTACAAGGTGACTTACTTAGCGATAACGATAACGTCCAAAATGCATTAGGCTACCGAAAAGCTATGTCTAAATATCTGTACGCATTTTGAAAGGGGTACACTAGATCGGTTTTTGAAGTGAACAATATTAAGTTGTGTAAATGAGAAATGTATCCCGATGACCCGATCTAAAAAAGTGTAAGGAATTTCTTCGTTCATTTTTCTCTTTATCAACCACATTTGCGAACGGACGGCTCAACTCTAGAATGTTTTTAAGTGCCTGTACCTAAATGGTTTATTAGAAATAAACATTTGGAGTTTGAGTCAAGTGTTGTGTGTGATTTCAACTACCCACCTACCTATCTGCCAACAATGAAGAATCAATGCAAGTCGGTGTGATTGCTAGATAGAGTCTATCCATCACATTGCCGTGCGATACGACAGTCGATATAGTCGATGCAGTCTCTAGCCACTAGAGACTGAAAGACAATATGGCGGCGGATGGTGCCAATATTTGGCGACAGTGTTCCTTCATGCCGTTTCAGACATTATAATTCTTCGGTATTATGAAATTCGAACGTTTGATAATCGAAATATCGAAATTCGGAATAAAATATTTCGGAGTATTTGGGTGTTCCCTTTTGAAAGTACGTAAGTCACTTGCGTAAGTCTCTTGGCAGCTGATTAGGTCATCGGCAAAATACACTGACCTGCCAAACTAAGTACTTATCACACTTTTCATTTTTGAGGACATAAACGATCCAGTACATTATGATGTCTCCGACTTGCAGTAAAACATCACGATCCTCGTAAACCCACTTTTTATGGCTGGGTCTGAATTCTGCAGCCATGTCATCATTGTTTTTTGTTTTGACTTCTTGGTTGATCATTACACGGAACTCGACGGAGGTAAACCCATCATCTAAAAACAAAGGATTATTTAGTCTGGTTTTTGCAGTCAACGACGTTACAAAGCTCTTAGATAAAAATAACAACATGCCTGTAATCCCGAAAGGGAGTTGGAGGTTTACTAATTATTCGCCCACATCTCAACAGTTATGTTTAAGCCCTATGTAATAGTGCGCGTTTACGCGGATTAAGCGAAATAACGATTTGAAACTGACTTGCTACGAAAGATGAAACACTTTGGAAAAGAACAATGCGCTTGAAAAGAAGGGTGCACGATACCTTAATCTCCTCGTCACAGTCTCCTTGAGCGTTGAACACCACGAAAAACGACGAAACACACAAATTTTCACTTAATATCGAATCTTCATCGGCGCGTTGCGTGTCAGCCATTAAAAGTTCGATACGCCAGACACACGGTAGGACGCGCTGGCGCCGCATACTCCTTCTCGCTCGTACGAAGGCGACGTGCATGTGCTGGAGAAGGATGGAGATAGGAATGCAACAATTCAATAATCTAATTTAAAGAATTTCGCCAATACGAAAACAATAAGTGTCCGTTTCGACTGCTCGGCCACGGTGTCGTAGAAGAAAAACGACTACGTCATCATTACGAAGGATTTTGTAAAACACTAACAATGAAAGTCGCAAATTCGTAGATTCAATATTCAGAAAGTTATAAAGGTTTAACCATGGCCGCGCGGTCCGCACATGGAGAGCCGCGCGGCCACGCAGTTCTCTTATTACGGAGCTTCGTAAGAAGAGGAAGAGGTCCCATTCTTTTTGCTAACCACTGATACGATTTCGAAGAAAATGTAGATAGTATAATTATAGCCCTAATGTTTGAATTTCACGACCCACAGCACTTAAATGCTATGGCCGCGCGGTCCGCACATGGAAAACCACGCGGCCACGCAGTTCTCTTAAACGGAGCTTAGTAGAGGTCCCATTCTTTTTGCTAACCACTAATACGATTTCGAAGAAAATGTAGACAGTATGAATAAAGCCCTAATGTTTGGATTTCACGACCTACAGCACTTCTAACCTATAATACAAGTTAGAAGTAGGGTGACCAAGATTTATGATGCGTCAATCAGACATTTTCAATTTTACTAAGATAAATATGTAAGTACTTACCTTTTATTGTAAAAAGGATTAATGATTGTCTATTCGATTAGTACTTACTTACCTATACGAAAAAACATGCCTTCCTGCCTCCTTAGGAGGACTGCTATTTTAATAAATCAAGCGTTCGTTTAAAAAACTGATGTAGGTACTTATTGTTTTTAATGATGACGCCTAAATAGCTTACTGCAGTAGATAGTGCATGCATTTTTGCAAAAAAGTAGTGCATGCGAATGTCAGTGTACTTGCTTTGCGGGTAAGCCATAGATATCCGATATTCGTAGGATAAGCCATTCTAAATAACTTCACAAAAATGTCATTTTGCGTTTTTTTGTGTCCATTCATGCACTCTAACAAGACGTAACGACCCCCAAAAACGAAATAAAAGACTGGAGTGGGGCGGGGATTGCGTCCCGCGTGATGTTTTATCTCTATCAGCTGTTTTTAGTATCGTAGGTATCGGTGCCAAAGCTGAGGTCAGTGATAACGATATTGCACACAGTATCGCAATAAGTACCGATGCGAAAGCATTCAGCATAGCTATTCAAAAACGCTTCGATTCGGAAAGTCGTATGTTTATCTCGCTCGCATCGTTATGGCAAAAAAAGACAGACATACGCCTTTCACTTCAAATCTGATACCGACAGCTATACCTACCGATTAATATATTTGTCAGAAATACAAAAAAGTGTTAATCCCGTGATGACCAAGAAGGTAGGTACCTAAATAAAACTAAATAATTGATACAAATATTGTTGCATAATTGTTAATTTACAGTAATATAAATGAGTGTTTGATTAAATGAGTGTTTTCTTTAGCAATATGTTAAAATTTGTATACGTATACAGTGTTAATATTTTCGCATGACATGAGTACTTCTCCATCCAATTAACCATAGTTATTCCCTCATTATGATATTAGATACTACCTACCTACTGATATAAAAACGACGCTTTTGGAAATGTCTGATTGACGCATCTTGGTCACCCTACTTCTAACTCGCATTATAGGCTTACGTGCTGTAGGTCGTGAAATCCAACATTAGGGCTTTATTCATACTGTCTACATTTTCTTTGAAATCGTATCAGTGGTTAGCAAAAAGAATGGGACCTCTACTAAGCTCCGTTTAAGAGAAATGCATGGCCGCGCGGTTCTCCATGTGCGGACCGCGCGGCCATAGCATTTAAGTGTTGTAGGTCGTGAAATCCAAACATTAGGGCCATAATTATACTATCTACATTTTCTTCGAAATCGTATCAGTGGTTAGCAAAAAGAATGGGACCTCTACGACGCCTCCGTATAAGAGAACTGCGTGGCCGCGCGGTTCTCCATGTGCGGACCGCGCGGCCATGGTTAAACCTTTATAACTTTCTGAATATTGGATCTACGAATTTGCGACTTTCATTGTTAGTGTTTTACAAATTCCTTCGTAATGTTGACGTAGTCGTTTTTCTTCTACGACACTGTGGCCGAGCAGTCGAAACGGACACAACAATAATCTAATCCAATGAGTTTATATCTACATACTTCCAATCCGTATGAATCTGCGCAACCAGGGGGCAAACTATTTCCATAGACCGGGCATAAATTCAAACTCGGGGCTCCTAACACTTTCCCCGACTTGGGAATCGAACTGAAGGCCCTATGCTAAGCATTAGGGCTTGCGACTTACCGGGATGGTATAGTTGAAGGCAACTGAATTCATGTTGATTTAAATTCGTTCGATTTTTTACTGATTCCAAAATACTTATTTTTATTACTTTTGATTTGATACCATTTTGTTTATACAGAACAGGGTATGACGAGGAAAAACCTTGCCGTATTATCACAACTTTTAATAATATCTGAATCAACAAATACAGTCGTAGAACCATTTGTTTTTTACCTCATTCAAACAAGTTTTCGCCTTGTGTGCTATCGATACTTTATAAAGTCAAAGTTGAAATGACGAAAATAGGTTTTCGTAAGTAAGGAATAAGGAAGGATTTTTCGAAAATCTACGCTAAGGGAGTTAAATAGGGGATGAAAGTTTGTATGAGAGTCCGTCAGTTTTAAAGTTAATATCTTAAAATGTTGTGTTTAGGCTGACGATTAAAAATTAATCTAAACGTGTCTCAGTGTTTCTGATAATTCCACCCTATAGGGTTAAAAAGGGGATGAATTTGTGTATGGAAAGTCCTTAATTTTCGAAGTAAAAATCACAAAATTTAATATCTAGTCGTGTGGTTGGAAGCTACGGTGTTGTTAGAATTTCAATCCTTAAGGGGGTGAAAAGGGGGATGAAATGTTGTGTTTTAAGTTAAAATCACTAATATCATGAACAATTACGTTATCACGTCAAATTATCTTCCGTAAACCGACTTTACAGACAACCATTTTTTTTTGTATATTTTTATAATGATGTGTCTTTGTCTCCGAATTAATTATGAAGACGATGATGATATTGAAGATGTTGAAGTTCATCTGTTAACGAATTCATAAAATAAATACCATTTTCAATCACACACAATAGGCCACATTACTTTATCCTATTACATATTGGGTACTTAAACAAACTGGCGAATTGTGGGTGTACTGTAGGTACACCTCTGTCTAACCCTTCGATATACAGAGGCCTGAATATACATATATTATTTTTAACTCAATAAACGGTCTCACCTTTCAACGTCCCCCTTAAGCCCCTAGGGTACAAAGCTTCCATCGTTGGCGTAGGGGGTTCGTAATATCTATCCCCGTAATATCTGTCTATCTCTTCAGCTTCACATATTGCAATAAACACGGATAAATATAGGCTCACAGCCTTGTATAAAGACGACATGTTTCGACCACTTGGAGAGCCGAATGATTCTGTAAAAGCTGGTGACGATGCTGCTCGCCGGTTTTTAGAGGTCGTATATTAAAACCGGAAATTCTATAACGAAATTCTAGATCCTTGGTAATAGATTAATATTTGTGATCTTGTAGGTTTTTCCCGTGGTTTCGGTCGCTTGGAGGAAGGAAATTATTCCACGGGAACGGTTTCTAGGGTAAATGTAGGTTATGTGCTGACCTAGGTTTGCCTGTATGACAAATTTCACGTAGGATTTGGAAGAAAAAAAATTAGAACTCCACAATATTGCGGCCATTTTACAACTGTTCATGATGTTTGGTTTCTGAGTCTGCTTGCCTTATGGGCTTGCTGTATTGTAGACCCAGCGGTTTTGACGATATCGACAACCCAACGAGGTTTTGAACAAGTAAATGGAACACAACCCTGCTTTCTCAAAATCTTTAATTGTTGTCAAAAACACAGATCTATAGAGCGTACACCCTGACGTAGTCGACCCTCAAGGAGGCGTCATACCACGAGGGGTGCCAGGAGTCCTTGCTCCTCCAGAAGTCCAACATGGCCTTGCTGGCGCCGTTCCTCCAGGGCTTGTCTTCCAGGTCATCAGAGAAGTCGTTCACTCCACCCACGCGAAGACCAAGGGTTATGTGGAACTGAGGGAGAGAAAAGTAAAGTTCAGTGAAGTTAGTAGGAAGGCCAGACTGTCTACTGACGGTCTCAGTCCAGCTGTAGAAGATGACTGTGGCGTGAGTCTTTAAGATTTTGTGAGATGATATTCAAAAGATAGAAAGTCTTTTTATACAAGAAAATGCAATTGAATTTCTTTTTAACACGCTTTTATTAACTTCACCTGTAACTAACTTAACTATGTGTAAAAATCTTAAAAGTTAAATTTGTCCCACTTCCCGATTTCCCAACGAGCTGTATACATGTTTAGTTTGTATGACAATGCATGGCGTCGTGGTGGTATGTCTGAATGAAATATGGCGGACTATTTTATGCATTCCCATGATATGAGTATCAAATGAAAGGGTTTAATCTTCTCGGTTACGAGAAAAAGAATGACGTCACTCTACAAAAGTGTGCTTTTTCGTTTTTTTTAAATTGTAATTTTACCGAATAACGCTTTAGATATAAATCTGATATCTTTTGCAAGCAAAAAAAAATGCACTGTTTTAGACTTTCACGGTTTTTCGGATATCATCCCGTAAGTACTTTAAGTGTAAAAAAACATGTAGTAAATAGTGTCTCTTACCATCTTATCTAGCGGCGCCATGACGGTTCCCTTCTGCCAATGCGAGGCGTGTGCCACGTTGTTCTTCTTGGCGGCCTCAAAGAAACCCCCGTTAGGTGTTACGGTACCGTACTGCTCACCATCCACCAGAAAATCGATGCCATCTGTGACATAAAGTTGATAAGCTTATTTCCTAAAAATATTTAATAAGCACGAATCATCATATTTTTTTTAAGTGGAAGTCATATTATTTCGGGCAATTGCGAATTGCTCCGGACCCGGACACCTCGCAGACTTACAGATACGTCCGCAGTTTTATCCATACCGGTTTGGCCGATTAATAATTTCGTTGTGGGATCCAAAACAGTTGAATCGTGTCTCCGGAACTTTTAAAGCGTTTTTACCGCAGGCGCTTTTCTGATGGTCGTCCCTGTTGATTATGGCGCGCAGATAGGATTGGTGACCTTCCTTCTCATTACAGTTCTAAGCTTCAATTAATAATGCATACCTCTGCCATTGCTCTTTTTACTACTGCCTTGGCTAAGGAAGTCGATCAGTGGAAGTCGGAAACATACCTACGTTTCCACAAGAACTGAAATTTCTATATGATTACGACTTTAAATCGAATTTGTGCAATAATCAAGCGGTGCTGATCCTACCTGGTCTCCATATCATGGTATAGTTATGGAAGTCCTTGTGCCAGTTGTCGATACCGATCTTCTCCTGCAGCAGGGCAGATCTGAAAGGTTCGGACTGTGTGAGCACAGGGCCTCCATACAGCTTCTTGGCAAGTCCAGGGTTTCCTCGGACGAAGGCGACTCGCATCAGACCGGACTCGTAGTTATCTGGACCGTACGCGTTGTCTGATGATTCCAAGTTGATTTCTAGAGAAAAAAGGGTTTCATGAGGTGTTGAATAAGATAAAAAATGGTTACAAATGATTAAATAAATTGTGTCTAAGGTTTGGTATGTCCATTCCACAAGAAATTTAGTTGTAGACTTTTTTTCTAAAGTAACGAAGTATCTTACTCTTAGGCCTCTTAGCAAGATTCAACTTAACTACTTTGAACAAAAATAAATTCTTAACTAAAAACATTTATTCACGAACCAGGCATTAGCCAGATTCCAGAGGGTAACTTCGCGCGCACTTCTACCCTCCCGAACATGAAGTTAAAACTGCGTCTTGTAGTGATCTTCGCCGTCGTCACCGGCGGTATTGTCTGGGCCACTGATACTTCTCGTCTGCACTCTGGCGTGCCTGCCTGGCCTGTGCATCTGAAAATGTAAAGATAACTGGTAACATATGTACTTAACACAGTCATAGTGGTGCATGCGTCTTACAGCCTCGTTGCTGGTAGTAAGTGCGACTGCTAAGCATAAGGTCCTATCCTATATTCTATCGGGAATTTCTCAATAGCAGCCAATGCATCTGTGTTTATGCCCGGTTAATGGTAATAGGCTCGCCCCCTATTGCATGGTACTTGAACGTAGCTGGCAAAATGTGGGTATACTTGATACGTATACGAGGTACGCCTCTGCCCAACCCTTCGGGAATTACTACGCTTCTTCTTCTTCGTGTGTCATCGGACTGAAACACCCGGCCAGTACATCTGACCAGTATGTAGCCAGCACGGCTCTATCGTTTGCCTCGTTCAAATCCTGGTAGGCGCAGGTGGTTGTGCAGGATGAGCAGCAAACGAGGGGGCATATCCTGCAGAGGGGCTCCACACTGGCATTGTATTTGCGATGGGTCGAGGCAACACCTTTTGGCCAGATTATTTCTACAACGGCCAACCTGGGCCTGCAAACGGTTAAGAGGTTTCCAGATTGGCCATTGCAGTTCGTGTCTAGGAGGAAGAATTTCTCCTAGATTGAAGTGAGGATAGGTGGGATGTCTGATCCTCCACAGTTTGCTAGTAACGTGAACCTAATAGAAGTTCAGACTGTTGCCATCAATCGGCTGCGTTCATTTTGATCAGTTAACAACAAACACGTGTTAGCGCTGACAGAGGACGCCTTTCACTGGTCCAAACAAATAAGTGACATAATTAATTTACGCGAAGGGCGCGCGTAAATTGGATCACTTTAGTTAGGACACAGGGTATAGGAGAGTACAGGCAGATAGTATTTACGAAAATTAGCAACACGCAAACAGTCGCGTTTGCGAGGCAGGCTAATGCCAGGGATAATATTATTTCATCTTCTTAAGGTGATAGCGTCAGGCTAGCCCGCGAAATTCAAATTTTCTTACGTTTTTTGCAATTTGTAGACCAGTGCTAGGTTGTATGTTGATTAAAATAATGTTCGCACTTTTTCAAGGTCAAAATCATTCCTCGACCTTTATGAACTTGGAGGACCTACCATCCCCTTCGTGTTAGGTTACTTTATACCCTGCAGACAGAAATCCTACCCCTTTTTTTTCGGATGGGAAATCATCAAATGACCCCCCGGCTCTGGGCGGAGCGGAAGGGAGTGTCAGACTTTCCGACCCATCCATGTTCCTTTATCGCCATTTGTGTTCCGGGGCCACACGTCAACTACGCCTTGATATAACATTTTGATTGACCTTGACGTTGATTTTATTCGTAATTTGACCATCCAAAAATTTTATCAATTGTGTTCGACCTTGACTACTGGGAGAAATTAAAGTTTAAATAGACAAAAAAGTAATTCAGATAAATCGAATTATATAAAAAAGTATCAAAATTTAGATATTTAATGCTCATTTTTCTTAGTTTTGGGTGCCAAGAGGTAAGGTATTAGACGTAATTTCTACATCTCAAACATTATTTGCGTAGTTCTGAACAGATTAAAATATCGATTGATTTGATTTATTTTATGTCTCAAAGAAAGAGGATCAATCATAAAAAAATGCTATTTTTGAAAAATTTAAACGATTATTTAAATACCTACATGCCATAAAATTATATCAATATTGTGGTGGTACTTTAATAGTTATAACAAAAAAACTTTTTTTTTATAAAATATAGCTAGTACCAAAATAAAAGATAAAATATTCAAGTACCTGTCCGCAAGGTCCAAAAATCCCTCAGCATGTTGAGACTCAGCACTCAGTACCGGAGTGATGACCAGGGAGTCTTCCTCGAAACTCACCGTGTTGTCCGGAATATACACGTTGAAGGGATAGTCCTGAAATAAAAATGGAAGATGCTGGATTTCATATATTTTCGACTAAGTATGACTTGTCGAGTTTCAAACAAAGTTCGTCACGTCTGTTATTAATATTTTGTGCGACAGATACTCTTTCTAAACTCGACGAGATATTTTATAGAAAATTAACATGATTTATTTGCGCTGGACTGCTCAAACTCACTTTAGAAGAATAAAACTTCTGCAGTTTAGTCTTAGTCGATCTCTGTTTGTTTATACCAAATTAAGGTTGACTTTTAGTTGAAAACACAACTTTGCATAACCAGAAACATATCTACTTAATTATAATTATTTTTATAGGTGCAACTAAGATTATGTAACAGAATGTATGTACCCGAGGTACACTCAGTTTCACGATGTGGGTACCCCCTTGAAAGCACCTACGTTTTAACCTGGGGTACTGGGGTACCCAACTGGGCTACCCAATTGATGCAGCCCACTGTACATTCTATCACTGATTGCAACTCGCACTTGGCTCACTGAACGCCGATGTTACACATCAGTAATCTATAACTCAAGTGCACTGAACAAACCGGCTCTCCTGGAAACTGGATCATCGCGTCCCATTTATCCAACGCCCTAAGACTTGTTTTCGTAAACTCTTCGCTGAATAGCAACTGGTCCTTGCAAACGTCTGAATTGCCTTGAACGATGGTCTTGGAAACTGCACAGTCTGATTGCACGGTATCATCATATCTAGGGTCTGTCGGATTTTCAGGGAAAAATATAGAGGTGTCTTGATCAGTGGGTGGACTGGGCGGTATCTGGGCTTGGGCATCAGCTGGTGTACCATCTTCATTGACGAATCCTGGAAAATTGAACAAGCCATTTGTAATAGTTGGCTTTGGTTAGAAATTATTATTTTTTCCATTTTCATCGGTATGGATGGAAATATTTGCTATCACCGTTGCAGACTTGCCAAGCTTCTGCCTTCCCATGTAAGTAGAGTAATCAGAACATGATACGACTGCTGGGCCATTAGGCCTTCTCTTTGTGGTCAGCAGCTGGCCATCCACCTTGCGGCCCAGTGCAAGTTGGTGGAGGTCACAAATATCATCGAATTTTTGGTTCAAGGATATGCGTTTCTCCTCTATGTTTTTTGGCCGTTTTGAGAGCTGTGGTGAAGGAATAAACTACACAAATGATAATTGCTTGTCCAGGATACTATGTTCTTTGTGGATTCGAACCACAGTTCAAACGCGAAGTCGGGGGCATTTTGTTGGCAATTCATGCTACGAGAGCAAAAAAGACTATTTGCCATTAGACCGGCTTACTGACATAAGTTCAAATACTTACCAGTAACTGTGTATGCCAGATCTGTGTTATAATATCCCTTGCCATTTCTGCGGATATAGATCCAGTAAAATAAGGTGTCTCCAACTTTCAGTACAACATTACGATCCCTGTAAACCCACTTGTTGCCTTTGACTCTGGTTATGTCCCCATGAAGGACACCTTCGTCTAGTCCTTGGAATTCTTGGTTGATGTTTCCACGGAACCCGAAGAAGGTATACCCATCATCTAAAAACAAAGGATTATTTAGTCTGGCCTTTGCAGTCGTCAATGACGTTACTAAGGAGCTCGTGGCTAAATAATAACAGCCGCTCGGGTCAATCTTTAGGTTAAGCCGTGCTTGCCTAGGTTGGTCTGTGGATGCTTCACCACCCTATCATACCGAGTTTCCTCCGTGCCTCGGAAAGCAAGTTAAGCTGTTGGTACCGGCTGTCATTTGTAGATCTTTGACAGTCGTTACAGGTAGTGAGTGGCCCAAAAAGTCAGACAACAAGTCGTAAGACTTGAAAGAAAGAAAGTGGTATCGTATTACCCAGTACTAACTGGGTTGTGGAGGTCAGATAGGCAGTCGCCCCATGTAAAATATAGGTGTTCAGTTGCATCCGATTAGACTGGAAGCCGACCCCAACATAGTTGAGAAAAGGTTAGGCAGATGATGATGACGTTATTAAGCTCCCAGAGAAAAATAACAACATGCCTGTAATCCCGAAAGGGTAAGTTGGAGGTTTTCTTATTGTCCGCCCACATCTCACCAGTTATGTTTAAGCCCTATGTAATAAGGGGCAATTCTATTTCCATAGACCGGGCATAAATTCAAACTCGGGGCTTCTAACACTTTCCCTGACCTGGGATTCGACTCGAAGACCCTATGCTCAGCAATAGCGCTTGCGACTTACCGGGATGGTATATTTGTAGGCAACTGAATGCATCTTGACTTAAGTTCGTTCGATCTATTATTTTTGATTTGATACATTTTGTTTTTACAGAACAGGAAAAACCATACGTATTATCACAACTTTTTATAATATCCGAATCAACAAATTAAATCATTTATAATACAATTTCTTATTTACCTCATTCAAACGAGTTTTCGCTTTGTGTGATATATATAAAGTCAAAGTTTAAATGACCTGATATTTTTTAAGCTACCACCTAAGTACCTACATTGTGGAATAAAGTATTGAGAATTGAGTATTGACGAAAATAGGTTTTCGTATAAAAAGAAAGAATAAGATATTTATTAGCAAACAAAGTAGAAATGTTTAAACAAAGTTGAATGTTACAATATTCTTTTTTTTTTGTATATTTCTATATTGATGTTTCTTTGTCACCACTTTAATTATGAAGACAGATTTTGAAGTTCATCTGTTTACGAATACATAAAATAAATACCACCACCGTAGGTGCGGGCCTGTGGACGGTGAGCTATGGGCTAGCTCGCCGTCCGTCCGTCTTATGACGACAGGCCGTATCGACGGTGCGTTCGTGGGTCCGCAAGGGCCGACGCCTGCTGGGGCTACGGGACTGTTCGAAAGAGATATCGTGACCCCGGAACACAAAGGGCGATGAAGGAACATGGATGGGTTTTAGTCAGTAAAAGTCTAACACTCCCTTCCGCTCCGCCCAGAGCGGGAGGAGTCATTTGATGATTTCCCATCCGAAAAAAAAGCAATAGGTCACATTACTTTATCCTATTACATATTGGGTACCTACTTAGGTACAAACAAACTGGCGAATTGTGGGTGTACTGTAGGTACACCTCTGTCTAACCCTTCGGGATATAGAGGCGTGACTATATACTTATTATTTTTAACACAATAAACGGTCTTACCTTTCAACGTTACCCTAAAGCCTCTTGGGTACAAAGCTTCCACTGTTGGCGTAGGGACTTCGTAATCATAACTCCCTATAGCTTCACATATTGCAATAAACACGGATAAATATAGGACTACAGCATTGTATAAACACGACATGTTTCGACCACTTGGAGAGCCGAATGATTCGATACAAGCTGGTGAAGATGCTGCTCACCGGTTTTTAAAGGTCGGATTTTTTTAACAACAGGAAAATTCGATAACTAGAATCAAGATTCTTGGTAATAGTTTTATTTTTTTGGCGTAAAAGTTGTGTGATTTATGATCTTTTAGCTTGTTCCCGTGGCTTTGCTCGCTTGGACGTCGGAAATTATTCCACGGGAACGTGCATCTAGGCCCTCTATGGTAAAATGTAGGTTATAATAATAATAATAACCGCAAACTGGATTCATCACCCACGATCGGTGATGAGACTGTACATCCCGCGGAAGTGCGGAGGTCGAGGCTTTTTAAACGGGAAGAGCCTCCACAACCGCGAGGTGTGCAGTCTCAGAGAATATTTTTTAAAAGCCGAGGTGGGTATGCCCTGAGATGTGGTCGCAGTGGACAAGGGACTCACCCCGCTGTCCATGGCTAAAGAGAACTGGCACAAACCTGAAGTACTTACCACCGATGACCGCAAGGAAGTATGGCAAGGCAAAGAGCTTCACGCGCGCTTCTACCGGGCTCTTCATGGGCCCGATGTAGATTTTATAGCGTCCGTGTCCTGGTTACGTTTCGGCGACCTCATTGGGGAAACTGAAGGTTTTGTCTGTGCGATAATGGACAAAGTTATGTTGACGAACAACTACCGGAAATATATTATGAAGGACAGGACGGTTGACGTGTGTCGGGCATGCCACCTTTCGGGTGAGTCCATCAGACATATTATTTCTGGTTGTTCTCGTCTAGCTAACGGCGAATACTTGCACAGGCACAACCAAGTAGCCAGGATTATTCACCAGCAACTTGCCATGAAATATAAAATTGTGGAATCTAAGGTACCGTACTACAAGTATGTGCCTGACAGTTCTCGAGAAAGACCATGTCACGTTGTACTGGGATCAGTCTATCACCACTGACAGGACTATTGTTGCTAATAAGCATGTTATAGTGGTGATAGTCCGATCAGCGCGCCGCGTAATGATAATCGATGTTCCCATTCCGCATGACGAGAGCCTCGTGAAAGCTGAGAAAGAGAAACAAATAAAATATCTCGGCACACGAGCATTTATCGAAGCTCTCTTTAGGCGGTTGGATCAAGGGCCTGATTTAGAAGGCAGTACTCTTCGATAAGGCCCGCATTGTGAGGAGGTTCCTGTCTCTGCAGCTCTAACCACCGGTGGCTTGGACCTTGCTCCCGACACCGGCGGATCACTATTTTTTATATTTTAAAATGATTTTCTAAAGAGAAGAGATTTTTTAAGAAATATTTAAAAATGTAATATAAATGCGATGGTTAAATAAATGAAGACGATAATAATAATTATTTTATTATCAGGCAACTAAGGCCCATAGATATAATACACAAAATAACATTTATGTTATGTTCAGACCTAGGTTTGCCTGTGTGCCAAATTTCACGTCGCAACAGATATTTATAATAATAGTGTGCATTTTGATTATAATGCAGGAGTATTTATTAATTGACTGCCTCGTTGGTCATGTGGTCGCTAGCGTGACTGCTGCGACTGAGGGCAAAGTGTTATTGGTTTTTTCTATCAGGAATTTAGTAGCAACCACGGAGTCTGGATTTGTGCCGGGTTGATTGCAATAGGCTCGCCTCCTATTACATGGGATTTAAACATATGTATTTAGCGAAATGTGGGTGTACAAATGGGTACACTGGCATGATATTGTTTTGTTATTTATCATTCCGGACGAGCTCGTGGATAAATAATAACAGGCGCACGGGTCGATCTTCAAGGTCAAGCAGTGCGTGCCTAGGTTGGTCCGTGGATGGATGACCATCCCTTTCATACCGAATTTCCTTCATGCCTCAGAAAGCATGTTAAGCCGTTGGTCCAGGCTGTGATTAGTAAATCTTTGGCAGTCGTTACAGGTAGTCCAGTGGCCCCACAAATCTGACAACCAGTCTCACCAAGGGATACGTATAGCCTAGTACTAACTAAGTTGTGGAAGTCAGATAGGCAGAAACTCAATGTAAAAAGGGTATTCAGCTGTATTTGATAAAACTGAACGCCGACCCCAACATAGCTGTGAAAAGTCTATTCAGATTTTAATCATAAGTGTACCCAAAGTTTAATTCTTGGATTGGAAATAGTCAGTTGGAATTAGTAGTAATTCTACATTCCGCGAGGGCCTATTTAGGTCTACATTTCGTAACTCTCCCGATTCGCCAACTAAAACACAACAAAATACTATCACAAAAGTGCAGTTTCGTAACTATTTTGATACATTGAGTCTTGAACTGTGTTGACCATAAGATTCCGTTGCACAAATTAAACATAGCTATGGTACACGTATAAGTGAGAACATCCTAAAATTAATTGAATAATTATAACTAAATAATAGGGAGGACATGTCCAAAAACCAAATTAGAAGCCAAGCCATGTAAAATATGGCGTCCCACAGGGTAGCGTACCGGGTCCGCCACTGTTCTTGATATACATTAATGACCTCCCGAAAGTAACCAACCAAATGGTTCTTTTTGCAGATGATAGTGCACCTATAATAAATTGTACTGATCCAAATAATTAAAAGAATGACATCAACACTTGTTTAAATAACATCATACATTTTGTTCTTAAATTGGTAAATAATTTGATTTGGTAAACCCTTCATTTTGATACACCACACAACGAGATTGGAGGGAAAAAAATCGAACACCGCAATTTTTCACCAGTTTTCTTTGTTGTTAAACTTTTATGTAGACAGTGACACTCGCAACGAAAAATATTTTATGCATTTATCTATAGTAAACTATAACGTAATTTGCTTTTTTCCTGCGGTTTGCCTTCACAGATAGAAAGAGCAGCCAAGTTATGAACCCGCAAATCAGATTAATATTAAAAATAGAACACAAATAAATATCTATATTGGGCCACACAAGATACAGGCAGTGCCTAGTTTGGGGCCCACGGCTTCTTCTAGTTTTGTATTCTTTTAACTATGCTCACTGTTTTTGTTTTCTTGTTTGTATAATTTGTAAGTGTTTTCTGTGTGTGTGTCAATAAATTGATTTATTTACATAATTGTTGATTAAAGCAAATCATTTTATAAATAATATTGTTGATGAAGCTATGGTTTCAAGGCCAAAAAAAGCAATAAAACCAGAAACCATTATTTTGAAATAACTGACGACACTAAAAAAAAAAACAAAATTTCTTATATTACTTTTATTTAAAAATCTTATGAACTAAAATCTCAGAATCATCACAGATCACTTTCCAAGTCTACAAGGCGTACACTTTGAGAGAATCCACTCTCATATCGGTGTTGTACCAAGATGGAAACCAGGTGTTCTTGTGCTTCCAGAAGTCGAGCATGGCCTTGCTGGCTCTGTTCCTCCAGGGCTTGTCCGGAAGGTCGTCGCTGAAGTCGTGGACACCTCCCACGCGGAGGCCCAGGGACAGGTAGAACTGTGAAGAGGATGAGACTGATTAGTTTTTGATGAAAGAGGTGTCCAATTTGGGTATCATAATAAATAAAGGTTCGGTCAAATCGGTGTGGACAGATTGCTGACAGGCTGCGGAGACTGACAGATATTTTAGCACATTTTTTGTCAGATGCTGGTGTCCGGAGTCGCGCCTGGGACCTGGGCGCGGTGGTTATTATATAGAAAATTAATAATTTCGGGGCTAAACTATGTCTGTGTTTGTTGATAGACAATAATAATTAAAATAATACTAGTGGCTAATTTAAATTGTCTGACGTTTACAGAATAGGATATAAATAATGATGATGTCTAGCAGCCTCATTGTTGAACGGCCAATAGTTTAAATACTCAATAGTTTCAACAGTAGAAATCTCATGTCTAACAGTAATGCGTTTGGTAGTAGAGAATAATTTACCATGTATCAAGCGGCGGCGGCGTCATGATATTTCCTTCTAGCCAGATGCTAGTGTGCAGTACAGCGGGTTCTCGCAGAGAGAAGAATCCCTCGCCGGGGTTGACTTTACCAGTACCGTTCGCGATCTACTAGGAGCTCATCATCACCCTACAGCAGGACATTGGCCGCGCCAATTAGACGCCGTTCTGTGACCGATGTCGACAGTTTTTTTATTATATTATATTATATTTTTTATTTTTATTTTATGCAACTTTGGCTGTGACAATTCCACAAAAGATCTTATCGTTTCAGACGGAAGATCCTCCCTTTTCAATGGAGATGAGGAAATTGCTCTTAGTTCTATAAACTTGTACTAGGGAAGAGGTTACCGTTTCATCAAGAGGCGCCATGACAGTTCCTCTGAGCCAGTTGCTGGCGTGCGGCACGGCGTGTTCACGCGCGAGAGAGAAGAATCCCTCGCCGGGGTTGATGTTGCCGTATTGTTCGCCGTCTACGAAGAGTTCGAGGCCGTCTGGAAGAGAAGTAAGTTGGTTAATCTCAAGGTAATTTAGTAGGTAGTAAATAAAAACAGCCGCTCGGTTAAGACGTGCTTGCCTAGGTTGGTCTGTGGATGGGTGATCAGGACCACGCATTACATACCGAGTTTCCTCCGTGCCTGGAAAGCACGTTAAGCCGTTGGTCTCGGCTGTCATTTGCAGATCTTTGACAGTCGTTACAGTGTCAGTGGTTGTGAGTGGCCCAAAAAGTCTGACAACCAGTCTTACCTAGGGGTATCGTATTATCCAGTACTAATTGGGTTGTGGAAGTCAGATAGGCAGTCGCTCCATGTAAATCAGCTGCATCCGGTTAGACTGGTAGCCGACTCCAACATAGTTGTAAAAAGGCTAAGCAGATGATGAGTCTCAAGGTAATTTAGTAAGGGTGTTTTGGAATGAAAGCATTGTGTTGAGTTTAATCTTCTTTAAAGTTCTTGTATAAGACTGTTGTAGCAGAAATAACCCATTGGTAACCCAGATGAAAATAAGTAGTTTTTCAAACGGTTTGAATGCTATCGATTGTAATCAGAGTCGATAAAACAACAGACAAATACATAGCTTACGCGAGGAAAAACGCATATGTTCCATACCCCTTCTGACCAGAAAATGCTTAATTGATTCGCAGCAGAATCAGAATCATGGGCCACTTTCTTCTTGGCAAGCATAGCATAGCTTTTAGACCCGTGCGGCCATTACTTAGCTAACTTGAAACTTGACAGAAACTTGTAATTACTAATGCTTACACAACAGGTAGATACCCACTTATGATGATATGCTTAGCTATAAGCCTCTTTAGTAGCAGAATAAGAAGGATACTAAAATAGGTTCATATAATTATACAAAATGACAACTTTCAACCAGCTTCAAAATAAAACCCAAAAAAAAAACTCACCAGGCTTCCAAATCATAGTATAATTATGATAATCCTTGTTCCAGTTATCGATTCCAATTTTCTCCTTCATCAGCATAGACCTAAATGTTTCAGAGTCAGATAGGACGGGGCCTCCATACAACTTCTTGGCAAGACTTGGGTTCCCTCGAGCGAAGGCGACGCGCATTAAACCGGACTCATATCGAAGGCTTCCGTAAATATTGTCACTAGGTTCTAGATTGATTTCTGGAATGGAAATTGGGTGTAAGTGGCAAATAAGGTAATTGTGAAAATTTTAACTTTTTCAACCTTCTTTGGTTGTATAGTTGAAAAGACGACATTTTGTATTTCAAGCTGGGAAGTTTTTCATTTTCAACCATCTTAACAAAAACATGCTTAAGACCATCAAGAGAGACTCTACAAGGTGACTTACTTAGCGATAACGATAACGTCCAAAATGCATTAGGCTACCGAAAAGCTATGTCTAAATATCTGTACGCATTTTGAAAGGGGTACACTAGATCGGTTTTTGAAGTGAACAATATTAAGTTGTGTAAATGAGAAATGTATCCCGATGACCCGATCTAAAAAAGTGTAAGGAATTTCTTCGTTCATTTTTCTCCTTATCAACCACATTTGCGAACGGACGGCTCAACTCTAGAATGTTTTTAAGTGCCTGTACCTAAATGGTTTATTAGAAATAAACATTTGGAGTTTGAGTCAAGTGTTGTGTGTGATTTCAACTACCCACCTACCTATCTGCCAACAATGAAGAATCAATGCAAGTCGGTGTGATTGCTAGATAGAGTCTATCCATCACATTGCCGTGCGATACGACAGTCGATATAGTCGATGCAGTCTCTAGCCACTAGAGACTGAAAGACAATATGGCGGCGGATGGTGCCAATATTTGGCGACAGTGTTCCTTCATGCCGTTTCAGACATTATAATTCTTCGGTATTATGAAATTCGAACGTTTGATAATCGAAATATCGAAATTCGGAATAAAATATTTCGGAGTATTTGGGTGTTCCCTTTTGAAAGTACGTAAGTCACTTGCGTAAGTCTCTTGGCAGCTGATTAGGTCATCGGCAAAATACACTGACCTGCCAAACTAAGTACTTATCACACTTTTAAAATTGGAATAACTTAATAAGTACACAAGATATACTTTCGAAACAAAAAGGACTCGAAAAATAGTTTAATTTTGTCTCTAGTTTCAAAGAAAGCTGGTAAAAATTGCTGTTAAACGTTTTTTTTTAATTATAAATCTCTAACTTCTATAGTTTAGAAAAAAATGAAATATTAAAAGTGTAGTTCTTATTTTTGCAGGCCAGTGTATATAAAAGACCTGTGTACAAAAGACGGCCTCCCAAAAACGCGTTAACCAGATTCAAGTTTTTAAACTAGAAAGTATCGGTATTTTAATACTAACTTGAGACTTGAGGTTTCTTTTTGTGATAATGATGTAAAGCCGAGATTGACAAACATTATTCGGCATATGCTCTGTTGGAGGCATGGTCCCGTCTCAATCTTACACTAGAAGTTTGACAGTTGTGCGACAGTGACAGACAATGCTTAGGTCTACAGTAACGTTTATCCAGCTCGGTTTGAGACTTCCAGAACCTTCGACTCACCAGGTATTAGCCAGCTGCCCGCAGGCAGCTTCGCCCTGACTTCGATTCTGCCGAACTTGAAGCCGAACCTATGTCTTGTTGTAATCTTCCCCGTTATGACTGGAGGTAAGATTTGTGCACCTGATGCCTCACGTTTGCATTCCGTGGTGCCCAGTTGACCTGTACATCTGGGAATGGAGAATGGACAAAATTAATTGAAGATTTGCTTGCAGCCACTGCTAAGAATTGGGAAAGTATATCGCTGCCTTGCTTGCTTTTTTTTTTTAGATCTTTGTACGGAAACAGATCTATTCAATTTGAGAGAGCGCAGCTTTATAATAAATTACCGAAAGAAATAAGAGATTCTTCATCAATGAACAACTTGAACATCTTTAACACTATTTTCGCGGAAAAATTTCAAACACCTATCTAAGGACACGGTTTTTTAAGACCAATATAGTATAGATACCTTAACTGTCGAAATCGATCTAGCCGTTTGGAAGATGCAAGATAATAAGGAAATTTACAAAGAAACATACAAGATACGCGTGAAAAACATAACCCTTCCTTGGCAGTCGGGTAAAAATAGGTTAAAGTTGTACTTAACCAACCAACAATATTAAATCTACCCGCTGTATCGAGTACATACAGCGGGTAGAGATATATATTTTATAGATCGCACGACAACTATGTTAATTTTTTTCGATTTCTCATATTTATGTGAACTGTGTTAAATATGAGAAGTCGAAACAAAACAAATCGTGAACATTCTGCGCAATGAAAGCACTGGACAGGATTCTTTGGACATCAGTTCAGATCAGATATTTTTTAAAACTTTTTTGAGTTAGCTGCAAGAAGCCTTTTAATTTGTTTAGTTTCGTAATCAAATTCAAGCTTTACATAATAAATTTAATTTCGATATTTTCAAATGACTTGAATGAAAGGAAACGGCTGTCGAAAATTATAATTGATTCAAAAGTACTCTGATATTTACAACATCCGGGTAAATACTTAATGAGTGACAGGAAATTGGGACTTAAACTTAAACACGGCTTTGTAAAGTCGATGTATTCATTAAGGTTAATTAATTTAACTTTTAGTTGGCGAGAAAAATTACTCGAAATAATATCTTTTGTAATTCGTTGGCTTCATGAGTTCGCCACGAATTTTAAGCCCAACGATATTGGGTAATTGGGATCGGCTTTCAGTCTAACCCGATGCAGCTTTATACTAGTATTTTTCAATATCTGACCTCCAAACCGCAGTTACTGAAAACACAAACGGAAATAAAAATTATTTTAATGAAAAAAAAAAAAAAAAACTACTTTTTTTGTTTTTTTTTTTTTATTATTTTTATTACATTATTTTCTGATGTACACCTACCACTGCTTGTCTCTGCATCTCCCAAGGGTTGACTGGTAGAAAATGCCTACGGCATTAAGTCCGCCTCTGTACTTTGTGCTTGAAGTGTTAAATAAATAAATAAATACCCAGGCAAGGCTGGTTGCCAGACCTTCGGGCTTAAGACTACCTTCAACGACTGTCAAAAGCCTACAAATGACAGCCGGGAGGAACGGGTTAACGTACTTTCCCTCGCACGAAGGGAGCACGGTAGGCAATGAATGGTCACCCATTTACAGACCGACCGGACCTCGGCAAGCTTCATTTAAGGTGAAAGCGTCAGGGTAGCCCGCGAAATTCAAATTTTCTTATGTTTTTTTGCAATTTGTAGGCCAGTGCTAGGTTGTATGTTGATTAAAATATTCCTCGGGACTGTAAGATGTTACAGAATTATAATCATCAAAATCACCAATCATCAATACTCCAAGCTCATACAGGTGCAAGAATGACTTTTCCAAAGGTCAAAATTAGCACTGGCCTGCAAATTGAAAAAAAACGTAAGAAAATTTGAATTTCGCGGGCTGGTTGGAGCATCCACCTTAATCTACCCGAGCGGCTGTCATTAATTAAGTGGCTACGAGGTGATTTAGCAAATATTGGTCACTAGCTTCTCCCAGCGGCTTCGCCCGCGTGAAGTTTGATAATTGTCCCATGGGATCTTACTACCGTGATAAAAAGTATTCTATGTTTTAATTCAGGTTAAAAACTATCTGTGTGCAAAATGTTATCCAAATCCGTTCATTAGTTTTTGCGTGAAAGAGTAACAAACATCCATACTCAGAAACATTTGCATTTATAATATTATAAGTAGGAATAGGATAGTCTACGGCTTTAAAAGGGATGGACATGAATGTTGATGGATGAAGAGGGAGAGGAAGGCTCAAGGAAAGATGGATGGATTGTGTGAGGAATGATATGAAAGAGAAAGGTGTAAATGATGGCGTGACGTCTGACAGGGGAGAATGGAAGAAGAAAACGTGTTGCGCCGACCCCAAGTAGAATGGAACAAGGGAGGAAGTTAAAAAATAAAATAATAAATAAATACCGCTGGACATTACACACACCGCCATCCTGTGCCACGCTAAGCAATGAGACTTGTGTCGTGGACACCACATAGTTGATATACTACATAGATACTTTTTGTTTGTAAATACATACTTATTATAAATACAAACATCCATGACTCGGAAACAAATGTCCCGAACCCGGGAGCCTAAGAACGTAAGGCAGCCTCACTACCGCTGCGCCATTCGGGTCGTCAGATGATAAGTCTACGGCTTTAAACTTTTCCTAGTTGCCAGCTGCAGTAAGAAAAACCATTTTTTTGGCCCTGTGATAACGGCTCCAAAGTACGTACCCGTTAGTAAGATCCAAGGCTTCAGTGAGGAATCCCTCGTGGTGTAGCTTCTCTGTCAGTACCGGACTGATGACCAGCGAGCCGTCTTCAAAGCTTATTGTATTGTCCGGAATGTACACGTTGAAGGGGTAGTCCTGGAGTGAAAAGATGTTAAAGGTTAGGTAAGAAAGATCTCTAAAAAGGCGTTTCATTAGAAGTTTGATAAAATAACAAGCCTGGATTTCCTTGGAAGTTTAAGCAAAAGTTTATTTAGTACACCTACAAAACCAAACTCCGGGTTGCTACATCGAAAAGCCTGATAGAAAAATACAAAACAACAGGGGCCCTACTCCCTAACGCTTCGTCCGTATATTCGGATCTATCCGTCTCTCTCGCACACGTCTGCAGATGAGTGCGAGTGAGAGAGACGGATCTAGTAGGGCCCGGCGGTCGGTCCGGAGTAGGGCCTCAGGGCCTCACGCTCAGCAGTACCACTTGCGACCACTAGACCAACAAAGCAGCTGTCTGATAGTTGAAGGTAGGCATTGAGGGGTAGTAATCAAAAGGGCTCAGTTAGTGGAAGATCAACCAGCCTATAGCAGTCCACGGCTGGGCCTCTCTCAAGTTGTGCCACAACTCACGGCTCTCTGATTTCCACATGCAGTCTATTCTGCAACCTTTACAAAGTTCGACTGACATTTCTTATCATAATATTCTATGACTCTTTAAAAAGAGCTTGAGTAAGTTGTTAATGATGAAAAATACCTGGGGTTTTTGATATCCCTAGAAGGTAAACCTCTCCTTATAAGGTGTGCTTCGAAAAACCAGACATAAATTATGAAGATTCAAAACATCTGAACGTGAACCGGTTTTTAATATACTAATGCATAAATTTTCAAAATTGAAGTTTTTGTGACTGTATTTCTTAATAAAAAAAGCCCGCGTCTTATGTCTCAATGAGGAAAATATCATGAGAAACATTGAAGTATGAATGTGGATTGCTCTAAAAGTAGGTAAGACTAAAAAAAAAGATGGATGGACCGTCTAAAAGATGACATGACTAGCAATAGGGTGACTATATAGAACACGACTACTAGAGAGACATGGGAAAGGAAGACATGCTCATCATCATCATCATCATCAGCCTTTTAATGTTCCCACTGCGTGGACACAGGCCTCCTCTCTATGAGAGGGAATGGGCTATAATCCACCACGCGGGCCCAGTGCGGATTGGTAGATTTCACATGTCTTCGAAGTTTTTGGTTCTAGGACATGCCGATTTCCTCACGGTGTTTTCCTTCATCGTTTTGAGAGCAGTGGTGATGAAATAAATTACACAAACTAATGCGCCTGCCTGGGTTCGAACCCACGACTTACTGTTACTACTAGACATGTGCTCCGACCTTAATTAATTATTTAACCCAAAGAGATCCTGTCCCTGGTAGAGAATGCCTTGCGGAATTAAGTCCGCCAATACTGTACACTACCAATACTGTTTAAATAAAATCCGAATTAATAAATGACTAGCGGATGTCACGCGGTTTCACCTGCGTAGTTCCCGTACGGAGATAGAATATAGCCTATGTTACTCAGAAAAGACGTGGCTTTCTAATGGTGAAAGAATTTTTGAAATCGGCGCAGTAGTTTTTTAAAGTTTATTCATTACAAACATACACACACAAAAATACAAATCTTTCCTCTTTATAATATTAGTGTAGATCTAGCTGTCCTAAATTAGATAATTCGAAGACATGTGTGGCTACTACCAGAACGTACTAGGTTCGCTGGGAAAATTTCGGCCTCTTCCGCACCGAGAAGCTGTGTCTCTGCAGGGGCAGGTTACAGAATGTGAATGCTATTTACATACCGGCTCTTCAGGGAACCTGACCTCCGCCGACCAACTGGCCAGGTCCTTAAGGCCTGCTCCGTTGAACTCCTCGCTAAAGATTAGATCTCCCTTGCAGACGGGGCTGCGGCCCGCGACCACAGTGCGCGAGGTCTGGCACTGCACAGGGGGTGACGGGATGGAAGGGGTGCGGTTAGGGACTTCAGGGTTGGGAGGTCTAGATGTAGGGATGGGTTGTGGTGGGATTTTACTTGTGTCTGCCGGTGTTCCGTCTTCGTTTACGTATTCTGGAAGTTGAAAAGAATGTGGTGAGATTTTTGTAGAGGTTTGAACGTAGGTGCTTTCAAGGGGGTACCCACATCGTGAAACTAAACGTACAAAAAACCATTTCAAAAACAATGGGGTAGATGACACACCAATCAATTGAGATACTTTTTAAGAGCTGTCTAAACACGGTTCTCTCATAGATTTTGTATGGCAATAGCAAACTGTGACGTCACTGTTTAGTCAACTTAATGACTCAACTATTTATTGATTACAAAGCAACTAAAAATCGAATTTGGCAATTAATTGAAAATAAATAGGGTTTTCAGGGCCAATCAAATTGTTTGTTTTAGAGATTGGTGTCATGGAATTATTGTTGTATGGTGTCATCTACCATATTGTAGTCAATACCGTGCATTTCTTGTCTTCTCATATAAACAAAAAAGAGGGGCAAAGGAGGCATGATTACAGAGCACTGCCTAGAAAATAATTATTCAATTTTTTTTATTAAGAGCCAGTACCTTATCAGTTGATTAATAATTCGAAGAACGCGATATATCTTCGTATTTCGTGGTTGCTAGATTGACGTCGAAAATACTTCAGAAAACTCCATAATTTTTATGGAGTTTTTTTCTTACTTATGTGTGTAGCAAACACTTTAAGTACAATTATTTTTTATCCTTACCAGTAACAGTCCACTCCCCATTGTCCTGCCTGTAACCCAACCCATTCTTGATGACGTAAGTCCAGAAGTAGATCTTATCTCCGATCTTCAGCTCAGCATTCCTGTCTCTAAAGGTCCACACTCCATTCTTAGCTTTGGTGATGTCTCGAGCCCATTGACCTGCTTCTAGGCCTTCCATCTCGACATTGAGGTTGCCGTGGAAAGCCATAAGTGAGAAGCCATCGTCTGGAAAAGATTTGAATGAAACATAAACATCACGCCGAAGGGTTGGGCAGAGGTGTATCTAATAGTACACCCACATTTCGCCAGTTATGTTTAAGTCCCATGTAATAAGGAGCGAGATTATTGCCATCAATCTGGCACAAATACAGGATGTAAACCACCTCATCACGAAGCCGTCAACCAAGCATTCTGTACATCAAACTAAGTAACTTTACGCAAAAATTACGGCTGGGAAACGACTTTTTTTTAGGGGTGAAAAATCATGTTTTGTGGTAGAACTCAATGTAAAGCACTCAAACATTGTGCTGATGGATGGATTGAATAGTACGGGGGTCGTGGGGGTGTTTAAAGTAAAAATTTTACATTGAAAACTTGTATTTTAAAAAAAAAGTTGCTAAAAAGTTGGGACTTTGACCCCCAATATCTCCGTAACTAGAAGGTTCCCAGGTATAGTGTAGAACAAAAAATTATCGCAATGACGAGGAGAACAAGTGCCTTTCGGCTTCGTTAAGAGATGTTTTACACCCTATTTAGACTCAGTGGCAGCTACTGAGTAATTGGTACAAAAACTTAATAACACTGTTCTACCCGGGAATCGAACCCAATACCTCATGTTCAGCAGTCGCGCTTGCAACCACTCAACCAATGAGGCAGTTTGAATTTGAATGAGTTGTTTAAAATGGGGGACATGTTCATGAATGTGTACAATCTACGCAACGCGAAAGCTTTGTGTAGGAGATTGTTATTTTCCTCTCTTTGTGCTTATAGGCTTCGCCTAAGAATGGTATCCTTGAGCAGAAACGCTCGCGTGTTTTATGAGTAAGGCAACGTTTCCAATCACTTTAACAACATTTTTATATGTTGAACAGTAGATTGATTTTATTCAATTCATCAGCAGTTTGTCTACTGTATTTTATTTTATTTTTTAAGTATGTATTTACAAACAAAAAGTATCTATGTAGTATATCAACTATCTGGTGTCCACGATACAAGCCTCGTTGCTTAGTGTGGCGCTAGATGGTGCTGTGTGTAATATCCAGCGATATTTATTTATTTATTTTCTGCTCTGAATTGTTTTTCCCAAAAATAAATATGTAAAAAATAAGAAAAAAAAAACCACAACATTTATTGTTTTTTTTTTAATTTCTTCTGTTCATTCATAATGAAATTTCGGTTTAGGCTTTTGTTTTGTTAATTTTTCGGACACGAAAATAATAATATTTTTTTGTTCAGACTTCAGTACAATGTACTTATTAAAATGGTTATATCTACGCAGAATAAAATCGTTGATCAAAATTGGTCTTCGAGAAACTTGAGCATTTGACAGCCACAAGAAAAAGTGCGAACAAAAAATAATCTCATTATTATCATGTTGGTACTTCGATACTATTCAATTTGAACAAGTTTTTGTTGGCAAAGCAAACCTGTTGTAGTATGTTTGTGTATATTAGCTGGTTCATTGCCTTTAGCGTCATGGACCTCTAAGAACATGGCGTCAACGACCAGAACTATGAAGACTGAAAAAAATGCCAAACTTGTTTTAAAAATTAAAATACCTAAGTTGCGACAATTTATTACGGTTTGGGAGATATGGATATACAGGGTGCCGGGTGTGTATAAACCCTTAACGAAGTTGAAAGGCAGTTGTACTTCCGGTCATTGCGATCATTTTTTTGTTCTAGACATGGTCTAGAACAAAAAAAATATCCTGGGAACGTTACGGAGATATTGGAGGTCAAAGTTCCAATTTTTCCACAAGTTATTTTTTTTATAAATGTTTTAATGAAGATTTTTTGTAAAACACCTTCACAACCCCCGTACTATTCAATTCATCCATCAGCACAGTGTGTTGAAGTTTTACCGTAAATTGTGATTTTTTATCCAAAAAAAAAAGTAGTTTGTAGTTGTTTGTAGTAGTTTGTTTGTTGGTAGTTTGTTGTTTGTGTTAGTTTGTTTGTGTGTTTGTAGTTTGTAAATAGTGTTTTTTAAGGAAGTGTATCTATACATAAATATATTGTATGTATTACTTATATTATATTGTAAGTACGTTTTAGTTTGGTGTATAAAATAAGTAAATTTAAGTTTTTAACTGTATTGTTTGCGCACACAGGTATATCCTCTTCTGCAAATTTCGCAACAAAAATAAGGTTTGCTGTAAGAAAACCCAATTCTGGGTTAAGCTCGCCGTTGTACATAAGCTATATATTTGAATTTTGTGTGTATATTTTTTAATTTTGGGTGCAATAAAGAATATGAATATGAATAGTTTCCCAGCAATAAATTTTGCGCAAAGTTACTCAGTTTGATGTACAGAATGCTTGGTTGACGGTTTCGTGAAGGGTCTGTTCATACCCAGAAGATTGAAGATGAATCTTAAGAAATCCTCAAGGGATTTGGTTAGTGGAAACCTACTTCCTACTTAATATTATAAATGCGAAAGTTAGTGTGAGGATGTATGGATGTCTGGATGTTTGTAACTCTTTCACAAACTACTGACCGGATTACGATGAAATTTATCACACACTACGCTGACCCAGGCAACTTCGTCTGGTCTGCGTCACATAAGAGAGAAAAATCTCAAAAAAGGAATACATTTTCCCCGTTTTTGCAATATTTTTCATTTATGCTACGCTCCTATTGGCCATAGCGTGATGTTATATAGCCTATAACCTTCCTCAATAAATGAACTATCCAACACAAAAAGATTTTTTCAATTCCGACCAGTAGTTCCTGAGATTAACGCGTTCAACCAAACAAACAAACTCTTCAGCTTTATAATATTTATTATCACACACATACGTTTATAACCTAGATTACCACATAGGATACTTTTTATCCGGGTAGTGTGATCCCGTGAGGCTATTATCGAACACCACGGTGTAGCCGCGGGTATGAGCTAGTATAAAATTTAAGCTTATTTCTATTGCGACAATCCGTCGTATAATAAAATTACCTTTTTCTTATTCTTTCCGAGAATTGGGATCCTTTGCCCTCTTTCGAGGTATCGGAATAAATAGTGCGTGAATAAAATATCAAATAACACGTTACCAAGGTAATTTTATTATTGGATCTGAATGTTAAGGCTTCGGGATTCTGTTCTTTTGACATTCAATCGGCTTTGAATTCTGTTACCCGAGAAGCATTGATGCTCCGCTCCTTTAAAAATGTTGCAAAAACGGGCATAAAATTGTTTTATAATGATTTCACACGGGCAACAACTAGTGAGAAATATACAGACTGATTATCAAAACAGAAAACACCATATTGAAAAGATGCCTTGATGAATAAAGGCTAATAGTCTACGATCCCAGGGCCGCCAGACCTTACTTATTTTCTTATGAACAAAATGTGTGGCATCAAATAGTGTTAGTATGTACTGTGAACGTATGCATACCTGCTTACTTGTGTAAGTTGCGTAAAATCAAAATCAAAATCAATTTTATTTGTGTAACATAGGTAGTGAATACAGTTCTTAAATTAAAGATAGGTCGCTATGTTATGCCAAGAGGCGTACAAATATATGGTTGCATGCGAAATAAAAAAAATAATGCAGTAGTCCAACATGGTGAAGTCTGCCAGTTTTTCTTTGATGCTTTTCAGGAGTGCTTGGATATTTCTATGAGGTGTGATGTAGTGACAAAGTCCACATTTATTTGTAGTTTTTTCTGCAATGTCAAGCAAGTTATTCCTGTTGTCGGTGCTTATGATGCAAATTTTGCCACGTTTTAAATTACAGTGGTCCGAATTATTATTAATTTGTTTTGTTGGTGTAACAGTATGATGGGTAGAAGTAGTATTGCATATATTTTCATCCGTTTGTGTTTGTTTGCATGCATTTTTCGTTCTCAGTTGTTTATTATTACAGGCTGTCGATGTTTGTCGTTTTAATTTTGCTGGCGAATGATCCGTGAGATTACTGGTTTGTGTCTCCTTATTCAATGTTTTTATTCGGCATGTAGATTTATTTCTAAAGGATTTTTTAATTGGGGTTGATGTCAGGCTACTCACTTGGAGTTTTATGTTTGAAACCTTTCGTTTAGAACCTGGAGTGGCACACTTGGCATCTCCTGCACCCACCTGCTTATACAATTCTATGATCCGATTACATTTATCCAAATCTGACTTTAAATTTTTATTCTCACAGAGCAAGTTGTCAACTTCCTGATTCGCGCTTTGCAACTTAATCCTTAAATCGTTGATCTCTTCCTGTAGCGTCGCAATGGTTTCATCATCTCGCAGTGAAGTTTCTGGCATACTCATAACAGTTGCATCAAAAAGTGACGTTTCTGAGAGCGAGGAAGACAGGAATTGTTTTTTTCTCAGCGTTATGTTTTCATCCCCCATGAATGCAACTTGGTACACTTTGTTCGCCGCTGGAACGCTTCTGCGTCGTCGGAGAGTTGGTAGCACTGATAGCGCGCAAGATTGCGCGTACATAGGACTTTCGCCGTTCACCAGTTCGCACAACCGTGAGGATTCCGTGCACACTCGATTTAGTCACTATGACCGGCACTTTTTCGAGGTTTTTATTTTTGTTTATTATTGTTTGTATCACACTGCAAACAATTATTGGGCAGTAAACACTCCACTACACTTAAGTTTAGTGGAAAAAATATATTTTTTATAGCTGATAATTAATTCTACGACGTTAAATTACTAAGGGCACAACTAAGTGGTTTCGGGGCGCGTTCCAGTTCATAAATTAAAAATAATACTATTTTTTCTTACAGCCCGAGTGCTGATTTTTATATAATTATGTTACAGAGAATATTGTTAAAAACTAATAACCAATACTGTCAGACACCGCCCGTTGACGGAAATTTCTGCCAGACGCTTTAAAGCACAGAAAAATTAACGTGAAATATCACGTCCGAGTCTATTTTTTTTTTATATTTGATACTCAGAGGGTTTTATTAAGTCATTGTAAGCAGTCAGAACAATTGTAGGGTCGCAATTAATCATTTTTCATCTATACCTAACGGAGATATTGGAGGTCTAAGTTCCAACTTTTACACAAGTTTTTTCTATAAATACGTATACATGTTTTTAATGTAAGATTTTTACTTTAAACACCTTCACGACCATCGTAATATTCAATCCATCCGTCAGCACAATATTTCAAGTGACATTGAGTCCTACCGAGAAACGAGATTTTTCACCCAAAAAAAAAACATTTCCCAGTTTAAAAATTTGCGTAGAGTTACTTAGTTTGATGTACAGAATACTTGGTTGACGGCTTCGTGAAGGATTTGTTTACAGCCTGTATATTCAAGAGGATAAAAAGTCAGTCATAGTTCGATTTTCAAGGGTCAAACAATGAAAATACTGGAAAGTTATCAGATGAAATGGATGGCTCAAACAAAGGCATCGTTTGGGCCGAATAGATAGGTCAGGTCATATACCTAAAGTAAATAAGTCAGTGATCCATCATATACAGTGACAACGTAATCTAGTGCGGGGTCGATGCTGAGGTTTAATTGCTGTAGCAGCTTTACTTAGGGATCAGCCAAACTGGTACACACGGGAACACATCAATCTGTACATATCCATGTATAACCTGACCTCGATTTTTACGAGCTTCACAGTAAAATGAGAGATCAGCGTATAATGGTATTGCAAAGCACTCGATAAAAAAAAAGTTTCATGAAAATCCGACCACGATAAACTTCGTTCTACCTCTTGATAATTTTTTAGCTAAAAACTGGCAAAAACTCGCAATACACAGGTCCTATATTATAATACGCGTGCGATATAATAGTAAACGACACTTAGTATCGCTATCTATCGTTTACAATTGCGAGTTTTTGGTACAAGTTGACATTCACCTCAATCTATAGGGTGTAAAAAAACCAAACAAAGTCGAAAGGCACTTGTTTTCCTTATCATTGTGAACATTTTTTTGTTCTAGACCATACCTGGGAACCGTCTAGTTACGGAGATATTGGGAGTCAAAGTTTCAGCTTTTTCACATTTTTTTTTCTAAATACATGTTTTTAATGTTTGAACTATACTTTAAACACCTCCACGACCCCCTTACTATTCAATCCATCCATCAGCACGATGTTTTGAGTGCGTTACATTGAGTCCTAACGTAAAACGTGATGTTTTTTTCCCAAAAAAAAAATGTCGATCCCAGGAATATTTTTTTCGTAGGATGCTTGGTTGACGGCTTCGTGAAGGGTCCGTTTACACCCTGAATGTAGTTGGGAAAATGCTAGACAAATGATGATCGGAATCAAGTAGGTATTAGTGCACAGAGTAACAATATAATTATAAGGTAAATTGCATTAATTCACTGTCATAATTTTCCTCCTAGCCTATGACGACTGCCTTTGTATAATGTTTACTTAAGGAAAAATAAATGTTTTCCTTTGATTAAATTTTAAATGAATCCACTAATTTAATTTAAATTTGATGCAATTTTAAGGAAATCCTTAAAATTTATTTGAGAAATGGTAAATCCGTAACAAATATATAATTATTGTACATAATATTTATATAAATTACATAATACTTAAAAACCTGTCTACAATAACAAGATACTTTTTCTGTGGTTTTGCAAAAATACCTAAATTAATTATTCGTCGTTTACCTTAATGTAAGACAATGCATCATTTTATATAATTGATTCATACATAAATTAATAATACAAAACCTGTTTAAAGGAAAATATGTATAGTGCGTTTGCGATTTAAATTAACTAACAACAACAACACTGTTTTTCCAAAAGCACCTTTGTTTTTTTAAATACATGTTTTTAATGTAAGATTTTTACTTTTAACTTCTCCATGACCCCCACATTATTTAATGCATACATCAGAACAATGTTTTGAGTGTGTTACATTTTTACCGTAAAACGTGATTTTACACCCCAAAAAAAAAGTCGTTTCCCAGCAATAATTTTTGCGTAAAGTTACCTGTTATGATGTACAGAATGCTTGGTTGACGGCTTCATGAAGAGTTCGTTTACGTTTACGTTTTTAAAGTTGTTTTTCCAAAAGCACCTTTGTTTACCACAAAGGTGCTTTTGGAAAAACAACTTTAATACCACCCACAGGTTCGATTGAAGTCGTACTCATTTTTATAAATTTAATCGAATTATTACCAGATAAGTTCATCATAATAATTATCTGGAAAATAGCATCAATGTATACAGGGTGTAAACGAACTCTTCATGAAGCCGTCAACCAAGCATTCTGTACATCATAACAGGTAACTTTACGCAAAAATTATTGCTGGGAAACGACTTTTTTTTTGGGGTGTAAAATCACGTTTTACGGTAAAAATGTAACACACTCAAAACATTGTTCTGATGTATGCATTAAATAATGTGGGGGTCATGGAGAAGTTAAAAGTAAAAATCTTACATTAAAAACATGTATTTAAAAAAAAACTTGTGGAAAAGGGAACTTTCACCCCCAATATCTCCGAAACTAGAAGGTTCCCAGGTATGGTGTAGAACAAAAAAAATATCGGAATAACGGCGAGAACTCGGCTTCGTTAAGTGTCTTTTTACACCCTTTATTATTAAAAGCAATGATTTTTCCATTATAAGTAGCTATAATTAGTACTACCTATTAGTGATAATGTTGAATACTGAAACAGTCACCTTTCTCAGTAATAGTGGTCGCTAGGTTCGATTCCCGGGACGACCATTAGTTAGTTTTAGGAAATTAGTTTCTGTGGCAGTTCAGAAATAGGCGCGGCCGATGGATGACAATAGGGTATCCCTTGATGAAAGTTACGGTAAGTAATCGATTTTCAGTGGATTTACGACCAAATGGAATATTAACGAAACTATTTTGTTTATTCTTTTAAACTAAGTGTTAACCCATTTATTATGAGAAACTTTGAGGTCTAAAACATCAATTAAGAAAATGGAAAATAATAATCACAATAAAATTTATTTATTTATTTATGTATATTAAGCAAACTGCAAAGCACTTAATAGCTTTTTCGAACACAAGAACCGATTTCAAGACATTTTGAAAATGATTAGCATTTTTGAATAATTTATTAAACCAACAGGTTTAGAATGTTTTATTGAGTATTTAGTTTTGATTATTAAAGCAAATATTTGTGATACTGTTATTGATACCGTTAGCGTACATCATAGCAAGCTGGAAATATGGATACAATTAATTTTATTAAAAACTTTATACGTTTAAAGAAATGTCAATCACCATCAATCATCCGTCAATCACCTAAAAATACTAAGGCACATCGTCTAATTATATTTATATTGGATATGTTTAAATTTTGAAGGCTATATCATGTCGATATTTTGTAATCCCCTGCCACGGGCACATATAATGTCGAATAAGGAAACCATCATTCTTCTGCCCTTATCCCTTATTTGGGGTCGGCGCAGTATGTCTTCTTCTTCCATACTTCTCTATTACTCGTCTTCTCAGCAGTCACCTCCTTTCTAACCATATCATCCTACACACAGTCCATCCATCGTTTCCTTGGTCTTCCTCTTCTAGTAAAGCCATTTACATTCATACTCAACATTTTCCTCATTCCTCAAATAAGGAAAATGTCAAATAAATACTTTTCAGATTTGATAATTCGCAAGGTTTTCCTTTTTTTTTTCTAAACTTCACTCATTTACGACGAAGACAAAATCAAAGAATAAAAAAAATTGAACGAAAAATTGCACGTCTGTGGCTGTTCACCATCCTTACATCTTATGTCTTCCAAATTCAAATTATGACCACCATCTTAGAATAAGGAAAATCGAATCAATCTAGTGGTATATTTATGTTGTCTACGGTTATCTATTAACCACATAAATGTAGCGTCAACGAACTTATCATTGACATTATAGGTCATAATATATTTGTGAAGATTTTCCTTCTATTATGTAATGTGATGAAACCATGCACGGAGATTATATTGATAACAAATGCAGTATAAAGTTCTAAGGTAATTTGGAATCAAACGGGATGTAGAGAGAGGACTTTCCACACTGGATTAGACATGGCTTTACAATCTTATAGGTACTGTGAAATAAGTTGTTTTGTTTAAGAGTACCCCTTAAAATATAATATGACCACACCTCATATTATATTTTATCACTAGCTTCGGTGAAGGAAAACATCGTGAGGAAACCAGCATGCCTGAGAGATTTTCTCGACGGCATGTTAAGCCAAGTCAGAGGCCCATGGGCGGCTTAAAAACTCTGACACCAGGTTAGACGCTAACCACACGATAAGTAGTAGTAGTAGTACCACACCTTACTGCTACATGCTGTTTAAAGATTTTAAACCTCATCAAAGGTCGTGAGGTTCATGACATCTGTCATTGGTCTAATTAGTTTTGTTATCTTTTATAGGTTAGTTAATTGCAGGTTTCTCCCACGACCACTTTATTATCTCTTTTATGAAGTTAATGTTTATTATTTAATGTTGAGATAAATGTTTATCATTAGTTGTGTTGTTTGCCTTGATTGACTTTGTTTTGAAACGAAACTTTTGATGTTCGTGTCAGCACTTTTGTTATAGCTACTATGCTAGGTACTTTGACTTGTAGTCTGAGTATAAACGGACCTTTCACGATTCCGACAACCAAGCATTCTCAACAGAATGCTTGGTTGACGGAGTTCATCAAACTAAGTAAAACTGCGCGAAAAAATATGCTGGCATATGACTTGTTTTTTGTTTGAAAAATCAGGTTTAGTTCACTAAAACATTGTGCTAATGGATAAATTAAATAATACATGGACGATGAAGGTATTTAATGTAAAGTTAGCAAGCAAAACGTGGGTGTTATGATTTTATTAAATGAGATGCGCCCTGTATATGACCACGTCAATCGCGAAATCGAGGTTTTAACTATTTTGTTTACGGAATAAACAGATCGATCTTATCGTTTTATAGCATGTAATTTACATTAAATCTTAGGGAGGTAATGAAAGAACAAGTTAAACTAACAATTTAACAGAAGATGTTAATTTCCCTTTATTGTCCCTTTTTAAATTTCGGGGATTCCCTATCATTATCAAATTGAATGAATATGATGAAAGAAGTCAGATGTTTTAACTGAACAAATAATTATGCGTACTTACATAATGAATAAGAGGAAAATTAGAAAAACAACTGACTTATGACAAACTTTAAAATGACTCAATGATGATGATTCAAACATTATAGAACAAACATTAAAAAAAAATTGTTTTTAAACCTAAGACAAAGGAATTTGTCAGACAATGTTTATTTGTGATTTCTTGTTAATTGGGGTAACTTTATGTTATTTTATTATCTACTTGCACCCTCTATTATAATATAATATATTATATAATATAATATATTTGGATACAAATGGGATTTAACTTCATTTCTAGTCACACTTGTAGAAATATTTGTAATTTGACACATAATATTTTTGCTAATTAAACTTAAGGTACCTAGTAACTCGCTTTTTTAAATCATAATTAAAAAAACAAGCTCGTTCGAAGCTTAACTGGTAATAAAATTGATTTGATACGGAACCTCATTGCGTGATAAAAATTCTAACTTGGCCAGACTTTTAAAATTATCCAGCATAGAATTAGCTGTGTAGACAGGATATAAAATAATGATTTTATGGGAAATCCAATGCGACCTAGGTATATTATGAACCCTACAAAGCTTTACAATTTAACGTCTTGGCTTTTCCTCTTACGATCATTGCTTAATGTAAATAAAAAAAAATACTAGCAGTTTAGGTACTTTATGATTTAAAAAATCAGACTAAGTGTAAACACCAGTAAAAAACAATGACATTCTCTGTCAATTACACAACGATTTTTTTGGTATCCTCCAGTTCGATTTATTTCGAACTTATTCTAACCATAGTTTAGATGACGTTCTTGTTGTAAAAACCGATTTTAAGATCAGTTTTGTATTAAGAACTTCGTGGAGTCTAGTTGGATATACCTTTGCAATAAGGCCGTCTAGGTAAGTTTATGAAAAAACGAACTAACTAAAATTACCTGACCTTAATTTGTAAAGAAAAATCCCCCTGGTGATTACTTTAAAATGAAAATTCAAATGACAGTCAATACACTAGAAAAAATAAAACATATACCTTACCTTACAAACACAACAAAATTAAACTCGAACAGGAAAAACCCTCTTAAAAATAAATTAGTTTCAAAATTGAACTTACCTGGTACAGTAACCCTCAGACCCTTGGGCCAGATGGCTTCCAGCTTAGCATCAGGAACTTTATATGCATTCACGACGCAAGTCGCGAGTATAGCAAATAAACAAATCGTTGAGCGAGCCATGACGTCCGTGCTTGACGACGAATGGCAGCAGACTGAGGTTTGTTATTACGGCGACTATGCGCGAGAGCATCTGCGCAGAACAAGAAAATGATTAGAGGTGGCTAGTTCAAGTGTTTAATGGAGGCAAATGACTTTGGTTTGTTTTACTAATTAAGTGTAACGGGAAAATGTTATTTATTTATAACAGAATAACATCTTGCCAGTTTTATCCCGAAACAAAATTGAGGACAGGTTTATTCTTACACCCGAATTTACCCGGTGGAGTGACGATCTTCGCAGGGTGGCTGGTGCCAGTTATGTTTTTGGGGGAGACCATATCCTTCAATTGGCACAAATACAGATTTCGTAGTGCTACAGTATATCTAAATGGAAAAACCAAGTCACTTCTCTTAATAATCTTGATTAAAAGATGTGTGCCGATTCCCAAAGCAACAGTCTCCAAAGTCTCTAAAGTGGTGATCCCAACAACGTGATGTTTGGTTCTTGGAATAGTTGAGGAGCTGATAAATAAAAGTTAACAAACATTTTTCAAAAAATCATAGCATTGTCACCATTATTAAAAATGTTTTTGCTACATCACTACATAGTATAAAACAAAGTCGCTTTCTCTGTCCCTATATCTATGTATGCTTAAATCTTTAAAACTACGCAACGGATTTTGATGCGGGTTTTTTTTAATAGATAGAGTGATTCAAGAGGAAGGTTTTAGTATATGATTTGCGGGCGGGCGAAGCCGCGGGCAACAGCTAGTTTTTAATAATGGTGACAACGTTATGATTTAGTTTTACCTGATAACAACGGTTCTATCGTCACCATTAGCCTGTCACCGCTAGAAATAGATCTCCATTATCGCATGTCATTTTTATTTTATGCGATGTTCCGTCACTTTCGTACAAAACATTGCTAAATATCATATCACCAAATAATATTTAATACACGCATGCACTTAATGTTCAGAAAGCCGCAACCCAAAGCGGCATGCATCAATAACGCCAGCCGCAACCACGGAGTAATGCCTGTACAAAATTAAACCACACGCACCCGGTTGCTTTACATGAATATCATTGCCCTCTTTGGTCTGGCTACCCAGCAGCACCCGGGGGTTGTAAAACAGGTATATCTATTGCACGCGATACATTGCTTTGTGCCGCTTTTTAGATTTATTTACTTATTACGCTTACGCTTGCTCGTCCTTTATATAAAGGGTGTAAATACCCTTAATGAAGCCGAAAGGCACTTGTTCTCCACGTCAGGTCATTGCGATCGTTTTTTATTCTGGACCATACCTACCTGGGAACCTACTAGTTACGGATATATTGGAGGTCAAAGTACCAAATTTTCACAAGTTTTTTTAAATACTTGTTTTTAAGGTCATAACTTTACTATAAATACCTCCATAACCCGTTTACTATTAAATGCGTCCATCAGCACGATGTTTTGAGTGCGTTACATTGAGTTTTTCCGTTAAACGTGATTTTTACACCCAAAAAATAAGTCGTTTCCCAGCAATAATTTTTGTGTAAAGTTACTTAGTTTGATGTACAGAATGTTTGGTTGACGGCTTCGTGAAGAGTCCATTTACACCCTGTATTCAAACGTGATTTTAAAAATAGCCTATAATATACAAACTTGTGTGTTTAGTGCGGAACATCATAACTCTATAGGCTGCGCCAGATAAGTAGGAATTAAAGGTCATTGCTCTTTCATTAATTTCTCTATGTACCCTGACAATACACTATGAACCGTTTTTATTTCTAGAAAAAGTCAAGGATCACGATAAAGGTAGTTTCGGGACAAGTTTATGTCATTATTTCTGTTTTCAGAATTATGTATTTGAATAAATGTATGCGGGTTAATGACCTTTATTTCCTACTTATCTGGCGCAGACTAAACATTTATACATGAGAAACGAGCCCAAAAACTTTAGGTGTTCTATATACTGAAAAAGATTACGGAAACATAGCCATAATGAATAATTCGCCCATTTTGGCTGGTCACAGGTGGCAGATAGCTGATGAGCCATCTAATGCTAACAAATTGAATACATTATTTTAGCTTACCCACTTACTTTTGTCATTTGTTATCCCCACTAATGGGGATGGCAACTGTGAAACTAATGGCGCTAGCATCGTCATTGGTTGAAAATCTGTCAATGTCATTTTAAATGTCAAAATAGCTTGTCCTCATTGGTCGGATTGTGACTTAGCTAAGGTCACGCTATCTACATTGATCCTTGATAGACATTCCTCATTCAACAGTTCCTACCTTAGAACTATCTTCAAATCTAATCTAACTATAAAGAACAGGAAGTCACTTTGCTATGCTAATTCTGTGTAGCTATCAGCTATCTTTAAAGCCTTCGTGACACGTGAGCATTTGAAGAATATCTCGTGAAAATACGAGGTGTGATGTTCAACGCAAATGGAAGGGTAGACTAAGGAAAGTCAATCGTTTTCCCCCAAATTTATAACCCCTACCTTCGTAAAAAAGTTCTCACTATAAAATATTGGGTTTAATAAAACCATTCGATTTGATCCGATCCAGCCTATCTCTAGGTCGGCCCCAGCCACGCTCTAAGCCGAGACTAGTACCCACAAGGGTTTGCTCTTAGTACGTAGTCGCTAATCCTGGTTACCTTAATTAAGGTACCCATAAGATAACCTGGTTAAGGTGAAAGCGTCAGGGTAGCCCGCGAAATTCAAATTTTCTTACTTTTTTTGCAATTTGCAGGCCAGTGCTAGGTTGTATGTTGATTAAAATATTCCTCGCGACTGTAAGACGTATATAGTTACAGAATTACAATCATCAAAATCATCAATAAAACCCTCCAAGCGTATAAAGGTGCAGGAATGAAACAGTCATTCTTGCACCTGTATGAGCTTGGAGCGTAGGGAAGAAAATTTGAATTTCACGGGCTGGTTGGAGCATCCACTTTAAGCCGACGACAACCTGCTAGGCTGACCAGCAAAATGCCATTTCCAAAATAAATAAATAAATATCGCTGGACGTTACAGACAGTGCCACCTAGTGCCGAACTAAGCAACGAGGCTTGTGTCGTGGACACCAGATAGTTGATATACTACATAGATACTTTTTGTTTGTAAATACATACTTATTATACATATAAACATCCATGTTCATCAAATGTCCATCAAATGTCCATGCTCATCACACAAACATTTGCTCCCACCGGGATTCGAACCCGACCCGGGCCCGAACCGGGACTCGAGGCGTTCGGGTCGTCAAATTAAAAATAAAAACCATTCGTAACGAATCGTATCTACTACGATCTTGAATCGACACGGGAGCAAGAAGCATAACTTTACAAGTTGGGTGGGTAGACAACCCTTGTTTCAGGAAGTATTTGCTTTCACTTTTCAATTAATTGAAAAGTTTGGATCTCCGCTCTTCAAGATTCCGCTCAAGTTTTCTGATATTTTAAACGAGTATTTTAATGACGTTTAGGGTTACTACGATTATTAAAAGCTATGTTTTTTTATAACGAACCTACCTATAGATATTAAGAACTTATGTTAACAACCTAAATTCTTGCAAATAAATGTGTCATTAATTAATTAATTAATTAATTCATTCATTCATTCATCCATTCATTCATTCAACGATTGTTTGGAGTTGAACTCAAAAAAGGCGTTTCCCTATGTTTGGCTGTTCGTTTATTTATGTATGACAATTCGAAAAAAGTTGACTCTTTGATTTAGCTAGTATGAGATCGGGTAATGTTTAAACAATTCGAACAAAAAAAACCCTTTTTTTAGCCAATATGAGATTTATTAGGTTTTCCCTTGTGAAATTGCTCAGTGGCAGTCCGTTGGGCCTGGATAATGGCAATTGGCTCACCCCCTTTTTTAAATGGGACTTAATAATGCCTGGCAAATTGTGTGTATGTAGGTATAGTAGGTATATCTGTAGTAGGCATACCAACCGCCGCCTCACCGGAAAAAATAGGCGTTATGTTATGATTTTTTTTTCTCTTTAGATTGTGAATATACCGATAAGGAATCGACTAATGTGTAAAAACAGTTTATGCCAATCATGTAGATACCATTTTTTTTGTATAAAAACATACATGATAATTTAAAAAGTGTCGAGTCTATTCATTTCAAGGTCTATGGTCATAAGTGTGCGATAACGACCACCGGTTGAACCGGTGCGTCGCCACTTAGCTGCTTCGTAAACATACTTATGTATATTATAAACAAACATACATACCTTCTTAAGTACCTATGTTAATAACACTGAAAACGTGATTTTTAACATGTTGACTATTTGTTTTGAGTTTCCGATATTTCGGCGCTGTTGCAAGCACCATGATCACGGATAAACATGAACATGAAATATTAGTGACCGATGTCAGTTTAAGAACTTATATGCATACTATGTATAGAATATACGCCTCTGCCCATCATTAAGTTGGGCTTAAACATAACCAGGAAAAACCGGCCAAGTGCGAGTCGGGCCACGCGCAGTGTAGGGTTCCGTAGTAACCCGTTATATTAGTAGGCCGTTATATTTTAGATTTTGTTTTTCAATGCAAATTTTCACCAGTTATAAACAAACCAACCACTTCATCTTAGTCACTTTATAGGATTTATTCCAAGGATTTTGTATTTGGTACAAAATTATCCAACACGACTATTACTGCTAAACTAATAAAGTTATCTTAACCGCTATAGTTTTCCTTTAAAGTTCATGAAAAGCACTATCATCATAATTTTTTCCAGATTTTTCAAGCCAGCAGTTTAGCTTTCAGAGGGGCGGGGGCGTCCTACTGGAACAAAAAAATATTTCGTAAATGGAGCATTAAATTGAAAAGTAGCACTAGCAACCCCTAAATTATTTTAAAAGACCTATTCAACGATACCCCTCACGATGAGACAGACGACGAAAAAAAAAACATTTTCCAAAAATTTATTTTACCACTTTGTCGGCATTATTGATATACACACCTCTACAAAATTACTGCTTAATAGTACTAGCGGTCTCTTAGCAAAACCTCGGACAGACAGACAGACGGACATGGCGAAACTATAAGGGTTCCTTGTCAGGACTACGGAACCCTAAAACCCAACCTTTTATAATAATGGTTTAAAAACGGTAGCTATAAATGCAATGTTGACTGTAGCACGAAACGAAAACTCTGTCAAAAGTGCCCATTTTTAGGGTTCCGTAGTCCTGATAAGGAACCCTTATAGTTTCGCTATGTCCGTCTGTCTGTCTGTCGGCCTGTCTGTCTGTCTGTCTGCATAGCTATTCACAATAGAGTTTGTCTTGCCTAACCTGAAAAAATATAGGTACCTATTAAAAACTTTTAATCTTCGATGAACAAGAAAGCCATTAATTATTATCATCATTGAATTAAAGGTATCACAATTACAGCTGTTAGTTAGTCATTTAAATTACATTAGTGCGATGTTTGCGTCAATAATAGGTTTTTTTTTAAATTATACCTGAGTAGTATAATAAACATAGACGTATCCCATGATCTGTCCCCGAAGTAGACACAATAGTTAAACAATTGCATCTCGACCAAATTGGTCATTTGACAGATCATGATTACGGTAATAGAAGGTACGGTGTAAGAAAGAAGAAGCCTAAAACATAACCCTGTCTTTGTTAAAATACGAAATGTTATATAATTTCGGTCTAGCTCGATAGATGGCGCTACGAGTTGCATAATCTAAACTAATATTATAAAGCTGAAGAGTTTGATTGGTTGAACGCGGTAATCTCAGGAACTCCTGTTTCGTATTGAAACATTCTTCAAGTGTTGGCCCAGCCCATTTACGGAGCAAGGCGCTACGACCAATAAGAGCGGAGCATCAATGAAAAATTTTGCAAAAACAAGGAAAATTCTAAACGCAGACGAAGTTGCGCGGGTTAAGCTAGTATTGTAATAAACTGTGTGCTGTATGAATGAACTTACACAGTTTCCAGTCAAATGGAAACACGTCTAGTACGAAGATGAAAATACTACATACATTTCAAAATCAAAATCAAAGCATTTATTTCAAGTAAGCCAGTTACTGGCACTTTTGAATTGTCGAAACAAAGATGAAAATTAAATGTAGCTACAGTCCCAGTCACAAGACATAAAAACTGTGAAAGTACTGTAGTTGCCCATTCCCTAGCGTAGATCTCTATGGAGAAGAACGGGCAAGAAACTCCATGGACACTCTTTTAAATCAGAATATTGTTACAAAATCTTGGTTACATCATTCATGTTGAGATGGTATATTATGTGAGAACAATTTGTATTTATATCCACTGTTAATTTTAAGTTGCCAAACAAAGGTTTCTCAAACTTGCATATGAACTTACTCACTTGCTTCAAGATCAGCACCACAATGTTTTGCTAACAAATTAATTGGTAGGTACCTAAATATCTTGTGCCGTTATGAGACAGGCAGGGACCTACTTTTACACACTTACACAGTTATAGACTTGTAACCAAGGGTAACGGGAATATCATACTTCCTACGACCAATAAAAGTCCCCAAGATAGGATCTTCTTTATCGTGTGGTTAGTGCCTAATAACCTGGTTTCAGAGTTTTTTTGCCGCACATGGGCTTATGACTTGGTTTTACATGCCATCGAAAAATATCTCTCAGCATGCTGAAACCAGCACGATGTTTTCCTTCACCGAAGCAAGCTATAATTATACATTACGCACATGAATCCGAAAAATCAATGTTCCATGTCTTGCGTTCGAACTCGACTCCTGTCTTGACAGGATAGGATAAGATAACCCCACTTTGAGAAACCTTGACCTTGCCGATGCGAGAAATTCTCAAAAAAGCTTCAAAATAAGACTCAAATAAAACTTAATTTTCTTCTGTAACAGGATGCTGTCATGTCATATTAATGTTTCTATTAAATTGTATTTTCATTAATACATACTACGTATCTATTAAGCGTCTGCCATTGACAAGCGGAAATCCGTTCTTGTTTCTTTCTATTTTAACTTGATTAATGATAAATGGCTAATTTAGCTTTTGACGTAAAGATACGAAGGTAAAAGAAAACATAAAACTTAGATATTGTCGTAAAAAATCTTTAGACGACATTGATTTAGTAAAATAAATCAAATCAAGGAAAAGTGATATATGTATATCACTTTTCCTTGATTTGATTTATTATTAGAGCCATAATTTAATATTACAGGATAAAACTTTCAAGATTTTAAAAAAATTGCTCTAATATAATTTGGCAAAATAATGCTTGTTTGAATATTTTCAAATATGTATATCATAAATAAATATGTATATCACTTTTCCTTGATTTGATTTATATTTATTTTTATTTATTATTAGAGCCATAATTTAATATTACAGGATTAAGCTTTCAAGATTTAAAAAAAAATTGCTCTAATATAATTTGGTAAAATAATGCTTGTTTGAATATTTTCAATTGAACATTTTTTTTTATTTTTCCTGTTGCTCGGTAAACGGTCAAAGTACTATACAGCCTCAATGTCTGTATAGTAAGAAAAAAAATAGACATCAAACATTTTCTTGTTTTGCTTTGGTAAACTTTAATAATAGATTATACTGTTATAGAATGTGGAATATTTAAATCAAACCATATTTAAATATATATTCACGGTAAATCTTTGATAAATAATGAAAAGGGACTGGCCACTATGACTCAAAAAGTTAATTCGTCGCCATTTTCGAAACCGAAAAAAGAATCCAAATACTTTTTTTGAATGGCCTTTAGCATTTTTTTTCGGATGTTATGCCAGTATATTGTGACATTTGTAGTATTTAAAATAAACTTTTCTAGGAATACTGTGAAGTTTTTTATGTGTTATTTTTTAATCACTTAAAATATCGGATATTTACCGTTTTTATATATTCAAAAATCATTACGCTTAGCTGCTAAACCCAAAACTTTATCGTAATTGGCTACTTCGGCGGTACTTGTAACATATAGTGCAGGAGCTCGCATTAATATTGATTATTTTATCTTTAACTCGCCGATAACCTGAATTTATTTATCGTATACCGTCATAAGCTTTAAGTGGATAACTAAAAGTGGCCGGTAAGCTTAATTGTATGAGCCCAATTTTATTTTTATTTAAAATACTAAGCTTACAATGGTATATCCAGTAACTGGGTTTGGAGGTACTACAATCTGTCAAGTTTCTTTAATTGATTATCAACTTTGTCGCTAAAGCATGTTTAAGAGTGATTGGGAAAATTTGACAGTTTGGGGTAGCTTGATGTCGTCTGTACTTGCTTGACTTTCACCCCTGTTGCTGGGTCAAACTGCAGTCAACTTACTTTTAATGGGCTAAGCAGATGATGATATGGCGATCGTTTTAAAAATCAGATTTATAGTCTGGATTGAAAGCACCTATTTAAAACAGAGAGCTTTCAGTAAGATCTTTCATGTTTAAAACTGACTAATGTCATAAACGTGACCTATAAAGAGGAGAGAAAATTTAAAAGACAACGAAATTGACTTCGTATGATAATAGGACTTCGTAAATTTTATATTTGTCTAAGTTTTTTATAGCATCCACATTTATATCAAAACGACCACCAATGAAATGAATAAAATTTCGATAATCAAGCCATTCTCTTTCGCCAGAGATTGTTGAACCCTATAATAAACGCAAAAGCAATCTACGGGAACACTTGTAGATGTCTAGACTGCAAAGTCAAGCACTAGATGGATGTAGTTCTAGATTGGTCTGCCAGCTGGGTAGTTTTTTTTGTTTTTAAAACGTTTACCCACACTAGAAACTTATATTGTCACAGGGACATCTTCCGTGATTATTAGTTATTTTGAGCTTCAGATATTTCCCTCAGGAGGTGAGTCATTGTTTGTAATGAGGCTTTGCAGTCGCACCCACATCATCTACATGCCTTTTCTGTTCTATGATGGGGACCATAGAACAGAGCATCAGCTTTCAGTCTAAACGGATGCAGCAGAATACCAGTTTATTGCATTGAGCGGCTGCCTATCTGACCTCCACAACCTAGTTAGAACTGATTAATACGATATCCCTTGGTAAGACTGGTTGTCAATGTTTCGGGCTACTGTCAGGATCTGGAACAGCTGATAAAGATCTACAAATGACAGCTGAGACCAATGTTTTGACTTGCTTTTCGAGGCACGGAGGCGACTCGGTGCCTATATGTAATCCACGCCCAGGCAAACGCTGCCTAACCCGATTCTTGACCCGAGTGGCTGATATTATTTAGCCACGAGGTGGCTTATTTAGAAGTCGCATTCTGTTAACTACAAAAGCATAACTCAAAGAGAGACTGACGATACACAGGTACTATCGTGGACACTCCGCCTGATCACCACTAAGCTACTTTTTTCTTGCACTTACAACATAGAAACGCTCTCTAGCCCCGCCCCGTTGACTTTGTATAGAAATAATGAATGAAAGACGATACCGATCGGCCGAGCGCACTGACGACGTACGCCAAACGACAGTTATTGTTATTTTGCGCGCCAAATTGACGCTTTCCTAATAGGCCTAAACTTTAAGAGGGCGTAGCTCGGCGTCCCTGCATCATGTAAGCAAATTTTTTTTTAACTGCTCAGTCGGAAAAGACCACGACTGTACCTGCTAATATATTTGATCATATATGATTGTCCCCAAAACGAAATCTCTGGTTAAACTGACTCTAATAATACCTGCCCATACTGTCCCACAGCTGGGCAAAGTCCTCTCATATAGGCAAGGCACGAGCATTGATAACCACGCTTGCTCATGACGGGTTGGTGATTTCAGACTTATATTGATTATAACTTTCCTTAAGATGTTTTTCTTCACCGATGTCTGTGATGTCCAAGATAAACTTATAAAGTACATTATGAATTCAAAAAGTCACATTGGTGCTTGCCCGGATATGAACCCACAACCTCATGCATGAGAGGCGAGGCCTTAACCTCTGGGCCATCAGGACAAACTGACACTAACCTCTACATAAACTTCGAAAACCCAGAAGCATCGATAACGGTGAAGGTTAATCGTTAACTAACGAGCTCATATTGATCGGTTAGAGTTATTAACTCAGCGGTTGACCGATTACCGAGTGATAACATTTTGCCAAATAGGTAGTTTCGGTCATAACGATGTCAATAACTTGGACATAAGTGGCTGTAAAGTTATGGGTGTTATTCATATAGCTGTTGCCCGCGACCTTCGAAATTATTATAAAACAATACAATGTTCACCGTTTGTGCAACATTTTGACGTGATAACGTCATAAATCGATGAACACCGGCTGCACGCACGAAAAGGTGTCACGAATCCTGCGATCAACGCCCAACCCAAACCGTTGGACCTAGAAAACTGAAATTTTGCACAGTGGTTCCCTTTATAATGTAGACAAGGCATACGGAAGGATTTATCGAAATTCAACCCCTTAGGGAGTTAAAATACGGGATGAATGTTTGTATGACAGTCCGTCAGTTTTAAAGATAGGATCTTAAAATTTTGTGTTTAGGCTGACGATTGTAAATTAATTTATACGTGTCGTCTTCGGCGTTTTTGATAATTCCACCCCAAAGGGTTAAAAAAGGGGATGAAGTTGTGTTTGGAAAGTCCTTAATTTTTTAAATAAAAATCTCAAAATTGAATATCTAGGCGTATAGTTGGAAGCTAACGTAACGGTGTTGTTAGAATTTCAATTCTTAAGGGGGTGAAAAGGGGGATTAAATTTTGTTTTTTAAGTTAAAATCACTAATATCATGAAAAATGACGTTATCAAGTAAAATTATCGTCCGTAAACCGACTTTACAGACAACCATTTTTTTTATTAATGCTCTGCTCCTATTGGCCGTAGCGTGATGTTATTTAGCCTATGGCCTTTCTCGATAATTGGGCTATTAGTATTCCTCGATAATTGGCCTATCCAAAACTAAAAGTGTTTTTCAATTCGAACCAGTAGTTTCTGAGATTAGCGCGTTCAACCAAACGAACTCTTCAGGTTTATAATATTAGTATTTAAGGGATGGATAACGTGAAATGCTAGTCTGTGAACTTTACTCCGAACTTCATTCTATTTAAGTGATAGCTCACTACACTTAAAGTACTTACGGGATGATATCCGTGATTTTCTTTTACCTATTTCTATGAGCTCGTTATTACTTTAAGTGTAGTGAAAAACCGTGATAACTCACTATTCAAAAGCTTACACCTGAGCATTGAAAAAGGACCTCTCCTCACCTCTCTGTCTCTCTCACCATCCCCATCTCTTTACGTGTGTCAGCGAGGCAGTCACTACAAGTGTTATAATAACAGAACATAAAATCACGCCTGTGATACCCGAAGGGTTAGGCAGAGGTGTAACTAATATATAACTAACTAGTATTCTCACATTTCGCCAGTTGTTCATTTTCAATACGGAACGTGGTGTGGTTGTGGTACGTGTGAAGAAGCCCTAAGTCCCATGTTATTGCCATCAACCGGGCACAAATCCCGATTCCGTGGCTGCTAAGAAATTCCAGATGGAAAAACCTAACACTGCCCGATCCGGGAATCAAACCCAGGAATGGTAAATTGTACATTTTTACAACACCAATTTTAATTCATTATCTAAACATTATGACCGATACTGAGGCGTAGACTATACTACACGTTTCGTACGAATTCCTATCAGCTAATTAAATTCATATCCATATAAATATTTATTAGCGCACGGCCCTGTGTATTTGCTTTGTTTGATACATTCGGTTCGCCCTTCGTAATGAAAACCTGCGCAAACAATATATGATGAGGGTTTCTCCTGAATGTCTGATGTGTGTCTGTTTATTTCATTGTATGTTTATCTATTTTCGGCTAGGGTACTTTGTTTTATTACGTTCAGGTTTCTAGTGCGTGGGAGTGAAGCTTGTTGTTCAAGAATTTGTCTAGAGAAACCTGCTCTATTTATTTATTCAAAAGAATAATGACATGATAAGTTTTGAGTACAATTAAGTAAATAAGCACTACATGTGCTTATTTCCCAGATATTTCTTTGAGCAAACCTGCGAAAGGAGAAAGAAAAAAATAATGTAGGTAATGGGGTGTGGGTGTCTAACTTGGAATTTTGCAGAAATAAACACTAAGGATGATATGGCAAGAAAGGAGGTGTCTGTTGAGATGACGAGTAATAGAGAAGTATGGAAGAAGAAGACATGCTGCGTCGACCACAAATAAATTGGGATAAGGGCGAGAGAATGATGAAAAAATAAAATAGAAATAGTTTTTGAGAATTCTTCCCCTAAAGGGGTTAGGCGAGCTCGTCCACGCGGTCAGGCGGAGGCGGTGAAAGTTTTGAAGGCGGCGGTGCGTCGCACGGAGAGGCGGTGAGCCACACTCGTCCGCGCGGTGTCATACAAGCCAATGCGAAGTGTGATCCGCTTCACCACCCGACCGCGCGGACAAGCGGTGTCGTAAACTCTAATAACCACTTTAAATAAAATAAATAAATATCGCTGGACATTACACACAACGCCACCTAGTACCACACTAAGCAACGAGGCTTGTGTCGTGGACACCAGATAGTTGATATAGGTACTACATAAATACTTTTTGTTTGAAAAAGCATACTTATTTTACATATAAAATCCATGACTCGGAAACAAATGTCCATGTTAATCACACAAACATTTGCTCCTACCGGGATTCGAACCCGGGACGTTCGAATCCCGGTAGGAGCAAATATTTGTACTAAGAACCTAAGAACGTAAGGCAGCCTCATTACCGCTGCACTTTAAATAACAGTTGACAGTTTTAATTGAACTTCTTAATTGTTCCCGATGGAAAATCCCATCGGGGACACACGACTACCTACGAAAGTTCCATTATGTAACTATTTCCTGAAAATTCTAGTAAATTGAGCTCATAACAAGCGTTGTTGGAAAATCCAAGCTTGCGCCATGATATTCGTGCTACAAATCTGTTCGAACTAATGACTGTAAGTCACGCCATAACAAACAAATGACATACTCGACATTTTACTAGCATGGTGAGTAAGCCAGCCCACTTTCATTATCTGTGGGCGCCAGGAAAAAACACCTAAATATAAGCGCTTTGTTGGATTTTTGAACAGACTTCAAGAAAAGGAAGAGATTTTCAATTCTTTTTTTTCATGTTTGTCACCTCATAATTCTGTCATTTGTGAACCGATTTCAGTTTTTTTTTCTATATAATTAAGATATAATTTAAGTTATAATATATAAATAAGAAAAAGGGATGAGGATATACTTTTCGATTGGTCCCACAGAAATTTCATCAAAATCGGTTCCGTAATTTGTTTTATACCATACCTACTCTAAAAAGCTTATTTTATTCACGCAAAACAGTGAATAAAAAGGCCTTTTATTCATTGTTTTGTTTTTATTCACTATTTTGGTGTTTGAATTTGGAACACAAAAATATATCCGGTCTCTATTTCAATGCTTACACAAACTCCTTGCGCTAAGATTCGAAATTCAAAACTCTTTGGTACAAATAAATTCTCGAGATTTGATTGGTCGATATTTGCGACAAGGAGTTTGGCATTACATTAATAAATATTGTTTCACAAGTTGACCACCCTAATAATAATAATAAGAAAATTACGCTTGATTTCAGTCATTGCTCTAATTTTAATGTCCATTTCAATTAATGTAACAATTCTTATTTCTTGATTAAATTTCTATTTTCGCTTAAATTATGTCTTTTCTCGTAGTCATGATATAAAGTATAGTATGCAACTCCTGAATAAAGTACGAATTTATATCGAGGGCCATGAATCACTCGCGTCGTTCAGGATTCTAACAGTTGAATCACTCGCTGCGCTCGTGATTCAATCATTAGAATCCTTCACTTGCTCGTGACCCATCTACGGCTCTCGCTTTAAATCCGTCCTTTATTCACTAGTTGCATAATATACAATTTTTTTATCATACGGTTCTGTGGTGAGAGGTCTTCGTTTTGTTTTTTTTTTAATGTTGCTGGTTTTACTTTAAGATGTCTGTAACAATGTTGTCACTGTAGAGAAATAACAAAAAATTTTTCAACAGTTCAATAAGGGTGTAAACAACCTCATCACGAAGCCGACAACCAAGCATTCTGTAGGTATATCAATCTAAGTAACTTTACGAATTAAAAAATTATTGCTGGGAAACGACTTTTTTTTTTGGGGTGAAAACTCATGTTTTTTGGTAGAACTCAATGTAACGCACTCAAAACATTGTGTTGATGGATGCATTGAATAGTACCCGGGTCGTGGAGGTGTTTATAGTAAAAATCTTACCATCAAAACTTGTCTTTAAAAAAAAACTTGTCAAAAAGTTGGAACTTTGACCCCCAATACCTATCTTCGTAACTAGAAGGTTCCCCAGGTATGGTGTAGAACCAAAAAAATATCGCAATGACGGGGAGATCATGAGCCTTATTCGGCTTCGTTAAGAGGTTTTTTACACCCAAAGCGTTAAAGCGTTTATTATCAAGTTTGGGTGTCACTTAGCGTTTGTTGAAAAGGGGGCTACCTAGACCATTTCTGGGTACCTGGGGTACCTACACCATAAGTAGGTATAGGTAATCAATTGTTTATACATTCCCGTTACTCCGTTCATTGTTTACATTATTACATTAATGGAATAATAACCTAATAGCAGTAGAACACTGGGTTTTTCTACAACGATTTTTATAAGGGCAGTGTTTAGGGTTCCGTACCTCAAAAGTTAAAAAAGGAACCCTTATAAAATCACTTTCTTGTCCGTCTGTCACCACCGATTTTCTCAGGAACGGGTGGACCTAGCAAGTTGAAATTTATATCAGATACTGAAGTCGAGAGTCCCTATTAGATGTATAAGATAAAATATATACAACATGTAACGTAATTAACGCACACCCTCAGACACCCCAATTAGTTTATTATGTTATAATCATAATACATGCACTGAATTTTTAATTAAACATGTCTAGGCAATGATTATTTAATAAATTAGTTTTCCTAATTCCGGAAGAATGTTGTAGTCACAGTACAAATCAACGAACACACACAGTCGCATACGTAGGTCTCATACCTACGTATGCGACTGTGTGAGTCTAGCTAGCCTAGTAGGTATTCACTCGCGTTCGAGACAGCTGTTAACGTCGTCGCTCGACTTAACTTCAATAGAAAAGTTCAATACATTTTAATGCCTGTTTTATTAATTGATGTTTTAATTTAGAAAGCACTTCGTCATTTTTTATCAAAAGCGTTCACTATCCTATTTTTTAGATCCTCGGCACGTCTTGTTGTCGCACTACAATAAACTGACGATTTAATACGTCCCCACAAAAAAAGTCGTAAAATCAGCTGATTGGGGATTCTCATCGAATTAATTCCATATTTCGTTTTGAAAACAAGTACGTGTACGACAATCGGCTCCCCTGTCGATGGCTGTGTTCGGACGGAACGTTCCATGGCCACGAAGTAGCAGCTAACATAGTCCTACCCTGCGGTCTACTCTTGTACCATACTTTTGGTTGACTTGAATGTTCTGCCAGCTAGAACCACATTATCACCACACTGCACCGTGCCACAGTCCTCACCATTTCACTGAACATTTTGTGTCAATTATTGGAAAGACATCGCGCGCGAAAAACTATTTGCATACACTGTACGGAAGTTCGCGCGTGACTAAATATTGTTTACATTTATTTAAGTTAGCTTTGATCGTAGGCGCCGGCGCCGCCCGGTGTCATGGTGGCTATCTCGCTCTATCCCAGGTTTTTAATTTGCACGAGAAAGGGAACGAAAACAAGTATGACATATTTTGCATTTTGTTGGTTTATCTATTGTGTCCTTTAACGAGTGCCCGTTTAGTGTGTGCGTGCGGTTGAATCGCCAAGTTTACCTAACTGTATTTGTAACGACTTTAACTTGAAACAAGGTTCATTTTTCTTTATTTTGTATTGAATGGCGGAATTTGTATTAATACAAATAAAACTGCACTTTTAAAAGTCTTATTGCCTTGAGTTACGGTCCATTTCAGTTTGCTTGGACTATACAGGGGTAGTGTGACTATAAATTACGTAGCTTTAATTAATTTTGGGATAAAAAATTACCTATATTAAAAATTATAGAAATCGATTCAGTAAACGATTCTGAACAAAGTAATTTCAGGATGTGCGTTAATTATGTTACATGTTGTATATAATAAAATCAAGTTCCTGGGTCAACACGATAAAAAGATATGGGCAAATTTAGATTTTTGCGAATACTTTTAAGTACCAAAATATTTACCTTAATTTTTATATTTTTTTTTATTTTTCGGAATTTTCTGTAAGACCTTGCTTTTAACCAAAATTGACAATTCTAGGTAAACCGGAAGTACCCTATAGGTTTTGGGTCGAAAACCTATATGGTAGTTCCCGTTGACCTAGTTTATTTTGTGAATCACTGTTTTGATATTTTGTAAGTGCAATGTAGGTGTCTGTGAAACTAACCGTTGCCCGCGACTTTCGTTCGCGTTAAATTAACTATTCAAAAAATAAAATTAATTATACAAATAAATAAAATTGAAGTCGTCATCATCATTTCAGCCGAAAGACGTCCACTGCTGGACATAGGTCTCCCCCAAGTGTCGCTACATTGACCGGTCCCATGCGTCTCGCATCCAGCGACCGCGACTTCAATTTCCGCGACCTTCAACCAGGTCATCGGAAATTGAAGTGTATGTTTGTAATTAAAAAAAAAACAGCTTTTTACTGAATGCATATGAAAGTACGATACTCATTTTTTTTTGTGTGTCTGTCTGTTGAAGTCTTAAAGCGTCTATTTCAAAAGTAAATCCAGAGTAATTTTATTCCCCAAAAACATTTCTGTGGCGGCACGTAAACAAATATCGCAGCTTTGCTTCAAAAATGTAAATATGATACCAGCCTATAAGTATGGGCCACCTCCCGGTTCATCACTTTTCCATTTCACCACCAAAACCAGTGAAAAAGCTGCCATTTCGTAACTATTTTGATATGATACGTTGAGTCCCTTTTGGCCAACTATAATAATATTTTGTACAGTTAGCTCGCAAACAAGAATAGAATAGAATACAATTTCTCTTCATTCGAGTACCCATGGCTCAAAAACTATTAGTCAAAACTTCGAAAAAATAAACAAAAATTGAAAAATAGAAATTGTTGTTAAAAATAAAGACAATGTTAATTAAATATATTTGTACGCCTCCGGGAAAACCATAGATGATCTACCTATCTGGAACACCACTATTGTAATTTGACCTACGTTTACAAATAAAGCATTCTGATCACTGATAAGACAAAGAAACAAGACAAGGATACTTTTTGTTGATGTTCTTCTTGTGAAACACGCATTCTCAATAGTTGGCGAAACGAGACTGACATTAGTATTAGTATTAATTATGTTAAGGCGCCTCCACGACCAAAATTAGCAACTCTATTTGTGGTGGTTCAAACTTCGTTGGAAATCCTGTTAGAATAAAGTTCTAATCTGCTTGCACTACAAAGTGATTGTTACGTCAGTCACTGCGGGCCGAATAGTGCGAAAGGAGTGGTTTTTATTCTTTATAAAATCAAATATTCGTCTTTTGGAAAAAAAAAACGACCATTATGTTTGTTATTAAATTGCCTATCCATTAGTCATCACTCATTTCTGTGGTTTCGTTGTGAGGGGATTTATTAAACAATAGGCTACAAAAAAAACGACAATTTTGGAGTCAAGTATATGTAGAATGTATTTTTTATTAGTTCGTTTTTCTTTTGGATAAAGAGGAGTAAGTAGCCTCCAAAAAACTGCTCGCTCGAGGTCATTTGCTCGTCGGCCCCCTTAAGCGGGCGAATCGGAAAAGTAGCGACACGGGATGTATCCCTAGTAGGCAGGGTGACATTATGGTGTGGTAAATCCGCATATGTTGACATTTTCTGCTTTTTCTGTGTATTTTTAAGGGGTTTTCCTTAAAGGAATGTTTTTGATAAGCACGTATTTTGGGAGTAAAGTGTATCGTGACTTAAAGGATATACTTTACGTAGGAAAGTTGATTTTTTGCTGTATCACCTCTCGATGTGCAGCCCAAAACAACGTGAAATCTTCTATCGCTAAGTTGTTATTCGGCAGGTTCATTACCTAGCTGTATGTATGTTTAACTTGCACCAACTTAGTTACAGGCTTACAGGTCAAGTTGAACGCACTAAAGTCCTTCGTTAGTAATGTAGCCAAGGCTTTAGTCCTATTGAGGATATTCTCAAGGTATAGTATTATGTCATTGGGACATAATCATTGTCAATGTAATTTGAGAGGACTTAGTTTTTGAAGTGCGTATTATATCAAACTTTTTTTTTCGTATTGGCTGGATTGATTGAAGTTATGAAAATACTAGCCCTTCGCCCGACTTCATCCGCAAAAATTGTGATAGCTCGGCTAATCATTAGTTCCGGAGATGAAAAAAAAAAATAAAAATGAATAAGCGTTATTCGGCGCGCGCGTTTGTTAAGCGTTTGTTTTTTTTTTTCGTTTCTTCCAGATTACCCCCTACGTACAAACTTACAAACCTGTTTATAGTATTGGTATAGATTATTAGATTATAGATATTATAGATAAACTGGTCAGGAAACAGGATAGATTGTATAGAGATCACCGAAATTATTGTATCACAGTATTGTCACTCTTAACGGTAATATTAAAACTCGTTTTTTTTTTTAATATTTTACAACAAAAAAGCAGAAGACTAAATAAGTAATACACTTTTAGAAAAATATGAAAACTCTGCTGACTTTTAAAAACTGACCGAGCAGAAAATCTTCCTCTAAGAAAGCTTATCGTTTCAATCAGAACTTTATACTTGAGTAGGTACTTTATAATATAAAGATTTCATTCTTTATCTCTCAGGCTTTTTTTCTTTTTTTTTCACATTTTCTTCTCTGTTTTTTAGGATAATTATTGAGAACTAGCTATTGCTAGCGGGTGTCCCCGTGTGGAGGTTGGGAATTATGGATAATAAATTAAACTGTAAAAGAACAAGCTTTAATTAACATGAAAAGAAAAAATGTAGGTTTATACTGGATGTAAACGGACCCATGCCAAACATTCTGTACATCTAACTAGTGGATAATTTTACGCAAAAATTATTGCTGGGAAACGACTTATTTTTTGGGATGAAAAATCACGTTTGGTGATGGATGGATCGAATAGAATAGAATGTCTCCTATAGTAAAGTTCATACATTAAATACATGTATTTATAAAAAAAAAAACTTGTGAAAAGGTTGGAACTTTGACCCCCAATATCTCCGTAACTAAATAGAAGGTTCCCAGGTATGGTCTAGAACAAAAAAAATATCGCAATGACGGGGAGAACAAATGCGTTTCGGCTTCGTTAAGGGTCTTTTTACATCCTTTAAGACAACATTGACCGCGCATATGATAATTTTCATGTCCATGCTATTAACCGTTGAAGAGTTCACTCGAGAAGGCGATCCTGGCTGCAGGATTAAGTCATATCTATCATAAAAATGAAATAAACTACAACCCACATTCTTGCAAATAAATAATGTTGATTTCATTAATATGCAAATAAAGGGTATAAGGCCGACCGTCCGTACGCGACCGATAACAGCGTAGGAGGAATTTAGGCCTAAAAGACAGCCCTCCGCCAACTGACTGGATGCATTCAGCTCCTTATTTAGAATAATATTCAACCGGAATTTTTCTCTGGAAAATTTTCATTGACGTACGTGCGTTTTGCCACGGTAACAATACATTGCTTAAGAGGAAATAAAACAAATCTTTGCTGGATTCCCTTACCGTTTCTGATATAATTTTTTGTACCGGTCATCTTCGTATGATATACTGAATTCACACCATCAGTCTGCGAAGGTATAACCTAACACCCTGCAAAATTCTAATTATTATCTCGTAAATTGTAAAGATAATTTATTTGTCCTGAAAATACAAAGCAAAAACCTCGCCGCCCTATCTCAGTATCATGTTCAACTGTGAACCAGTCTCCGCCAGACAAAGGCTCAATTATCTTTGAGGGTGTCCGTTGCCTGCCGTGATTTGGAAGTGCAGTCATGTGGTCTTAATACCTGCCGGTATCGATGATAGGCTCCTGCTGCTCTCCGGAATATTGGTGGGTTGATATTGGTGTCGGTTAGTAGTATTATTTGTATGTCTAAGCTGGGATTGGTCGGATCATTGGGCCGTTTCTGCTTATAGGAAATCTATACTAGCTATCGGCCGTGTTATGGTCGGAAATTATCCCAAATATAGCTTATGAAACTTGGAGATATAGGTAAAAGCTACGTTATTTCCGAGTGTCATAAGCTATATTTGCCCTTCGATCTAAAATTACAATAATGTAAACGAAAGAAGCAAAATTTTGAAACTTATGAGGGTGAAACCGCGGGCCACATCAAGTATTTTATATGGAGTGACTGCCTATATGGCCGGAATAACCCAGTTAGTACTGGATAATTGGATACCCTTTGGTAAGACTGGTGGTCAGACTTACGGGTTACTGACTACCTGTAACGACTGTCAAAGATCTACAAATGACAGTCGGGACCAACGTCCAACACGGACGAACGGAGAAAATGAATTATGTAATGGGTGGTCAGCCATTTTGTTTTAATCGGATGGGAAATCTTCAAATGACTCCTCCCGTTCTAGGCGGAGCATTCTAGTTCTAGGCGGGCTGCGGGACTATTCGAAAGAGATACCGTGGCCCCGGAACACAAAGGGTGATGAAGGAACATGGATGGGTTTTAGTCAGTAAAAGTCTGACACTCCCTCCTGCTCGCCCAGAGCGGGAGGAGTCATTTGATGATAAAGGTTCCAGATCGTTGCGCCACCTCTTTCTATCTTAAGGCACCTTTGCCCAGCGGTCGTTATTACGAATTGTAATTACATTTATTTTTATGAAATCTACTTAAGGCGACTACAGGAGCTAAATTAGCAACTCTATTTGTGGTGGTTCAAACTTCGTTTGAAATACTATTAGAATAAAGTTCTAATCAGCTTTCAAGCTTTCACTACAAAGTGGTTGTTACGTCAGTCACTGTGGGCCGAATAGTGCGAAATGAGTGGTTTTTTGCGATTTACAAAAATTCTATTGACTGGACTAAAAAAATAAAACACTATCATACTAATACGTTGCTTGTAGAATTATTTGCCAAAAAATCAGAATGATCGCATGTATTTGAGTACCTATGGTTTTTACTCGTTAAAATAAATTTTTAGAGATAAGTTCGTGATTTTTTGCTATCGAGTCAAATTAGTTGTATTATGTTTTCAAAACACTATCATACTAGCATATATCCTGAAGAATATCATATATTTTTCTGGTTTTGTTAATTCAGTGAAACATATGCTTTCTTGCATTATAAAACTCGCGATTAGCTCCTGTAGTCGCCTTAATTAAATACTTAAGGTTCCAAATTAATTACTAATACTGTTATATCCCAGAGTTTAATGAAGTACAGACGTCAAAAATTCAAAGCAAGATCTTTCAGTCTGCGAATTGATGTAGGAGTTTTCATAGAATTTTAATCCTACACCCACGCTGAAACCTACGTAGTAACAGGTACACAACTAGTTAATATTGTAACAGTTTGCCTTCAGGGTATCATGTAGGTATTTCTCAGAAAGTAATAAACCACTTGGTTCTCGCCCGTGGGCAATGAAAGGAAGGATTTGCGTCAAGAGAATGATCTGAAAATCAATACAATATTATCCTACTAATATTAAAAAATAATGGGAAAGTTTGTGAGGATGTATGGATGTTTGATTGTTTGTTACTCTTTCACGCAAAAACTACTGAAAGGATTTGGATGAAATTTTGCACACATTTGGTTTAAAAATTCGATTAACATACAGGGTGTAAACCACCTCATCACGAAGCCGTCAACCAAGCATTCTGTACATCAAACCAAGTAACTTTACGCAAAAATTATTGCTGGGAAACGACTTTTGTTTTTGGGGTGAAAAATCATGTTTTGTGGTAGAACTCAATGTAACGCACTCAAAACATTGTGCTGATGGATGGGTTGAATAGTACAAGGGTCGTGGAGGTGTTTAAAGTAAAAATCTTGCATTAAAAACTTGTATTTAAAAAAAAAAGTTGTCAAAAAGTTGGAACTTTGACCCCTTAATATCTCTGTAACCAGAAGGTTCCCAGGTATAGTGTAGAACAAAAAACTGATCGCAATGACGAGGAGAACAAGTGCCTTTCGGTTTCGTTAAGAGGTGTTTTACACCCTTTATAGGATGAAGCCGCGAGTATAATAAGCTAGGATCCCAGGAATCCATATACAGAAGTCATGGCGCCATTCCACTGGGTCGTTCGAAGAGAATTCGGGCAAACGACTATTGTAAATGAACGAGGTTGAGTACGCCCGTCCTCGAACAATCTCGTCCGGCTTCACCGTTTGTTTTTTCGTAATTGTAAGCTCGTATTCCATTAAGTTGACTAGTGTAATAAACGCATCGGATGCCCGAATTCGAGTCAAGTTATTCGAACACACGAATACTTTTCGACCAGGCAAACAAAATTCGAGCTTATCAACTAGCTAGAAGATAGAAAATATTTGAAAAACATGTATTGTATGTACGCACGGCAACCAATCAAGCTCTATAAAAAACCAGGGAAATCTATACAAAGCGGGGCCATTTTATACTAAGCCGCCGATTGCACCGTTATGCATGTATATGTCACAGTCAAAACTGTTAATCAGTCAAAACTACTTTTGACCGGTGAAAACTATTTTAACAATATCTAACATTTACTTAGAAACGTATTAGGTTGTTATGTGTTTTTTGTGACCCATCGAAAAACATCATGTAATTCTAGGACTAGGTAATTAAAACTGTGGCGTTCTAAGACAACATATTTTTACTTCACAAGGCATTTATTAGCCCGCACAGGATTTGCAAATGCCCGCAAAATAAAATGGGTAAATTATTTAATTAATTAAGTAGTACATCTAATAAATATTAAACATACATCGTTTTGTCTGTAACATATATATTTTTTCAAACTGTTGAATCGAGCACAGATACAGCAATCCGTCGAACCACTGGTGTGCACCGCTGAATCCTCCGATTGCACACAAATATGCAATTCGAAATTGTACAAATAAAAGTTCCTGTGAAGCAAACTGTCGCAGTCGAAACTAGATTCATATTTTTGTGTTTTCACTGTAACTAACTGGTGAATTTTTTATCCATCGTTAGTGACTGAGTTAGTGAATGTAAACTTTTAACAACCTACATTGTTAAATTCGAGTTTTTTGTTACATAGTGCAAAAAAACTAAGCGCTTGATTGGGTTCGAATCTGATACATTCAGAATATGCGGTCGGTAATCACTCCCAACAGGCTCAGAATGATTGACAACTTTATTTCATTAGAACGACATGAAATAAAGCCTCTTTACAGAAAATACTTCATATTTCGTACACACATTTAAAAATGTAATTTACTTCCTTTCAAATTTTTCTTTCACAATTTCTCCTTCACAAGGTTTATGTAGATGATTTGCCTACATATCAGAGGGGGAATTAATCTTGCTTCCCCTGTATCATGTGAATTAGATCACAAAAGCGACGAGAGGCAGATTAATGATATTTGCTTGGAGTGTGTGTTGAGAGTTTTTGAGCATCATAAGCCTTGGAACATAAATAGGTTATGAATGATATCGATTGATTTTGGAAGCTGGAATAGTTACCCAAAGTGGCTTATTTGATATCATCACAACTAAAGCGGTAGAGTTGACCAGTAGAGATAAAGGTGTCAGTTTATTTTTTTAGCATTTTGTTCGTACTCATTCCAGTTAGTATAATAATAACAATGATTGTTGATATAACGGTCCCGCATGACGGGAACCTCGTGAAAGCAGAGAAAGATAAACAATTTAAATATCTAGATCTGGCTCGCGAGGTTGTTGACATGTGGGACGTGAGTACAGCAGTCATTGTGCCGATAGTCGTGTCGGCCAATGGCTTAATAGCCAAGAGCCTCGACCAACATCTTAGGAGGCTCTCGCTTGGCAGCTGGATCAAGGGCTTGATTCAGAAAGCAGTACTTCTGGACACGGCACGTATTGTTAGGAGGTTGCTCTCTCAAGAGCCCTGACCACCGGCAGCTCGGATCCTGTTCTCAGCGCTGATAGGCTACTATTTTTATATTTTTAAATGTTTTTATTTATATTGTTTTTATATTAGGAATATTTAAAAATCTAAAAATATGTTATAAAATAAATAAACGAAATAATAATTTATTTATCAAAAAAAACATTGTAGAACATGTCACAATTTACAGAATCGCTATAAAATTGTGTACAAAGACTACAATATAAAATGGTGGGTGAGGTGCTGTATTCCTAGCTAGGTTAATAGATAACCTGTGTTAAGGAGTACAGTGCCGGTCCCCAAGGAAAGAAACAATAAACACACGTACACATTATGCATTATAGTACATTATGATGTGCTTACTACAAATAATAATAATATATTTATTTTTCTCCTATTATGGCTTAAAACTAAAAATAAGTAAATTGACAAGTATAGAAAATAGAATGATAGGGTAAGTATTTAAACTAAAAGTAAATCATGTGAGTGTATAAGGAAGGCTTAGGTGTCTCTTTACGGTTTTGGCGCTTTCGCTTAAGGCGGATGCTCCAGGGTCGCCGCGAAATTCAAATTTTCTTACGTTTTTTGAAATTTCCAGGTCAGTGTCAGGTTGTATGTTGATTAAAATATGATTCGCGGCTGTAACACGTATGTAGTTATAGAATTATAATCATCAATACAACCCTCCAAGCTCATAAAGGTGTAGGAATTTACTTTTTCAAGGTCAAAGTCATTCCTGCACCTTTATGCGCAAATTTGAATCAACATACAACCTGACACTGACCTGGAAATTGCAAAAAAACGTAAGAAAAATTGAATTTCGCGGGCTACCCTGACGCTTTCACCTTAAAATAAATTCGGTCAGTCATACAAGGGCACACGCAAGGAAATAGCTTCAAAGGGTCGCCGTTACTAAAATCGGTAAAGAGGACTATACAAATACACGGTGGCGCCGACAATACGACAATATATTAAGCTGCGTATAACAAAGAAGAACTTATAATGTGCCTATGTTTTACAATAAATAAATGAATCTGAATCTGAATCTGCGTATGCCTCATGATGTTTACAGACTGCATATAAAAATTCATTCGAATATATCCAGTAGTTTAGTTACAGGACATAATTTTTCAATCAATTCTAGAGCTAAAGCTCTCCTCTGCTTATCTCAGGATGCTGTTGCGACCATCTCTCACTCTCCTGAGCGAAGCAGTTTTCTTGCGAACAATCGCGTGAAACCCGTCGGATTGAGCTTGTACTGCAGTAATGTGGCAGTCTCTACAACAACCTGTAATTGAGCAATAAATTGCCCGTGTACCTTATAGACTCTAGCAGTAAGCCTTGAACAGAGTGATTTAAACCAGGTCCGTTCACCGAGGAAATCTACTTGCCAACATGTTGCACTGGACGGCTAGTGCCCTGTGCTCTCTATATCTAAACGGTGTAAGAAGACCCTTAACAAAGCCGAGAGATAATAATTGTTCTCCCCGTCATTGCGATCATTTATTTGTTCTGTACCATACCTAGGAACCTTCGAGTTACGGATATATTAAAAGTCAAAGTTCCAACTTTTTCACACTTAAAAAAAAAATACAAGTTCTTAATGTTATAACTCTGCTTTAAATACCTCCAAGACCCCTCTAATATTTAATGCATCCATTTAGCACAATGTTTTGAGTGCGTGACATTGTAACATAAAACGAGTTTTTCATCCCAAAAAAAACCACATCATCATGATTTTCATAGTTTGATGTACTATCGAGGACACTCCCGCCTGATCACCACTAAGCTAATTTTTGCTTGCACTTACAACATAGAACCGCTCTCTAGCCCCGCCCCGTTGACTTTGTATAAAAATAAAGAATGAAAAGATACCGATCGGCCGAGCGCACTGACGACGCACGCCAAACGAGTTATTGTTTATTAAAGTTGACGCTTTCCTAATAGGCCATATTTTTAAGGGGGCGTGGCTCGGCGCCTCTGCATGATTTAAGCGAAAAAAGTTTAACTGATCAAGCAGAAAAGACCACGACTGTACATATTGCTTGGTTGACGACCTCTTATATTTATTCCATCACTGAAATATCTGACAGAGACACGTCAAAAAGTAAATCGTACTACAGAATAGTAGGTATTAATGTGACGAAGGTTACATTAAGTGTGTGCTCCAGACAAGATAAATGAAAAAACCGGCCAAGTGCGAGTCGGACTCGCCCATGAAGGGTTCCGTAGCAGCAAGTAACATAATATAAAAGTTCTTGTAGTTCGGTGTAACTTTGATCGATGTTTTAATAATAGTGTATTTTTTTAAAATTAAGTTATTGATAAGTAAAATGAAAGGTAAATTGCGGTTTACGATTTATGACGTATTAAAAAAAAACTACTTACTAGATCTCGTTCAAACTAATTTTCGGTGGAAGTTTACATGGTAATGTACATTATTTTTTTTTTTTTGGTTTTATCATTCTCTGATTTTAGAAGTTACTCGGGGTAGTGTTTCTCGCGCAAACTATTCAGTTTAGAAAAACAAAATATTAGAAACCTCCTTGAGTTTCAGTTCTAAGTATGGGGAACCCCGGAAATTTATTGTTTTTTTTTCTATTTTTGTGTGAAAATCTTAATGCGGCCACAGAATACATCTACTTACCAAGTTTCAACAGCATAGTACTTATAGTTTCGGAAAAAAGTGGCTGTGACATACGGACGGACAGACAGACGTGACGAATCCATAAGGGTTCCATTTATTGCCATTTGGCTACGGAACCCTAAAAAGATATTATCTCGAAACAAAAGACTAACGTTCGTTTCGTGAAGATATTATTTTTGTTTCAATTTCGTCTGAAAGGAGCATTTAATAACACATTCTGATCATGCCTAGTGTTTGTTTGTCCTTTTTCGTTTATTTTGTCTGTATTGTTTTATATTTATTTTTGAGCTTATTTTCTTTACGACCTATTGATGTTTGTTTGGGTATTGAGTTCAAGAAAATCGTTTCTGAATAGATTTCAATTCTTAATAGCGCTTAGATACTTGCAATATAACATCACGCCTGTAATATCCTAAGGGTAAGACAGAGGTGCCTATTCCTGTGTTAATATTTCGCCATCAACCGGGTAATAATGTGATATGTAACTGAATCGATTGGTGTTAGTGATTACACCTATTTATGGCATGGTTGGTACAATAACTCGGTGCTCTCCTTCTGGGCTATATGTTTCGTGTTCCATAGCTACGCGCTTCACGAAAGATTGAGACCTGACATAACGTAGTTATACCTGGGTGTTTGGTTTATCTACCATACAGGAAACATTGAAATATGCAGAACATCAAAGCATTTATTCCAAGTAGGCTAGTTACAGACACTTTTGAATAGGCGAGACGACAAAAAAATCTAATTAGTCCGTCAGTTAGATTATCAAAAAATATTTGACCCGTGTTTTTTCTTTTGTTACGTAAACCAAAAAAGACGAAGACATGACGCTTTCAAAATTCTCAATACGTCAAGCCTAGGTATAATTTTTAACTAGTTCTGACGTCACGAGCCCCCACTCCCGAGTTTTGATGCGTTTTATCTTTTGTCAATATTCATTGATTTACAAAAACAAAAAATACGTGTCCATTCATTTCCAATACTCTAACTGACGGACTAAATAGATTTGCCATTTTTTGATACTGTCGTCATGCCTATTGTCAAACAAAAATGAAAATTAAATGTAGCTACAGTCCCAGTCACAAGGCATAAAAACTGTGAAAGTTCTGTAGTTGCCCATTCCCTAGCGTAGATCTCTATGGAGAAGAATGGGCAAGAAACTCCATGGACACTCTTTTAAATCAGAATATTTTTACAAAACCTTGTTTACATCATTCATGTTGAGATGGTTCATTATGTGAGAACAATGTAGCAAGATGTGCACGTTAAAAGTGTCCATAGTAAAAACAAAACACACATTGCAAAAATAAAATAATTATTTCAAATAAGCAGATGTGTTGCATATCATTATCGAACGTCTCCGCAGACTTCTCGCACTGATCAAACATGAGCTGGACTGATCCTCTGCCTAGCCTTTTCCCAACTATGTTGGGGTCGGCTTCCAGTCTAACCGGATGCAGCTGAATACCAGGATTTTACATGAAGCGATTGCCTCTCTGACCTCCACAACCCAGTTAATACTGGGTAATACGATACCCCTTAGTAAGACTGGATGTCAGATTTTCAGGCCACTGACTACATGTTACGACTGTCGAAGATCTACAAATGACAGCCAGGACTAACGGCTTCACGTACTTTCCGAGGCACGTAGGAAACTCGGTATGTAATGATGGTCACCCATCCACAGACCAACCTCGGCAAGCACGGCTTAACTTTGAAGGTCGACCCGTGCGGCTATTATTATTTAGCCACGAGCTCCTGAGCGAAACACAAGCTGCAATAAAAAAATATGGCGGTGGAAATTATATCCCTATCGACTGATTGATTGACCGGTTTGGCATGGCATTGGGCATCATCATCATCATCATCAGCCTATTAATGTTCCCACTGCTGGGACACAGGCCTCCTCTATAAGAAAGGGAATGGGCTACAATTTACCACGCGGGCCCAGTGCGGGTTGGTAAATGTCACATGTCTTCGAATTTTTTGGTTCTAGGACATGCCGGTTTCCTTACGATGTTTTCCTTCACGGTTTTAAGAGCAGTGGTGATGAAATAAATTACACACAGTAATGCGCCTGCCTGGGTTCGAACCCACGACTTACTGTTCGTAAGTCGGGGCCACCACCACTGGGCCACCGCTGCTCTGCATTTGGAATACCACTGTTAAACTTACGATGGCTTGTGTGGTATGTAATTACGTTGTGTCAAATATTTGTAAACAGTGTAGGTATATTGATTAATAAAAGTTTAAAAAAAACCCGACGACCAGCAATGCTAGACAGTTATACCCAGAGCTTCTTTGCGTAGTCATCAAGCGTCCACCACGAAACCTGATATTGGACCCAAACCTCGCATTTACTACGCAATCCTTTTCTCCCAACTATCTATACCCGCTATTTATCTACCTCAGCAACAAAAAAGTCCCCTGCCTGTCCCCTGCATGTGTCCCCGGCTAGTCCAAGTTACGTGAGTGAAATACATACGATCGTTCTTACCAAATTACGTGGACGTTACGGGGACACCTATGAATTCACCTTACATGTTTGATTTAAACTATTCTAGTCTCTCTCCTGGAATTACCAAGAAACCCCAAACGGCGGGGAATTACCATAAACTTTAGATTCTATTTCGGTTGAAGAAAGATTTGGTAATTAAATGTTGAAGGATGGAGAGGGAGAAAATATGGATGGATCGTGTGAGGAATGACATGAAAGAGAAAGGAGTAAATGATGGCGTGACGTCTGACAGGGGAGAATGGAAGAAGAAAGCGTGTTGCGCCGACCCCAAGTAGAATGGAACAAGTGCAGGAAGGTGATCATGAAAGTTTTGGTAACTTATTGAAACTGCTGAAATAGGCGAAACGACAAAAAAATCTAATTAGTCCGTCAGTTAGATTATCAAAAAATATTTGACCCGTGTTTTTTTTTTGTTACGTAAACTAAAATTGACGAAGATATGACGCTTTTAAAATTCTCAATACGTCACGCCTTAGTATAATTTTTAGTTAGTTCTGACGTCACGAGCCCCCACTCCCGAGTTTTGATGCGTTCTTTTGTCAATATTTATTGATTTACAAAAACAAAAAATACGTGTCCATTAATTTCCAATACTCTAACTGACGGACTAAATAGATTTGCAACTTTTTGATACTGTCGTCATGCCTATTACACTATACTCAATACTCAATACTTTTATTGCATTCCACAATGTGAACTTAGGTGGTAGGTACATAGGAATATACATACAGTAGTTTTAGAGCATTGTGGGTCCTGTCGGGCATAACAAAATACAAATTAGGAGGAGGGCTATTATAAATTAATATTAGTTAACAACTTCAATATTTATCTACTCATTCGTTTTGTGAAGGGCTTACAACTAGGTACATAAATTGTGTAATGTAATTTTTACTACTTATATATTGGATTTATACATTAATATTTATTTAAATTATACATATATTATTATTATTTTTATTCATTTTTTATTATATATACTAATAGAAAACTAGTTCATGTGTGTCAGATGTGAAGCAGGAGGTTTTGGGTTCGATCCTCAAGTCTATAATATAGATATAATAAGGTTTTAAGTCCCCCAGACCCCGTGGCTGTTACAGAGAAATTTCTGATGGAAACACCCAATAACACTTTGCCCAACCCGGGAATCGAACCCAGGACCACATGCTCAGTACTAGCGCTTGCGACCACTCGACCATCTAAGCAGTCCCACTCGGCCAACGACCAAAATATAAATATTTATCTACAATTTTCTGTGCAGAAACATAAAACTCCGATTTCTAAACTTTTATAATTGACACGTTTGTAGTATGGAATATTTTTTAGTCTATCGACCTTGTAACTAGTTTTCTTTTTCAGTAATAAGTAAAATAAGAGCAAGGTTGAATACACTATTAATTTTATTTTTCCAATACCTACAGAATATAAATTGCCAGCTGCCAGGTGTATAAACTGAAAAAAAAAAGCAGAAAAATCTGAACAAATTCACATCACTTTAGCTCTAAATCTCCCGAATTTAAACAAAGATGTGATAAAATTTACAACTGATCGGAATTTTCTTTCTACTTGAAAGAAAACCGTAACTAAACAAAGGTGTAAATCAATAAACGTAGGTATCTAATGGGCTAACGAGCGCAGCCCAATGATCCAGAAAGCTGCCTATTCACTGAATAAACTTTGTGTGAAAACATACGTAAGTATATTTAGCGTGAAACCACACACAATACGAGCAAGTTCTATTTACATTTCGAATAAAAGAGTACTTCTGGAACCATTCATGAAAAACTCACAATTAGTGACATTTAAAAGAGTACTAATCTCATAATCCTCGATGCAACAAGTAACCGCCCGCCCGCCCAGCGCTCGGTGGCGGGGGGGCGACGTCGCTCCACGACGCTCGACGCTTCAGTATCGTCGCGACCATGGCTACGGACGGACGCACGAAGCGCTCGCAGTCGATATGCGCTCCCGCCTCCGCGAGTATGGAAGCCCTCGCGGCTCCCATGGAGACCACGCCGGCACCTCGCCGCAGGCCGGCAGCGCGGTCCCAGTCCGCGCGCATCACCGGCGGCCGTTCGGTCCGCCAGCGGCGCCAGCAGCAGCAGCAGCAACTGGATAGAGAGACCAGGACCCGGTACAGCTCGGAGCCTCGTCTGGCCGAGGCGGAGACTCCGCCACAGGTCCGGCGGCAGGCCTCCGCAAGGCGCCGACCGCCTCCCGGCCAGCACAACCAGCCGCGCCGGTCCAACGCGTTCCTGGACGTTCCCCGTACCCCGCAGCACCAGCCTGAGGAGGAACCTGACGAAGACTCGTACCGGCTCCGCACGTTCAACATCACACAGAAAGGAGGTCAGTGCTAGCGACACGTTCGTTCACCCTCAACTATATTTACACGCGCGAAAGTTAGTGTAACGTCTTTTTTTAATTCGACTTCGAAACGGAAAACTTGGCAGTCAGCCGGCTCGGCTGCTGCGATGACTTTTAAGTGCGTTGGAGAAAATTGTGCGTAAGACTAACGCGGGAAAATATGGAGTCCCGGAGACGCGCCGTGTTCGGAATAAAACTGGGTTAAAAAAGCCATCGTTAAAATATATTTGTGTCACCGTGAATCATGTTGAGCAGCGTTTACGAGGCCACTATAAATCAAGATACAAGAACGTTTGAGTTTACTTTTGAGGTAAAAATAAATCGGGACGCACGAAGTGAACACACGAAAGTACACTTTATCGACGTTAAAAGTTTTGAAAGCAGTGCACGGCGAGTAGATCCACAATCTTTGAGAGACAACAAAGAGTTTCCGCCGAGTCTTTGAGCAAAGTAAGCGCGTGAGACAGTGCACGTCACTGTGAGATCGGTTGGAAGTGTTCTCGGTTTTCCAATAGTACGAGCTTATTTATCAAAATGGCGCGTTTCCGTAAACAAAGGAACGTCGCATCTGTTTAACATAATGCATATTGAATAGGCTCCGTCGGGGGACAATGTCTGTTCAGCGGGCCCGTCGAGATAAAACAACAGTCGACCGATATTATAACGTATTAGACAGACAGACGCACGTACCTAGGTCGGTTGTGTTCAGATCAAACGCGAAGTTTACAGGAAGCTTTCATTAATAATTCATTGATGTTTTTTCAATGGTCATAACTCTCAAATCGAAGGTTAGCTTATGAATATCGTCGAGCAAATTGATTTAGAAACTTCTGTAAGCGGTATTACTGATTTGAAAGGGAATATTTCTTTTAAAATACCAATTTGATCGTATCAAAGAAAGTTCGTAATAAAGACAACTATTCAGAGTTCGTTCTTAAAGGTAGTTTGCCAAAAGTTTTAGTTGGAAACTTGCGGTGAATTCAGTTTCATTTTGTGGTTTGAGCTATTAAGGAGAAGTTCTTTTAAGTGCTTCAATAAAGTCGGTCGAGGAAAGGTTAAGTGTGGATTGCAGAGGATTGATGACATAAAATCACGCCTGTAATCCCAAAACGGATAGGCAGAGGTGTACCTAATAGGTGCCAATTTACAAAAAGAAAAACATATTACAGGCAACACCAAGACATACTTAAAATAAAATAAAATAACAAGTATACAAGGTGCGGTGTGCGTCTCCAGGTTGCACCAAATGGGAGTCCAGCTCAGCATGTGTCAGGCATCAGACTTCTCGATGTTATTAAAGTTCGTATAGTTAAACTTAATCGTCAATGAAAATAATCTTCGCCGTCCATGTTTCTTTTCTACATGGGTTTTCTCTTTATCAATACTGTCAAGTTTCTCATGACACTATCTTCTATGCTCCATCTTCGGACACAATTACTGGCGGTCCGTATATAAAATTATACATCTACAAAGAAAAAGTAATCTTTGCCCAAAAACAACAACCATTTATATAATTGCCCCCGGCTTTGCTGCATGTGAGATCGGAAACTATCCAAACGGGATAACTACGCAACTGTCAGGAGAAAAATTATATCCCAACCTATGATCTATCCGTGTGCCTTTCATCCAAATCCTTTCAGTTGTTAAGGCGAAAAGAGGTGACAGACAGATAGAGTAACTTTCACCTTCATCTACATACCTGTATTGGTTAGGGTTCTGTATTATGACTAATATATAATAAAAACATTTGTAAAATAATATGTCCAAAAAAAAATTCTTAATTTGTCAAAGTCACAAATGTATATTTATATAAATCAATTGGCGCAAGTATGACAGAGCATAATTTTTGCCGAAACCTCGACCGATTTCGCTTTTTGGTTGTTTATATGAAAGAAAATTTTCGTATTAGTAAATCTCACCCGTGCGATGCCGAGGTGGGTCGCTTGATTATTATATTAGTATGGATACCTACTACATTCCTTTGCCTCACAAAATAAACCACGAATGTAGGCCGCAAATGTCCAATTAAGATGAAAGTACTTCTCCTTTACATTTTCTAAAGCTTCTAAGAATTCGGCTTGAGAATTTTTTAGCTCATTAATTTCGGTATTAGGAAAATTAGATCGGCTGTAGAATTTTGTTGGTTTTCTCATGGCGTTAGCATAAAGCTCCTTTTAATGATTTGTCATAACTGAAAATATCAAAGAATATTTAAGATTTTATGTAAATTGGGAATCAAAGCTATGGAATGAATCTTTCGATTCTCTTGTAATTACAGAAAGTGCTTGATTGTTGAAAAATATAAAATCTTTTAGGCCTAAAGACAGGATTTCTGCCAATAACCTTGTTGACTTTTGTGTACATTTAAATGTAGGTATTGAAAACAAATTGAAAATAAATAAAGGTAAGTACCAAATTACGCTTCTTGCAAGCGTTCTTCGTTAGATCATATCAATATCTGAAGCTATAGTGGTTTTAGAGACAGACATAGCGTCAAAAACTTGAATAAACATAACACAACATAAACCCCGTTTTCTTGAAAGGTTCGGTAGATTTGTAACTATAGTGATAAATAAGTTTAACTATACGTTTTAATAACACCAATTATGCAAAACCTCACACCTTAAAACAAAAAAGAACCCAAGGATAATTTAGCTGAGATCCTCACGTCCCGGCCGCCGCGGGAGACGCCCCGGGCGTCGGGGGCCACGTGGTGGCTTCCGGCCACCGTAGGCGCGGGCCTGTGGACGGGGAGCTATGGGCCAGCTCGCCGTCCGTACGTCTCATGACGACAGGCCGTGTCGACGGCGCGTTCGTGTTCCACGCGCGCCTCAAAGAGAGTCAGCAATAAGGAAGGGGTCCGCAAGGACCGAAGCCTGCCGGGGCTGCGGGACTATTCGAAAGAGATACCGTGGCCCCGGAACACAAAGGGCGAGGAAGGAACATGGATGGGTTTTAGTCAGTAAAAGTCTGACACTCCCTCCTGCTCAGCCCAGAGCGGGAGAAGTCATTTGATGATTTCCCATCCGAAAAAAAAAAAATAAAAAAAAGGATAATTTAGCTAAAGTTTATAATCCAATTGTAAATAAACAAAACTTCCTAAAAGCTTGTAATTGACCAAAATGGCGAGTTCGTCAAACCGAATTCTTCACAAATAACTTTCAATCAAATTCCAAAGCTCTTCTGAATATTTTAATTTAATTCCCCATGGGCCAAAATTGGTAAAGTTCACGATCCAATTTAAGGGGATAAAGGGCAAATTATGGGATCAAATTGATGAGCGAACTATGTTAAGTTAGGGGCCGTAAGTGTTTCACCAAGTACATCATGATGACTACAAATTGTTGGGGCAGAATATCTTGTTGGATGCTGTAATTGAATGTCTGAATGCGGATTAGGGATTTCAGAAACTTTCGTTGGAGAAATCATACAGATGTTACTTTGAACAAGAGCGTAGTCATGTAAGGGATACAGAATTTATTTATTTATTTATGTACACACAAAATATTTTACAGGACAATATATTAGCATAGAAGAGCACAAAGGTACTGCTTATTTCTTAAGAAATTTCTTCCAGCAGACCTGCGAGAGGAAAGTTGGATAAGAAATGTAGACACAGTGTGTAGAAACGTCAAACAAGAAAATTTAAATTTAAACTTACAACAAAACTATATCTATTTATGAAATAAACATACATACAAATACATACACAAATAAAATAAAAAAACTACTATTGTAAATATTTACCAAAAATATACATACATATTTATGAAGAATATTACTATATAGAAGAAAGGTAATGCTCTTTGACTTGTTTTTTAAAGAGAAATAAAGTCTTAGAATCTCGAATGTTAGGCGGAAGTGAGTTCCACAAACGTACTGCGTGAACAGAGAAGGAGTAGGAATACAGTTCGGTTTTATGGGATGGGAAATTTAGATGAAGCTTGAGGTGGGATCTACAGAGAGCATCAGAAGGACGGGTATAGGAAAAACGATCGCGCAGGTAGCTGGGATATGCAGGGTTATAAAGGATGTTGTAAAGGAGACACAATATCCGAGTGTTCCTGCGAAGACCTGAATTTGCCAGTTTGATGAATAATTTGCCAGAATTTGCCAGTTTGACGAATAATTTAAACGGTGTTACTTCAAAATCTTTCTGCTCTTGTCCCATGTTATTTGGGGTCGGCGCAACACGTTTCGTTCTTCCATTCTCCTCTGTCAACCGTCACTCTATCATCTACTCCTTTTTCTTTTATATCATTCCTAACACAATCCCTCCATCGTTTCCTTGGTCTTCCTCTCCCTCTCCATCCATCAACATTTATATTCATCTCTCTTTTAGTCACATGATTCGTCCCTCCTCATCACATGCCCATACCAAGACAGTCGATTTTGCTTGTTGCAATGCTTCTTGAAAGACATTGTCTTGTTTTTCTAACTATTAATCTTCAGTTTTCTTGCTACATTTTATGACACTGTTATCATCATCATTATCCTGCCCTTATTCCAATATATTTGGGCCGGCGCAGCATGTCTTCTTTAAGACACTGTTATATTCTAGTAAAATATTTGCATTTACAACTTTATCTGCTTTTCTAAGTGATTTAACTGTAGCCTGCAGTCAAAAAACTGGAAGCTGTCGAACAATTCGACTTTAACCTGATCTGAGAACGATAGTAGAAAATAGCTGAAAGAAAGTTTCTCCACTCAGTAATTCTGCATCTAGTGACGATGAGGGTGGTCGCTATAGTCAAAATAAAATAATAAGTCATCCTCTAATCTATACTAATATAATAAAACAGGTTTTGTTTGTAAGTTTAGTATGAAGGGGTATAATCTTCGGAACTTCTGAGCCGATTCTGAAAACTCTTTCACTAGCCGGAAGCTGCGTTATCCCTGCGTTATGTCCTAAGCATACATTTTAAACATTTCGGGTTTTGGGTCATTTGGTTATTTGGGTTAATCCGTACAAAACATAAGCGAAGCCGCGAGAAAAAGGTAGTAAATAAAAGGAAAGTTGAAGATACATCTATAAAACACGTAAATGAAGAAGGGCACCGTTACACTACACTTTGCGAAACTTAAACATTTTCATAAGAGGGTAATATTTTACCGGAGGGTCAGATAATTGGCTTTACAGCACGCGTGAGGGTTACAGGAGGACACTGTAAGTGAAAGTAAAAGAAAAAGGATATCGTAAACAGTAGGCTAGTTGGAGAATTGGCTATCATTACTTGTGTTGAAAAAAAAAAGCAGGAAAACATCATGAGGAAACCGGCATGTCCTAGAACCAAAAATTCGAAGACATGTGACATCTACCAATCCGCACTGGGCCCGCGTGGTGGATTATAGCCCATTCTCTCTCATAGAGGGGAGGCCTGTGTCCCAGCAGTGGGAACTTAATAGGTTGATGATGATGATGATGACTTGTATTGATATAGCCAGTGCGGAAATGTATATGTTTGCACATATTACACACATACACATTTTTGGGAGTCCGTGTCTACACAGTAAGACAGTGGTTAGGGACAGGGCTGTTCTAAACCGCCCCTACGTGTGCGTAGTGTGTAAAACTTTGTGTATTTAGAAGCAAGATAATAATCATGGCATTCAAGCCATTTTAATGTGTATTTCATAAGGTCCTTTTGACCAACCTGTAACCTTATTACCATTTGTTTTCGGATTTTTCTTTCTTTATTAGAGAAAAGTTAATCTTTTTTACCTGTTTAGATTAAATTTGCAAAACATTTAGTGTTTTTCATGCAGTTTGTGCCATTCGACAGTAAAATTGTAATGACTCTGGATGTGTCCTTTTGCAGTAATTTTATATTTGGACACATAAAAAGCAACCATTTCGTATTTCAATAGATATCGTACCTCCTCTAACATCACACTATAGGTAATATTAAAAAGGTCCAAGTTAGTATGTTTGTTACTCTTTCACGCAAGAACTACTAAATGGATTTGGATGAAATTAAGCACACAGGTAGTTTATGGATTAATACATAGGATACTTATCCCGGTAGTATGATCCCTTGGGTCAATAAATATGCAAGAAATACAAAACTCTTTTTTTTTATTAAAAATGCCTTGTATTGGCGCAAAAACATTGTGGTGCCAAAAAACGCCGGTAGTGACGTCAAAGTCTACGTGTCAAAGAAACACTTTTATTATTTGAAAAGTAGTTGAAGTTACACTAAGATTTTATTATAACATCGTTATCGCAATTTTTGCTTGAATAAAGCACATACAATTAGTAAAATTACTGTAAATCATGATCTGTCGAATGACTAATTTGGTCGAGACGCCATTGTTTAACTATTGTGTCTACTTCATGGACAGAAGGACAGATCATGGGTTAATAGGGCCAGAAAAATTAGATGTAAACAAGGCAGAATAAGATTAATGATGTCACATCATGGCCGCGACAGTCACGGACGTTTGAACTGTCATAGAAAATTGCAGGAGTTTAATATTATTTTTGAGCGACAAGCAGTAGTTGAACTTAACTTTCAATACTTTTCTTGGGTTGTTAGCACTTTATTTTATTGATTTAAGTGAAGAAAAAATTACGTGCATATTCTCTATTATCGAACTCCACGCGGGCGTAGCCGTGGGCATAAGCTAGTCCTTCATAAAAGCTTTTTAAAGGATTGTTGTCATTTCATCCTGTTGAAAGTTTAAAATTTAAACTTGTTTTTATTAAATAAAGCTTTTGAAAATTGAATCCCGATGGCTGCCCGTTGATGTTGATTTTCCCGTATTATCAAAAGGGTCTATTATGTTTGCATTAACATTATATTAGCATCATAAGTATACCTAGTCATAAAATGGAAAGTCGAAACACTTTAGTTTATATCAGAAAATGAAAAATAATCTTAAAGCAATATTTTAAAGCAAAGTGCTTTGCAATCAAAACTTCGATAGAAAAAACTCAAGAATTCTACATAATTCTACAGTTACACTCATATTAATAAATACCCAGTAAAGTTGCACGAAACTAATGCTGACACTTTCGGTATATTTTCCTAGATTATTAATTACTGATCTAATCATATATTATTTATATGATCGCGGGATGTAGTCAGTCAGTCATCACGCGATCATGGCGCTTGCAACAGCGTTGAAATATCGGGAGCTCACAATAATAAATAATAACTAAAGATACCGTGCAAGCTAGCAGTGTTTAAAGTTATAAACCTTCAATCAAAGCATTTAACCGAATTGTAATGAACGAACACCCATGAATTGATCAATTAATTTGTTTGCAAGCTGCTTCGCGACAATTATTACAGCCTTGTCTAAAAGCAGGGTTGTTTGTGAACATTTATAATATTTATTAATTAAATTTAATAGTTTTAAATTTAGTCCTATTCTTTGTTATTAAGTTATGCTTAGTTATATTATGTTTAGTTGTAATTAGTTTGTGCAACAATGGTTTATTGCTAACTGTGGAGGCTTGTAAAGGCTTTTCGTTGTTTGTATCACTATAATTATTTGTATTGTTAGCTGTAAACCACCCAAATACAATAAAATAAAAATAAAACTCAAAAATGTTTATCGAATCTGAAGTGACGACTAGTTGAACTTTACTCTCACTTCTCAAGGGCTCTCACGAACCCCCACGGGGTTACAGTTTCAGTGGTATATTGGTTTCCACTATAAATATGCTAAGCTTTAAAATTAATTGAATGAACTACGAAAAGAATGGTTATTTGCACTAAAACTGTATCTAAAACCAACTCCGAAACCAGCTGTTATTTGGTAAAAATTTAGTATAGTTTGGCTGGAGGAGGTGGTCGGGAGGGGGGGGGGGGATTCAGGAGGGGGGGGGTACCGCCTCTCACCTGGCACTGTAACTTAACTTCAACACACTTTTTAGTCACCTAAAAAGCGTAGTCGAAGGTCTATTTCTTTCTGCAGGGCTTTAAGTTACCTAACCTAACGTCGGGGGTCCCAAGTCTAGTTTTCCTGGTAACATTGCCATCCATTATTTTTATAGTTCATTCAATAATTTTAAAGCTAAGCATATTTATAGTGGAAACCATTATTTTTCTAGTTCATTCATTATTTTGAAGCTAAACATTTTAAAGTGTGTAATATTATTTTTAAAGTGCGTTATTATCTTCCCCAAAATAAAATAGCATACTATGGTCTGAGATTAAGCACAATTTAAAATTCTAATTAAAGAAAGCACAATTTGTTCAGGTGGTACAACGTCGAATAAAGAAAATTATGCAAATTCCTTGTCCAAAGTTAAGGATTTCATGTCACTTTCACTTTGGGCCCTACCAGAATACCAGCGCTGTGTCGTTTTTTAATGTCACAGCACTATGCTGAGATAGGGGCCTTTTGGCCTTGTACAGGACTCTTTTTATTTATTTTATTCTCTATGTTAATTTATATTAGTTGAAAATTTCACCATTTTATTTTACGTGTTGTCCTGAGCGGGCTAATAAATGCTTTTTCTTTCTTTCTAACACAGTTGTACCAAAATATGCTCTTACTACGGCGAAGTTGTACATAAGCTTTGTATAGCTTTGTGTAAACGAACCCTTCACGAAGGCAACAACCAAACATTCTGCAAATCAAACAAAAGTACCTAAGTCTACGCAAAAATTATTGCTGGGAAACGACTTTTTTTTCGGGGTGAAAAATCACGCCTCAATGTAACGCATCCAATCAATTCATAGCATTATCGTCGTGAAGGTATTTAAAAGTAAAGTTATAATATTAGGTAAAAACTTGTGAAAAAGTTGGAACTTTGACCCAAAATCTCCGTAACTAGAAGGTTCCCAGGTATCGTCTAGACTGTAGACCAAAAAAATGATCGGAATGACGGGAGATCAATTTTAAGTGCCCTTCCTGTTTCTGTTGTTCAAGTTTCCTGATCTGTCAAATGACCAATTTGTTCGAGACACCATTGTTTAACTATTGTGTCTACTTCGGGAACAGATCTAGGGATAACCCTTGATTTGTATAATATGTGTGCATCTCTTTTAATTGTGTGTGCAAAATAGTATAAAAATATAAAGCTTACATTTCATTGCGACTCGAGTCGGAGTGCGTTACGTGGTAGAGTGGTAGAGTTACGTGCTAAAAGTCCGTAGTTTTGAGGATCCAAAACTACGGACAATAGGAGCTGTCGACAACTGTACAAATTTTTATTCCAACCGTTGAAAACTTTTGACTAGTTCCATTTAGGAAGAACTTGTTACGAGTTCTAGGGCACTTTATTTATTATTAGTTAAGAAATATACGACCCAAATGGCGCAGCGGTAGTGAGGCTGCCTTACGTTCTTAGGGTCCCGGGTTCGAATCCCGGTTGGAGCAAATGTTTGCGTGATGAGCATGGACATTTGTTTCCGAGTCATGGATGTTTATATGTATAATAATAAGTATGTATTTACAAACAAAAAGTATCTATGTAGTATATCAACTATCTGGTGTCCACAACACAAGCCTCGTTGCTTAGTGTGGCATTAGATGGCGCTGTGTGTTATTGTCCACCGATATTTATTAAATATCTGAACTTACTTCTGCAGTTTTAGATTTGTTAGGATGAAGTAGGGAGATAGTTTGATGTTTTAAAGAGCTGGATATTATATATTCTACTTCGATGTATTTCTCACTATTACCGAGAGCCTGTCTTATCTCTAAAGCCTCGTTTTCTCGGAATTTAATAAAGGTTTTCTTGAATAGAAAGTGCGAGTAACTGTGAATTTATTGTTGTAGCAACAAAACTTCTTTATTCAGTTTTGCACCGTGAAATATTACTGATTTTTACGTATTCTCGAAAATTCTATAATAAAATTTCTATGTCGCTAACCACATAAAAATGAGAAAGGGAGAGTATTTCTTTGTCACGCCTGAACTAAACGGCTGAACGGATATCGATGAAACTGGGCATCCGCGTAGACCACGACCTGAGTTAGGATATTATAACAAGGTAGGTGAAAATCCAACCTCCAAGCCAGTGTTCGTAAATGCTACTAATACTATAATAAATGCGAAAGTTTGTGAGGATGTAGGACGTTTGTTCCTCTTTCTTGACAAAAAGGTTGAATGGATTTAGGTGAAATTTGGCACACAGATTCTTTATAACCTGGATTAACATAAAGGATACTTTGTATCCTGGGATCCCGTGGGATAATTACAGGACGCGGCGCAGAGGAAGCGGCAAAGTAAGCTAGTAAACCTTTAAAGTGAGCTTTGACCGTGGTTATGATAATTATGATTACGATTTCACGCTCAAAAATACGTTATTTTTATCTAATTCCTCAAGCAACCCCTACGGCTAATGTTCTTACGCATACAAATATAGAGGCTTTCACGAAACCCGCTATTTTTGGTACAAAAAGTCTAGCCAAATAAATAATGTAGATATTTTTATTTCATATGTTTTCATCAAGAGCCTTACATAATTCCATTTCGTGTTTCGTCCAGATGCTAAATAAAAGATGATAAATAAAAGACTGGCCTTTATCCGCGACTTTGTCCGTATGGGTACTTTTTTTGGTTATCCTGTCCCACTCCTGGGAATAGGCCTCCTCCCACTAATTCCACTTTTCTCGATATTGCGCCTCTTCTCGTCAATCAACGAGAAAGCCATCTAAGGCGTCCCGCCATCGACTCCTCAGTCTGCCGCGACTCCATCTAGCTGTCTCAGGGCTCTAGTTTTGTGAAGCTTTGCCGGCAACCAGCAGACATGACTTGCCCAGTCCCATTTTAGTTTGGCTGTTTTATGAACTACGTCAGCAATTTAAGTTCTGAAGTGCAGTGTGCTGTTCCTTATTCGATTAGTATTAGTATTTTGACCGTGTATTTTGTACATCATAAATTTGATTTGCAAATATTCAGGATGAAAATTCCCCTACTTACTTTCAAACATCCCAGGCTACATATCTGTCACATAAAAAAACAGACGGTTCAGTGGTTTAGACGTCAAAAAGAATCAGACGGCAGACAGACAAAGTTGTTTTATTATCTATAGTAAAAGTGTAAATAATCATTGTGATCTCGTCCCTTCGAAAATCAAATTGATCAAAATTTTTTTATATGTGTTTTTTTTTAAAACGTATTGAATTCGTAAACCGAATACCACGGACAATCATAAACTTTGATTGCAGCTGAAAATTCGTTTTTAGAACGGAATGCTGAATCAGTCCACAGAGACCAATTTTTTAAACTTTTTTTAACGAGGATCTTTGAAGACTTCTGTCAAAGGTCGCATTACATTTCGTCATCATGACTTATTTTACTTGAGACCATGCTCATTTTTGTCATAATAATGTGTCCGTAGAATAAATATGTCCTCCTAACATCATATTGCGGATATTTGGTTTCCTAAAAGGTTACAGAGGACAGACAGTTTCGGGCGTAGAGCGTAAATACGGAAATAAGCTGTATCCTGGATGACGGAATTGATCGCTGGGGTTGTATTCATATCGACTGTAGATAAATCGGACATAAATTTTTAACCCCAACATCTTTACTAATATTATAAAGAGGTAAAATTTTGCTTGTAAGTTTGTATTTGAGGGGTAATCGGTACTACTGATCTGATTCCGAAAATTCTTTCACTAACGGAAAGCTAAATTATTCCCGAGTATTACAGGCTAGACAGTTTTTTTAATGAAATCTTAACAATGAGAGGTTAACCCTTTATGTCCGAGTCGTTAATATTCTATGTGCCCTTAGACAACTCTCTCAAAGATGTCTTAATTATTTATTAACTAGCTGACCCGCGCAACTTCGTCTGCGTTACGTAAGAGAGAGAGAGGCTTAGAGAGAGTGTGAGTCAACCTAAAAAAAATGCAGATAATATGCTTTAGCGGACTTTTTAAGAGGAACAATCCCGTCATACATCTATGATTGTTGAGTAACTTTAACCGTTTACGCAGCGCACGGAAAGGAAGCTCTCAAAAGCAATAATTTTTCGCTGTATTTGCAACAATTTTCATTGATGCTCCGCTCCTATTGATTGTAGCGTGATGTTATATAGCCTTCCTCGATAAATGGGCTATCCAACACTAAAAGACGTTTTTAACTGGAATCAGTAGTTCCTAAAATTAGCGCGTTCAACCAACCAAACAAACAAACTTTTCTCCTTTATAATAATAAGTATAGATTCAAGTAGGTAACAATTAAATTTCTCGGAATTATATGCAATCATCGTTAAAATATTGTACTATGTTTTTCCAATTTGGGGCTTCCCTCGACAGCCTTAGGTTTTCATCCTTAGACACTCTATGACAGTCATACTCCAGCTAGGTCGAAAGTTCTCATCAAGGTGCATGAATGAGTCCAAAAACGATATAGCTTTTTTTTTCGGATGGGAAATCATCAAATGACTCCTCCCGGAGCAGGAGGAAGTGTCAGACTTTTACTGACTAAAACCCATCCATGTTCCTTCATCGCCCTTTGTGTTCCGGGGCCACGGTATCTCTTTCGAATAGTCCCGCAGCCCCGGCAGGCATCGGCCCTTGCGGACCCTTTCTTTTTTGCTGACTCTCTTTGAGGCGCGCGTAGAACACGAACGCGCCGTCGACACGGCCTGTCGTCATGAGACGGACGGACGGCGAGCTAGCCCATAGCTCCTCGTCCACAGGCCCGCGCCTACGGTGGCCGGGGGCCAATACGTGGCTCCCAACGCCCGGGGTGTCTCCCGCTGTGGCCGGGACGTGAGGATCTCTCCCTCTCACGTTCCGCCACCTCCTTCGCTAGCATGACTGCTTCGCAGAAGGAGGTGATGGCATCCCATTCCGTCTCGCTCCGGACCATGTATTGAACCAGGGCTGGGAGAGAGAGGTCGCCGCCGCCGATCGCCACTTCGAGGACACGGCGGTGCTCCGCCCAAGTGGGGCACACCTCTACAGTGTGCTCCACCGTGTCCTCCGGTCGATCCTCACAATGGAAGAACCCGGGCGTCTCCTCCCGCCCGAAAACACGATATGAGGCCAATAACAATTTAGCTGTAAATATAATCTACGTAAACTGCGTATGGATTATTGATTATTGCGAATAGCATAGCACAGTTCTTGCACGGCAAGAACACGTGGATTTATCAGGCTTCTGGTGTTCGCTATAGGTACTTGTTTTTGGAGAAATCATCCTCATCATCATACTCCTGCCCTTATCCCAATTTATTTGGGGGTAGCATGATTGTATTCTTCTTCCTTATGTACTACTCTATTACTAAAAATAAGAAATGCACACAACTTATACAAAATGAAATATAGGAAATCTCACAGCATCAAAAAAAAAATTAAACAAATCACAAAAAGTGAAAATAATTTTGGAGGGTTTGAACCTGCAACCCCGTAGTTTACAGAGCGGTCATGAAACTGCAAGGCTATTTACTTCGTTGACATAAGCCACAAATAGCCGTTCTCATGTACTTACGTCATGACTGAAACGTCAAACAATTGAAGTATACGGAAATAATGCAAAATTGCCTACCCCCTTAAGGAAGTAGCGTGATAATATATAGTTTAAATATTGAAGAAGCCTATGCAGTAATTTTGACGTGATGCGCGCACAAACATTTCGTACCAACTACTTAAACCGAGGAAAGCTGATTTTCTTGAGTTCCGCTATTTTGTGCGTATTCACCTCAAAAATCAAATTTCAAGAAAACTGAGAAATTATATTTACCTGTATTAGATATGGAGTATATGTAGCAACTTTAAAAGGTTACACTTCATTGGTTTTGATTGTATAGGTGTTTGAAGTTTATTAATTTTAAACACAAAACCCTCTTTTTTGCGACTCTGGATGAGATTTAAAAAAAATGCTAAGACAGGTATTTCTTTATTTTTATTAATAAGTATTTATTCTGAGTTTCATGATTCTAGAACAATCTAATTTTTTTTTTTCATACAAACTTTACCCCCCCTTTTCACCCCCTTTTTCCAAAAAAATCCAAAATTTCTATAGCCTGTATGTTATTCTGAATGTATTTAAACAGATTTGTGAACATTTCAACAAAATCGGTTCAGCAGTTTTTACGTGATGCGCGGTCAAACAAACAAACAAACAAACAAACAAAAATTTTTTAAATGGTTTTAATATGTTCAGTTACTTATTTCAAGTCACCCTGGCTGGTTTTTTTTTTTTAATCTTCAATGAACAGATTTTTTGGTCTCAACGATTTTATTATATGTATAGATTAAAAAGCGTAATGATCAAAGAAATGTCAAATGAGATGGAGGCGCCACCTGGTGGCGCTGGCATGAATTAGTGGCGGTCCAACACCTTGAATAAGGAATGTTTACAGGCTGTAATTTTCATAATTTCTTGCCTTTTGTTAAGGTTGATTGAATTATAATTTATAATGCAGGTTAAACTTGAGCCAACTCATCCACATTTTATGTGAGAACCAAAATAAATTGGTGTATCTACTATACTAAATGTACAGCAGATACAACATTTTTTTTCGTTTCTATAGCTTAAAACGAACTATTTTCCATAAAACCAACCATTAGATTATATAATAGAACTCAAAACCATATTATAGCCGAGTTTAACTATAACGATCACTTCTTGATATTATCGAAGGTTCGTCAGCTTCCTGCCCTTGTCACATGTTAAGAAAGAAAGAAAAGAAAGAAAAGAAGGAAAAGAAAGAAAAGAAAGAAAAGAAAGAAAAGAAAGAAAGAAAAGAAAGAAAAGAAAGAAAAGAAAGAAAAGAAAGAAAGAAAAGAAAGAAAGAAAGGAAAGAAAAGAAAGAAAAGAAAGAAAAGAAAGAAAAGAAAGAAAAGAAAGAAAAGAAAGAAAGAAAAGAAAGAAAGAAAGGAAAGAAAAGAAAGAAAAGAAAGAAAAGAAAGAAAAGAAAGACAAGAAAGAAAAGAAAGAAAAGAAAGAAAGAAAAGAAAGAAAGAAAAGAAAGAAAGAAAAGAAAGAAAAGAAAGAAAAGAAAGAAAAGAAAGAAAAGAAAGAAAGAAAAGAAAGAAAAGAACCTACAAAATTACTACCCACCAACAATCACCCAACCAAACACCAAATTACTACTTCCTTTTGTTACTTGAGGCTGGCGCTACACGTATTTTTCAAATAATTGCCAGTAATAGAACTACTTAACCCTTTAACTGAACAAACTAATTTCAGGACGTCAGGTTTAGTGTATAATAAAAACAATATTATCAATAGGTTCCTGCTCACTTTTAGTGTTTTCTCAAGATTTGTGATTACCCAGCAATGTCCCCTAGATCGTTCGTCTCGTTTATGAGTCCTATGTTTAGTGGACACTTACTTTTACGGGACTAACAACATAATTACGTCATTTCCTTAATATTATCGTATCTTGTCAGGCTCGAAATGAACTGTGTGTCGTAAAATTTTCTTTTATCATGACGAAGATTGAGTTATTCTTTTGGTGGTACGTATAAGGTTTACCTCATGCAACTGTTTATATTATCATTCTAAAAATACCTACGTAAATGCACAAACTCACGCCTTCTTACAATTGGGGGTAAGCAGAAGCCGCAGAACGCCAGTTGCTACGATCTTTTTTTTATGTTTTTTTTCGGATGGGTAGTCATCAAATGACTCCTCCCGCTCTGGGTGGAGCAGGGGGGAGTGTCAGACTTTTACTTACTAAAACCCATCCATGTTCCTTCATGGCCCTTTGTGTTCCGAGGCCACGGTATCTCTTTCGAACGGTCCCGCAGCCCCGGCAGGCGTCGGCCCTTGCGGACCCTTTCAAGCTGCTACGATCCTTACACACTTCTTTTGCCTCGTCCACGTTCATACATTTGGTCATACACGCACGCCCCGGTTGCGATACGCACCTGACCTTTCTGAAGAAACTCACTAATAAGGTCAGAGCATGTCCTTCGAGGCCTAGGACGTCCCCTCCCGGCTACTCAAATTTGTCTAGTAAATGTCTTTTTTTAGTCGCCTTTCACTCAGCCCCTTCACATGATCAAACCATCTAAGCATACCGGTTTACTTACTTTTAAGAATACTTGTAAAAATTCTAACGTTTTCGTCATAAAAAGGATGCGAAAGTTTGATCAATATTTTCTAGCGTTTGTCTAAATAATTGCATTTACCGTGGGTAGATTAATTCACATACGTAATCTATAATACCTGTATCTAATTTACTTGTTCGTACATAAAAGTATGCGTTATCCCATCAGAACATGAAAGAACAACGCTATAACGTAAATGAAACCTTAATCCAGCTATTATAACGTTGTTAATACCCCACATATTGTCTCATATCTTTTACCCGCTAAACCCCTTAATCGTTCTAAATCGGGCGTCCTCTCACCGCTGCTATGGAACCTCGTAGTAGACAACCTCATTAAGCGTCTCAATAGCAGAGGCTACTACACGGTGGGTTACGCTGATGACCTGGCTATAATAATAAACGGCACACACGAAAACACACTATGCAACCTTATGCGCCAAGCCTTGAGGATAGTAGAAGACTGGTGCAAGGAATACAAACTAGCAGTGAACCCTACTAAAACCGAACTCGTCCTCTTCACAAAGAAAAGGAAGTTGGCAACTTTACAACCACCAAGATTCTTTGGGACCACCCTAAGCCTATCGACTGAAACCAAATACCTGGGTATATTTTTGGACAAACAGCTGAACTGGGCAAAACACACTGATTACATCACCACAAAAGCCAGTATAGCACTATTGCAATGTAAGAGACTGCTCGGGAGAAATTGGGGCATAAGCCCCAAAATCACCTACTGGCTATACACCACAGTTATCCGACCAATCATTACATACGGTACTTTGGTTTGGTGGCCCAGGACCAACCTAAGTACGACCCAAAAGGACCTCGAGAAACTACAAAGATTTGCCTGCGTAGCAATCACCGGCAGCATGAGAACTTCCCCCACTGCTGCCTTACAGGTGATGCTGGGGCTACCACCTCTACACCTTGTCGTAAGAGAGGAGGCGGCCATAGCGACCTTCAGACTCGAAGTATCTGGCACCCTAAGTAACGATTCCAGAATTAAACACACACGCATCAGAGAAAATACAATCAAACAACAGCCCATGATGGCATCACCCTGCGACAGAACCCTGAAGACCCACTGCTTCCAAAAACACTATAACATAGAGCTCACAGCGGAGTTGTGTGACTACTCAGGCACAAAAGAGCTAAGAATCTACACTGATGGATCTAAAACCGACGACGGGACAGGTTTCGGGGTGTTCTCCGACGACCTAAACATCAAAATATCCAAACCTCTTGGAATACTAAACTCTGTTTACCAAGCAGAGTGTGTAGGTATTATCCAAGCGGCACACGCTATAGAGGCCAGGAAGGTTACGGATACCGATATTCGAATACTCTCCGACAGTGCCTCAGTCCTGCAATCCTTAAAGAGTTATCAGATAACGTCGAGACTAATACTAGAATGCCATAATGCCCTAGAACGAATCACAGTACTAAACCAAAATAAGGTAACACTACAATGGATCAAAGGACACAGTGGATCACTCGGGAACGATGCGGCTGATGAACTTGCCAGGAGAGGATCCAGCACAAAACCCTGCGGTCCCGAGCCCATTGTGCCCATTCCTTTCAAGCAACTAAGAAGCTGGTTAAAGGAACACACTCGAATACAAGCGGAGAAATGGTGGACCTCGACACCAGGGTGTAGGCAATCCAAAGAAGCTATGCCATCCCTGGACACAAAGCTGACCAGGCGCCTTCTGCGCCTGGACAGAGATAGCCTGCGGCTGGTGGCGGGGACCATCACTGGACACTGTTCACTGAACAAACACTTCCACACCCTAGGAATCACAGACAGTCCTCTGTGCAGAGCATGCATGGAGGCGGAGGAAACGGTGGCGCATGTGCTCCTCGAGTGCACCGGCGTTACCAAAATTCGTGAGGAGACCCTGGGAGCACCAAGATCCCTTGCGGATGCCCTGAGAAGACCGGGAAGTTTAATCTGCTTCTGGAGGGAGGTGGGCTGGTTGGAGTAAACGGCCACCATGGCTCACGCACAATGGTCCACCTTAAGGACTAAGTGCGGAAACCAAAAACCCCATGATGATGATGATGAACCCCTTAATCGTCACCACTTAACTTTTACTCACGTCGCTACGGTAACAGCTGTGACAATAACTCCGACCTTCCTCAAAGCTTTATCTTTTACAAAAGATATGGTATGTTTTTATGTTCAACGGGGGAGAAATATCCTTTGGGGGAGAAAGAGCCAGGTATCGGGGAATTCTGATCTTTTGTTATTTCGATATTGTATTTATATTTGTGATTCGGGCTTTTTTATTTCAATGTGCTTGCTGTCTTTGCAAACCAGCTTGATTATGGCCAAAACATTCACAAATGAATTTTGCTTATAAGTATTTTATTTGATTAGTGCGACATTCTAATATTTGTTCAGTTATGCACAAAGTTATTGGTCAGTAAAATAAAGTCAACCTTTTCTTTAATCATTATTATAATTCTTGGCTTAATTGTCAAGAGTCTCGATCAATACCTGAGGAGGCTCTCGTTAGGCAGCTAGATCAAAGGCTTGATTCAGAAAGCGGTACTCCTGGACACGGCTCGTATTGTTAGGAGGTTCCTTTCTCTGGAGCCCTGACCGCTGGTAGCTTGGACGCTGGTCCCGATACCGATGGGCTACAATTTATTGTATTATTGGCCCAGAACTGAGCGACTTGTTTGGCGCTTTCGGTAGCGTCCATCAGTTCCTGCAGTGAACAAACAACAGGACACGCTGGAAACGATATTAAGTGCCCCATCGTTTGTGGAACAGCATCTCATTTACACTCCAGAGCAGATTCATTAATGAATCTCCACGTGAGCAGGTTTTCCTTGCTGCGGCCAACCTGGATCCGGAGTCTATTATTTTTTAATGTTTTCTATCTTGTTTTTTAGGGAATGCTTTAAAATGTATGTTTGGATAGAAATAAATAAAGGACGTAATAATTGATTTGCATAATAATATAGTCAGGGTAACTATAATTTTCCCACTGCTGGGACTCTGCATAGGTCTTCCCTACATCCCCTTATCTACTCAGGGTGGTGGATTACATCCCGCTCCCTATAACTTTTATGCTTAATATCAATAATTTTTCACGCCAGAAAGTTTTTTATTTCCTTCTATATTTGAGCGTTTTTCTCAGCTTAGTAACCTTTCATCCTATACAACCCTTACATCTTTTTGAAGAACCAATTAGGGATTCATTCATACCTTCTACGATTTCTTTGCGTTTGAAATTGGAACCGTGTGGGCTTCAAAGCGTTTTTATTTTTATATATTAGCGCACCGCCCTGCTTTGTATGGTTTTTATGACTTCATTTAAATCAAGATTTATTTAATACTAGCTGACCCGCGCAACTTCGTCTGCGATATATAAGAGAGACAGAGAGATGGTTAGAGAGAGTGTGAGATACCCTTAAAAGATGTTTCCGAACAAATGATGCTCGAATTTAATTATGTAACCACGTTTCCGAACAAACAATGCTCTTTCAATATAGTTTATGGCTGTGAATGACATTGACATTCGTTACGCGCGTTTTTTTAAATATGCAAAATTAAATGTATATTTTTCAATATTTCTGAGAGATTTTCTTAATATTTTTTTCCGTAAGAACCTTCTCCTAATAATAACAAATACAACAAAAAAAGAATTAGTGAAATCGGTCCAGCCATTCACGCGTGATGCCGTGACTAAGGAAAATGGGTTTCATTTTTATATATATAGAAGATTAACGTAACAAAACATAACGCCTGTAATTCTCGAAGGATTAGGCAGAAATGTACCTAATAGTACACCCACATTTCGCCAGTTATGTTTAAGTCCCATGTAATAACTGGCAAACCTGTAGTTTGCCATCACCCGGGCACACTAATCCAGACTCCGTAGCTGCTACTGAGAAATTCCTAATGAAAAAACCCAATAACAATTTGCCAGACCCGGGAATCGAACCCAGGACCTCGTGCTCAGCAATCGCTATTGCGACTACTAAACCAACGAGGCAGTTTATTAAAGTAAGTAAACCAAATTCCATTTAATCGTAAAATATCCCTTTATATTAAAATTTTACCGATTCATCTTCCACCGCTTCGAAATAAAACGACAGATTAATATTTGAAAGCCTTCGCAGTACGCAGCGTGTCATCGTTTTTTGTTAAAGACGAATCCATTTGGTAATAACAAATGCGAATCTTGTGCCTAAGGCAGAAGGAAGAAAATCGATGAGCCTCCGATTAAGATAAATGAATTCGCTTGTTCGACATACAAAGAGTTTCCTTTTTAACTTGTCTCGCATATCGTTAGCTTGAGGCGGTTTTTTTGCTTACTTTTAGGAACACGTCTGAAGAAAAACACGAAAAACCTGTGAAAAAAAAGTTGTCTTTGTAAAGAAATTCAGGTTGTAGTAATGATGTTGTTTTGACATATCTGCGGGTTTCTACCTAAAAGTGGAGACCGTGAACAATATACGGTGTAAGCGTCATAGTGACACAATCTTCCTGTTCACATAAATATATTTTCACATTGTCAAAAATTTAAAATGCAGTGTTAGTACCAATAAATAACTGTTGTTTAAATATAATACGAACTTATTTTCACTTTGACTATACATAATGCTATTAAAAACAAGCTGATATTTAAAAAATATTCCATAGTTTTTTTTTTGAAGCGTAGATAAGGCCCAGGGTGGAGCACGCTTGCCTAGATGAAACCGATTCACTCGAACTTTGAATAGCTAACTTTGATTATGAATTGAGTCGAACTTATAAGCTTCATAGCATAATCAGCTTATAATGATCCTAATACTAGGGCAAGAGGGGGCCTGCCATTACCGCCCCCACGCGGGCCCAGTGCGGTTTGCCGAATCATCTAAATAACTACTGAAAAAACTGATCAAAGAGCGGAAACAAAAACGATCATCAATCGCCGTTCTGCACGCTAAGCAGACGAGATTAGTGCCACAATACTTGGTAATTAGCAGTCCCACACTCCAGTGCTATAAATTAACGCCCCGTTTACAGCCATAGGTGATGCGATCTGCGACGCGTCTTGCGACAAGCGACGCGCGTTTTTCACTAGCTTCCTTCACTTGGGTACTGTTATGGTTTACAGCAGCGACAGCCTGGTGGTGTGACTCACGGATTGCCAAGTCATAGGTCTCGAGTTCGATTCCAAGACACGCACCTCTGATTTTTCGGATTCATGTGCGTATTGTATGATTATCACTTACTTCGGTGAAGGAAAACATTGTGAGGACACTAGCATGACGAGTCTCGACAGAGATAACGACAAAATCGCTAACTTTCGATTGCTATTTACTAACGAATAAATTCGGTTGCAATAATGATGCTTGCGAGAATCGCATCTTGGATGTATAGACTTGCATTTCCCTGCCGGGCCTGAGATATATCTCTCAACGGTATGTAAAGCCAAGTCGGAGGCCCATAGGCGGCATAAAAACTCTCACACCAGTAGGCTTAGCCAAGTTGACAATCTACAATCGTTAACGTATAGAAAACTAACCAAATGTATGGGAATGACATCATTTCAACGTTAAGTCACGTGGTCAAAACAAACGAATAGAAACTTTAAAGTTCCGTCAAAACTGTAAGTTGGCTACGATTTATATGGGATGTAGCGATCACGATTGTAGAAACGAATTCTATCATCTTGATCGATGTAAACTTGTCTACGAAGTTTCTATACGCTTGTTTTGACCACGTGACTTAACGTTTACGATTGTAGAAAGAGAATCGGTGTACGTTACCCCAGCAGGAAAGTGTCTCCTAGAGTTATATGAGTGGAACGTATAATGTGTGCCCTAACTGCTGTAAATGTGCCCCCACATAAAAAATGTGTGCCCCCTGTCGTTTTGTAAAAAAACGGAAAAAACGATTCCTGCTGGGGTAACGTGTTTCTAGCAGGAAAATTCTAAACGAATGATCAGAGAGAGAAACATTGTGCATGGCCTTGTAGCTTATAGTAGTGCCAAAGTGTGCCCCCAAAAATAAATTGTGTGCCCCTTCAAGTTTTCGAGATATTGCATTTCCTGCTGTATGTATGTGCCCCTGTAGAATAAACAAACACGCGTAGCTCTTCATGTGTGCTCCTCAGTGCTCCAATTAGATTTATGAAAATATTTGTAATTTCCAAGTTATCACGGTTTTATGAAAACTCGAAAAAACATCACAGCGCTTAAATGAGACAAGGTATAAGCTCGCTGAAAACTGTATTGGGTCCGCCTTGACGCTACTAATAACCATACAAAGTTTCAAAACTGGTCATGCATGCGTTTTTGAATTATCTTGATAAAACTCAAAAACATGGTGTCATAACTTTGACGCCAAAAATACAAGGAACCAGCTCGATCCCAGATGTGTAGGTGTTAAGGAACTAGTGTGCCCTTAGTCAAAAATATATGGTGAAAATATTCAGCTTGGAATGTTTCGCATTTAGTAAATATTAACAAAAAACCAAACATGTAAACAACGGCTGGTTATCCTACCAAATTCGAATGACAACTAAAAAGCGACGGATTCATACATATCGATGACCTTCTTTAGTGGACGTATTATGCCTAAGCTGTTGTCCGTACAGTCGCGTTCAAAAGTTTTGGGGGCTAATTAAAATTATGTTAAATGCACCTTGTGACCATATTAAATGAAACAGCTTGTTGTTTGTTATTTTTAACCCCTTTTTTTTTAATGACTTCTCCCGCTCTGGGCGGAGCAGGAGGGAGTGTCAGACTTTTACTGACTAAAACCCATCCATGTTCCTTCCTCACCCTTTGTGTTCCGGGGCCACGGTATCTCTTTCGAATAGTCCCGCAGCCCCGGCAGGCTTCGGCCCTTGCGGACCCCTTCACAGTTGCTGACTCTCTTTGAGGCGCGCGTGGAACACGAACGCGCCGTCGACACGGCCTGTTGACAGGCCCGCGCCTACGGTGGCCGGAAGCCACCACGTGGCCCCCGACGCCCGGAGCGTCTCCCGCGGCGGCCGGGACGTGAGGATCTCTCCCTGTCCTGTTCCGCCACCTCCTTCGCTAGCATGACTGCTTCGCAGAAGGAGGTGACGGCGTCCCATTCCGTCTCGCTCCGGACCATGGCACGAACCAGGGCCGGGAGCGAGAGGTCGCCGCCGCCGATCGCCACCTCGAGGACACGGCGGTGCTTCGCCCAAGCGGGGCACACCTCCACTGTGTGCTCCACCGTGTCCTCCGGTCGATCCTCACAATGGTGACACCCGGGCGTTTCCTCCCGCCCAATTCGGTGCAGGAACTTACCGAAGCATCCGTGTCCGGTAAGAACCTGCGTCAGGCGGAAGGTGAGGACGCCGTGGCGTCTCTCCAGCCACTCCTCAAAGAGGGGACTTATCGCCACTATTGTGGCGTGCCCTGCACGGGGTTGCGATAGTCGCTCTCTCTATGTCGCCATGAGATCCCGCCGGAAGTCCGTCCGCTGAACGACAATTTGCCGCGGCAGCGGAATTTCCCCCCGGCGTAGCGCCTCCGCGCGCCACTCATGTAGGCGCGCGAGGACTATCGCCTCCAGATCCCATGGCGGCAATCCTGCAAGGAGGTTTGCCGCCTCGCGGGAGATCGATCCCTTATTATTAATTCATAAAGTAATAGCTGCCATAGAACATTCTGTGACAATCAAGTATTTAGCTATTTCGGCTAAAAAGATACAGCCCTATGATATGTTGACGGATTGTGGTCGAGTTTTGGAGTCTTGTGAATTTTTGTGATGAATTTTTTTTACAATGTAACTAGAAGTTATTAAGGGATCATATGTCATCAACGTAGCACAAGAAGACAAAATACGTATTATACAAAAAAAAAAACAAATGACTGAATCGATTTTGATGAAATTTCTATAGGATCAATCGGAAAGTATGTATATCCTTTTAGATGAAAACAAAACAAACATGATTTAGAACCTTTTTGTTTACAAACAAATAAATGAAAAAAAATCCAAGTACTTGTTAGGTGTACTTATGTACTTTGGAATAAGTCAAAACAATGCCAATACTTACCACCGCAGATCGTGCCATCATTGTAACTATTTTTACAAAATTAAGCACCCCTATAACCACATCATTGTTATACATGCTTAATTATTACGCCATTTACAACCAACTTAAAAAAAAAGTAAACATGCAACAGTGTCCTTGGCGTCATAACTGCAAATGTCTACCAATACCAAGTAATAATCCAGACGCACTTCCCTAGTCAAAAACACTTCGTATTATCGGTTTAAAGATATTTATTTCTCATAAGAACTTCTAAATAACAGTTCACTTATAATGAGATACAGAGCTTCTTCTTAATGATAATATACTATTTGCCTCTGGGGCATTGATGACGTTATTGATTACATACATGTTTTTTGAGTTTACTTTTAAATATGTTGATATTATTACATTTCTTTAAATCTTCTGGTAAATCATTAAACAGTTGTGCTCCCTCCACTAATAGTGTTTTTTTGCCGTAATTAGTTCGTGCACGTGCAGTCTTAAGTTGGAATTTCTTTTTACTTCTTGTGTTGTATGTTATTGTTTTTTTATGTATTTGTATGTTTGATTCTACGGAATTCGTGGTGATTTTTTTAATGACAATGCAAGTGTAATAAGTGTAAAGTTGTGTGAGATTTAGTAATTTAGTTTGTTTGTATAATTTTTTTGTTGGATATAGATAGTGGTAGTGAAATAGTACTTTAATAATTTTGTTTTGTATTCTTTGTAGCGGATTTAGATTAGTTTTAGCGGCTGAACCCCACACTTCGATAAGGTATTCAAGGTTTGGTTTGACTAGATTATTCATCTATAGAGCGACGTTTAGGTAGGTATCTGTCTCTGTCCCACTAATACCGTTTGCATACTAGCTGTCTCACTTCCTCCAAACTAGACAAAGCGATTCCTTGCAACACGACGTCAGCGGATGGAGCGCAGCTAGAGATATGCAGCGTTGGGGAGGCGAATAAGGGAATCTTCTATTAAGGTGGATGCTCCATGGTAGCCCGTGCAGGAATGAATTTGACATTGAAAAAGTCATTCCTGCACCTTTCTAAGAAAAATTGTATTTCGCGGGCTACCCTGGAGCATCCACCTTAATGATGAAAAACTTATTGTTAATTTATCTAACCTACGGCTTATCAATAAATATATAAATACTTCTTTTACTGTTGTGTTGTTTTTTTTATTTATATACAAAAAAGAGCTACCTCTTTTTCGAAGTAGGTATTCATCACACATTTCATGAACTATATTTTTTTTAAAACATTCCCCAATCAAATTTTGGGTAAAAGACCTGGCAAATATCTGGATGTATGTCTTTCGTTCACACATAAATTACTAGATGTATTTAAATGAAATTTTGAATGAAGAAGATAGCTTACCTTGGAATATCACATAGACTACTATTTATAATGTACTTAATCATGTGCAAAATCACAGAAAAAGCTAGTAGAATATTATCCAATAACAACTTTATTTTATTACATATTATTTTTCTACTTCAGTGTACTCGGGCACATTACGTGTGAATCGGTTAGTGAGTAAATTAAAGAAGGTCATCGATATGTATGAATCCGTTGCTTTTTAGTAGTCATTCGAATGTGGTCGGATAACCAGCCGTTGTTTACATGTTTGGTTTTTTGTTAATATTTACTTAATACGAAACATTCCAAGCTGAATATTTTCATCATATATTTTTGACTAAGGGCACACTAGTTCCTTAACACCTACACATCTGGGATCGAGCTGGTTCCTTGTATTTTTGGCGTCAAAGTTATGACACCATCTTTTTGAGTTTTATCAAGATAATTCAAAAACGCATGCATGACCAGTTTTGAAACTTTGTATGGTTATTAGTAGCGTCAAGGCGGACCCAATACAGTTTTCAGCGAGCTTATACCTTGTCTCATTTAGTCGCTGTGATGTTTTTTCGAGTTTTCATAAAACCGTGATAACTTGAAAATTATAAATATTTTCTTAAATCTAATTGGAGCACTGAGGGGCACACATGAAGAGCTACGCGTGTTTGTTTATTCTACAGGGGCACATGCAATGGTTTTGGAGATATACGATTCTGCAAAACGTTACCCCAGCAGGAAATGCAATATCTCGAAAACCTGAAGGGGCACACAATTTATTTTTGGGGGCACACTTTGGCACTACTATAAGCTACAAGGCCATTGACAATGTTTTTCTCTCTGATCATTCGTTTAGAATTTTCCTGCTAGAAACACGTTACCCCAGCAGGAATCGTTTTTTCCGTTTTTTTCCAAAACGACAGGGGGCACACATTTTTTATGTGGGGGCACATTTACAGCAGTTAGGGCACACATTATACATTCCACTCATATAACTCTAGGAGACACTTTCCTGCTGGGGTAACGTACACAGAGAATCGATACGAATCGTTTGTAACTTGGCTAGGCCTGCAGGTTAGCCACTAACCTCACGAAAAGCTGAAGACGGTATGGTTTAAGTCATTTGTTTATATACACCATCAAGTTACTTACGTATCGCGCGTGTCCCTAATTCTGGTGCTAGCGGTAGGGAATAGCCATTCAGCTTTACGTCTTCTGTCTTCAATTTTCTGTTTTGTAAATAAATTATTTTCGGCTTTTCTTTGAAACACCTACAAGCCTTGTCTTTTGTCCTTCAATGATCATTACCACACACGTTTGTTTGTAATCAAGTTTTTTAATTAAACAGACATCATGCAACGACTAGACTAAACAAATAGGTTTTTTTTAGAAAACATGTAACGAGTAGGTGGGATCAAATTTTTATTGCAATTTGACAGTAACAGACAGGGCGTTTTATATTTTTTATGTTTACAATAATCTTAGCATCACAAGGTGAGGGTAACGTATAAGGGCTGCGAGACTGTTCGGGCTACGGGACTGTTCGAAAGAGATACCGTGGCCCGGGAACACAAAGGGCGATGAAGGAACATGGATGGGTTTTCGTCAGTAAAAGTCTGACCCTCTCTCCTGCTCCGCCCAGAGCGGGAGGAGTCATTTGATGACTTCCTATCCGAAAAAAAAGGGTAACGTATTAAAATATGCAGCTCAGAAATGTATATATTCTGAAGCAACTGCCATTAAAAATATTCTAGCCAGCTGCAGGATACTCCTTTAACGATAAATCGCTGTAAAACCATCGAAGTTCTGGAGAATTGACCTGCATAAAACGAACTCTCTACCGTCTGGCTTAAACCCGTAGGAAGATTGATTTTCAGAAGAAAATTAAACAAGCTTCCTATAAACTGAAATTTATCAGAAGCCGGGCAGTGAAGAAGACACAAGTTTTTTTTAGTTTTTATGGTCATAACTTTACGTTAAATACCTCCATAACTCGTTTACTATTAAATGCGTCCATCAGCACAATGTTTTGAATGCGATCAATTGAGTTTTACCGTAAAACGTGAATTTTCACCCAAAAAAAAGTCATTTGCCAGCAATCATTTTTGCGTAGAGTTACTTAGTTTCATGTAGAGTATTAAATGAGAAATATTAGTTTCAATTAAATTTGACAGCTATAAATTACGTCCGTCTCTTTCTCGTTTTATTGGAGATAAAAAGATAGCAGTAGCCTAAATTAAGCTTAGTTTGTATACAACAGAATCGACACCAATGTTTAATTTGCTAATGAAAATATATTTTTATCAATCCTTTTCAGGTTTACCTGCCTACCTTTCATGAAAGAGTTATTTTTTGTTATAATAAAAATATTTTTACATTACCCAAACAGCTGACGTGTGCAGACGTTCAAATGTTTTTTTCCACGTCGACCCGTGTCAAACGGGTCGTTCAAAATGTCAACCCCAAAGCCTAAAGTTACTCGCATATTCAGTGTTCAACATGACTCTGCTTAACTTACTTTATCGGTACTTAATATTCAGGGTTTAAATTTAATTTAATTTTAATATTAGACTATATGTTGCTGTGAGTTGAACGTAACTCACAGCAAAATACAATATAGTATTAAAATAAAGCTTCATAATTTAAATTTAAATTTTGCAGATCCCGTTGACTTTAAAGTTGGGAAAGCTTATTTCGTTACGTGTATTAATATCGCAGAGTTTCGCTTGGTTTTCTTTATTCTCAAAATGTTTGTACAGTCGTGGTCTTTTCCGCCTGATCAGTTTTCGCAATTTTTTTTTCGCATAAATCATGCGGACGCGCCGAGCCACGCCCCCTTAAAGTTTAGGCCGATTAAGAAAGCGTCAACTTTAGCGCGCAAAATAACAATAACACTCGTTTGGCGTACGTCGTCAGTGCGCTCGTCCGATCGGTATTTTTTCATTCATTATTTCTATACAAAGTCAACGGGACGGGGCCAGAGAGCGCTTCTATGTTGTAAGTGCAAGCAAAAATTAGCTTAGTGGTGATCAGGCGGGAGTGTTCTCGATAGTACCCACCGAAGTTTCCAAGTTAGTGTACTTTAGTAGTGGATGTTGTCGTAACAATTTAGTTTTATACTCATCATCTAGTTTTTTCACAACATCTTCCAGTCTAACCAGATGCAGCTGAATACCAGTATTTTACATGGAGCGACTGCCTATCTGACCTCCACAACCCTGTTTGTTCTGGTCTACTGAGTAATACGATACCCCTTGGTAAGACTGGTCGTCAGAATTTCGGAAGACTTCTTTTTCTTGACGACTGTCAATGAACCAATGACAACCGGTAAATACGATATCCCTTGGTCAGACTTCTATGGTATTTTACTTATTTTTTTACTATAATTAGATTTTAGTTATTAACAAGTTGTCAGCACAAATGAGTCTTGTGCAAACGAAATACTATGATGTGACACATAGTGAAAGAATATTCGGTAAAGTAACTAAAAAATAAATGTTCTCTAAACTACTTTGGATTCCATCTATACGGATCGAAGGAACAACGTCTAATTGGACACTGCTAAGTCACGTGTTCGTCGAAATTGTAGACACAGAACTAGAAACATTGGATATTACATATCTCTGCTAACTATCACGTATTGGGTTTGATTTATCAAAGTTATAGCTGTACGTGTCTCCGAACAGCATTGATATTGTATTATTGCTACTCATATTCGATGAATAAAGAGAATTCGACTAAAAACTGACAGACTTTCGGGCCACTGACTGTAAATGACTGTCAAAGATCTACAAATTAATGACCTACAATGATGAATGGTTCCGACTGGACCAATGGCTTCACGTGCTGTCTGAGGCACGGAGGAAACTCTGTATGTGATGGATGGTCACCCATCCATGAACCGTCCTAGGCAAACGCTGCTTAACTAACACGTGATAACACTAAGGAGAGCCCACTCAAAACAAAAATATAAATTAACATGGCGCTTCGTTCTGCCAAATAATAATATTATCCAGTTTTATTCTGACTCATTCAAATCTGTTCCGAAGTATTCTGACGTAGAAAATGGCCTTCAAATGTCAGAAGAGAACGAACGTACCTGTTAAACAGTTTTAAATTTTGAAGAGGCAATGGATCACGTTTCTTTTTTTGGTAGTGAAGTATTTTATAACAAAACAATTTCAAAGAGTTTGCCCTCTGTAAAATCAAAGGACACAGCGGAGTTCAGGGGGAGTGAGTCATAATCCACCCAGTGGGCCCAAAGTAAGATACTACGCGACACGTTATTATAATGCTTTCAGGGTGATGTCGCGACTGCCCCGTTTCTGCAGCGTCTCAGAAATGTTTTTCGAGACCCACGCAGACTTTCAAGTCATAATACGCAAAAAAAACCGAACAAGTGCGAGTCACAGTCATAGTGTGGGTTCTGTACCATCGTTGTAGGGTAGCCCCCTTTAATTTTTAATTTATTTGTTGTTATATCAGCAACAAAAATACACAATCAGTGAAATTTTATTTCAACCGTGTACCTATTACGACAGACGGACGGACAGCGGAGGCTAAGTAATAGGATCTCGTTGGTTACCCATCGGGTACGGATGCCTAAAAACTGCGTCGCTGCTGTGCAGAGTATGGAGCAGTCGCAATTATGTCTTGAGAGCTGTGGCGGAGTGACAAACACTCGTGCTCTTAAAAAAAAAATAGAAAACAAATGACAATATTATGACAGACAACACTCCATTTCAAAGGCAGTCGGGCATTTTTGTCCAATAAAACTTTTCTATCGCTTAACATTAAGTCTAAGAAACTCATTATAACTTCTTTTCGTTCCGACGGTAATCTTAGAAGAATCTCGGGGAACAATATACGAACATTTTGGATTAACTTTTTCCTTGCATGGCTGTCCCTTCATATGGTTATTGTGCTCATAAAAGGAGGGCTGCAGGATAAGATTGCGTAGTTTTTGAACTTTTACATTTTTCCGTTCGGATATTTTTTATAGCCGAGTCGGAGGGTTTCTTGCAATTGTCTACAATAATGATTCGTCATCTGCCTAGCCTTTTCCCAATTATGTCGGGGTCGGCTTCCAGTCTAACCGGATGCAGCTGAGTACCAATATTTTACGTGGGGCGACTGCCTATTTGTCCTCCACAACCCAGTTAGTACTGCGTAATACGATACCCCTTGGTAAGACTGGTTGTCAGACTTTTTGGGCCGTTGACTGTCAAAGATCTACAAATGACAGCCGGGACTAACGGATTAACGTGCTTTCCAAGGCACGGAGTAAACTCAGTATGTAACAGGGGTCACCCATCCACAGACCAACCTAGTCAAGCGCGGCTTAACCTGAAGATTGAACCAAGCGGCTGTTTTTATTTACCACGAGCTCTTCCTACTACAACAATTAGTGCGGGGATATTATTATCTCATCAAAGTGGCGTAACAATTAAAGTACTCGACTATGCTTCTGAAACGGTTTCAAGCGGAAATCTATGCTGCAATCCGTCTTACTTTACTAACACATACTAAAACAGTACTTTTAATATAAAATAAAACTTGAACCTCCATCTGGATGAACTCTTAATAATACTTAAAACAATTAGACAAAAGCTGGGAATCACAGCTAAACTGAATCGCGGATGAAGTTGCCAGAGCAATGGCTCGTGAGGATTGGCTATCCTCACGAGCCATTGCACTGGCAGATTCACTAAGAGAGACAATGACAGTTCATTGACTAGTCTAAGCTTAGGGTTCTTACAGACGAGCGGCACGTTACCAACGGCAGATAAACTGCAGCCGTCGCCACCTGTCGACGGCTGCCGTCGACGCTTGCAGTTGTGGCATGCCGTGTAAATGTGTCGCCTAAAAAATAGAGAGATAATTTCTATTTTCAATTTCCAATGATTTTAAGCTTTAACCTAAGAAAGAGTCAGATCCATCTTGCTTTCTCTTTCTCTCTCTTATCCGAAAGCGCATTATATTAAGCATGACTGTGGCATTTTTCTTCAAATCCCCTGTGCTCCCCTTCAAGTAAATGGGGGTGTTACGGGCCCCTAATTTATACCCTGAAGTTTAAATGGTTAATTGGATATTAGAGAATGTACGTTTTTATGCTACAGGGGAGTTTGTTTGCTGTTTTTTATTCTAAACGAATTTTATATGGGGTTGCAGGCTTTGTAGTTTTGGGCTCAATTGACTCTAAATGCAAGTTTATCACGCAAACATTAAAAAAGTTATTTGAATACAAAAAATGGGCTACAAATGGGCATCATTAATTTGTCCTACCAGGCATAAGCTATACAATTATTTAAAAAACTTGGAAATTGGTGCTTTAACTGAAATTGAGAAATACAACTGGCGAAACATGGGTCTACAATAATATATCATGTTATATTGAGAAAAAACCGGCCAAGAGCGAGTCGGACTCGCGCATCGAGGGTTCCGTACAAACTTTTTGAAGGACAAACATCTTTGCTGTTCGATCCCTAGAAACGGCTATTGCACCAACCGCAAATAATAAGTTTTTAATAGTAAAATCGCTTTTTTTTTGTTATTAAACTACATATTTACTGTTTTCAGACTTTTTCCTTAACATGTGCTGTAAGACCTTGCTTTTTGCCAAATTTCGTGATTTCTAGGTCAACGGGAACTATCATTTAGGTTTTCGACCCAAAACCTATAGGGTACTTCCGGTAATTTGACCTAGAATTGTCAGTTTTGGTTAAAAGCAAGGTTTTACAGCACAAGTAAAAAAAAATTTCGAAAAATAAAAAAAAGTTAAAAATTAAGGTAAATTTGGCACAAGCAAGTTTGCGCGAAAATCTAAATTTGCCCATATCTTTTTATCGTGTTGACTCAGTATCTTGATTTTTATACACCTAATAGGGACTATAGATCTCAGTATCTGGTATAATAATACAACTTGCTAGGTCGACCCGTTCCTGAGAAAATCGGTGGTGACAGACGGACAGACAGACAGACGGACAAGAAAGTGATCTTATAAGGGTTCCTTTTTTTACCTTTTGAGGTACGGAACCCTAAAATATGGAAGGTGCACCTAATTAAGCTATCAATTGAATATAACACCGTCTCATATCTGCTTTAGACGACCTCTACACAAGCCTATAATTTCGTGAATAATCCGACCGACCTGTTAAAATAGCTACAATCAGCCGAACATTCCTTCCAACCACGTTGTTAATACTATTGGGTAAGGTCAATAAGAACGTCAGGGGTATTCCGGGCATGCCCCAACTGTGTAATGTGTTTAGGGCAAGGCCGGCCCTTTTAGCCCTACGCGATAATAAACTATTTGGAGCTGCTCTATTTATTGAAGACTTCCGTTCAAATGGATTTGGTGACTAAGTATAGACTTATCGACAGTTAACCCTATTTACCTGCAGTAAAGTATGTATTGGGAAAATAAAAGTAAAGCCGTTTGGTTAAGCTTGAACTATTATTATTATCACCCAATTATCCCACTGCAGGGCATAGTCCTCCCTGCCCTCGTTCCACTTATCCCTATCCAGTGCTGTTTTTCGCCAATCCTTGTGAAAAGAGACGAGTTGGTCCCGCCATCTCCTTCTGGGCCCTGCCGCGTTGCCGTTTTCTGCTGTATGGGAATGGAACCCACAAGCTTGAATTGCACCGAGCTAATTCGAACATAATTCAGCGGTACTTGAAGCCAACAGAGTTGATGAAAGCTGAATAAATGCTGCCGAATCGAATGCCAAGAACAAAAATTTGTTATCGAATTGTACATTGAACAATAGTACATTTTGATACAAGTGGAGAAAGTTTGTTATTGCATCCGAGGCGGAATTAACTCCCGAGCCGTAGGCGAGGGTGTTTTTAAGCCGAGAACTGCAATAACAAATGTCCACGTGTATTAAACGACGTTTTTCAATACACTTTTGAAGAAATTAAATAAAAAAAAGAAAAATATTTTTGTCATGAATTAGTAGGAAACTATGATTTTCTTTTCTTTTTTTCCGCACTTTGCTTTCGCCAGGTTGAAGGAGAAGCAAAGGTATGAAGCCGATAAACAGCTTATATAAAAAATAGTTTTTTTTTTGTATTTTTGAATTTAGAACACAAATAAATGTTAATTTGTTTGTAAAAGTAAATATTAGTATTAAATAATCATGTTTATCTATGATATTCCATTTATAAACACAATTTAATATTCAAAAAATATTTACGCCGTAAAGACGCATTATTACTTTGCCGAAATAAAAAAAAAAACATTCACCTCCGACTATAGGCAATTAACCAATTTGGACTAAGTATAGGTATAGTTATCTGTGGCATTTTTCATTCCCGCACCCGTGTTGGAAAATGAAAAAAATCGCACGTGTGTGAAATACATTGCATGTTGAACATAATCATAGTGCGTTAAGAACCAGTTTTCGAGGAAGTGTATTGAAAACCTTCTTTCCATCAATGCTTACCTACATTCCGCCAACGAACAGCCCTAATTTCTCCACCATTAGCAAAAGAGTTCCGATCGCTCCATTTTCAATCAGTAATAATTGACAGAGTTATAATTGAATTCGCAAGCAAAATAGGCTCCATTATAGTGGTGTGTCCACATTGGCCTCCGTTGAGCTATCAGCCCGGGGCAACCCAACCGTGGCTTAAACTGATCCCTTTTAGATTGGCCCCGGATTGCGTTGAAATTATATCATGATTCAGTTAAAAAGCCCGTTTTGTGTTACGGGAGGTATGGAAGAGAATTGGAGTTATGCAGTGTCGTTTTAAAATGGGAAATGAAGTCTTCTTGTTGATTTGATTTGTTTATGTTCTGGTAATTGTGTCTTCTAAAGCTTAATGTTTATTTTGAAGCCTGTTTGGAGAGTTATATAAATAACTAGCTTTTGTCCGCGGTTTCGCTCGCGTTTTAGAATTTGACAATCGATTCGGGTTTTACTCTGCTTGTAATAATATAATTCAGTCATGATTCGAAAGACACGTGGCGCCATCTATTTATAAGAACGTTATTGTTGTTTTCCTGAAGAACAGTACTTTTTCTCGGGATTAAAGGTACCCTCTGCCCGTTTTTGTACACCTGACAACGTATATGCAAAATTTCCGGATGTTCGGTTCAGTGGTTTAGGCTTGAAAAGGTAACAAACAAACTACTTTCGCATTTATAATATTAGTTAGGATTAGGAAGTTAGGATGATTTGAAGTCTAGTCATAATAATAATTATTATTAGGTTTTTCGTTATTTTCTGTTTAATTTTTGTCATTTTATAAAATATCTATTAGTTTATTTTATCTGTATATGTGTATTAGTATCAATATAAGTATATAAATTCTCGTTTACAAGAACTTAGTTGTTTAGACATTTTTTGTACCCTATCACTATGTTTTTGTACCCTATCACTATGTTTTTGTACCCTATCACTATGTTTTCCTATTTAACCCAAAGGTTGACTGGTAGAGAATGCCTTGTGGCATTAAGTCCGCCTATGTACATGTACATGAAGTTTAAATAAATAAATAAATAAATAAATGATTGGTATCTTCTACTAATTTGTGCCTCTAGCACTAATATCTTGTAAAGTCTAACTATTGAACTCCTATTAAAAGTATACGTACTCGTACGTGAAATCTGAAAACTTCAATCACTTGAGAAAACAAACACCCACAACGGATACTTAATTGACTTTTAAAAAATCCAATCCAAATTATAATAAAGGTTTATAAAAAGTATGAAAATGTTTTTTTTTAAACCGAATTTAAATTGGACCAAGTCAGCTAAATATTTTATTTACAATTAGCCTCTGAGACCTTTATCAGCCTGAAATTATTATAAAAATATTACTTGCATATTCGAACCGGATTTTATAAACAATTTCAAAGGTTTTATTTGTTTGCACGGACCCTGATGTTACTATAATAAAAGTTACTCCTGATAATCTGCTAGTGAAAGGCCCGTCAAAATCAGTTCAGTTGCTTTGGAGATTAGCCAGAATAAACAGACAGACAAATAAAAAAAATGTTTTTTTTTTGTGGAAGTACGGCATATAATATACTTTCGTAATTCGTATACATTTAGTAAAAATCTATTATTTTAAAATAATAGATTTTTTGCAAGATTACTAAAGAGTCCATACAAATAATTGTGTGGATTCTTTAGTAATCTTACAGCCCTTGGTCATTGGTGACACTAGGGACATTCACCATTTCTCATTCAACCCGGCCAATCTCCAGACTGATAAAAACATCATCCATCACACTATACTTCATTCATATTCGTCAGAGCTAAGTTCAAACTTTCGAAGTAAATTGGAGCTGCCATATAGGAGGTCCTAGCCATGAGCGGTACGTGACGCGAGTCCTGAGGTCCCTGAGCTTGGTGGAGTAACCTTTCTGAAGGAAGGGACTCTAGTACTTCGATGTGTATTTTGTCATTTCAAAACATGCGTTTTAAAGTAAAGTGTGACAGCAAAATACTGTTTCATACAGGGTGTAAACAACCCCATCACGAAGCTGTCAACCAAGCATTCTGTACATCAAACTAAGTAACTTTACAAAAATTATTGCTGGGAAACGACTTTTTTTTTTTGGGGTGAAAAATCGTGTTTTGTGGTAGAACTCAATGTAACGCACTCAAAACATTGTGCTGATGGATGGATTGAATAGTACGGGGGTCGTGGAGGTGTTTAAAATCTAACATTAAAAACTTGTGTTTAAAAAAAAGTCTTGTCAAAAAGTAGGAACTTTAACCCCCAATTTCTCCGTAACTAGAAGGTTCCCAGGTATGGTGTAGAACAAAAAAATGATTGCAATGACGGGGAGAACAAGTGCCTTTCGGCTTCGTTAAGAGGTTTTTACACCCTTTATAAAGAATACTCTTTTATTTGTAACATATTATTATTATTTTACTGCCTCGTTGGTCCTGGGTTCGATTCCCGGGTCGGGCAAAGTGTTGTTGGGTTTTTCATCAGGAATTTCTCAGTAGCAGCCACGGAGTTCGGATCCGTGTTTAGTTGATGGCAAATGCTCGCCAAAACATGGGACTATTTATTTATTATTATTTTAGTACAGTATTTGAAACCAAATTATTATTATTATTTATACTAAATTAAATACCTAATCAAACAAACATTCCAACTTTATCGTCTTCCATTCATCAGCAAACAAGTCCGATCGGGTTGGTCTCCACGAGCGCGTTGACCTTCGTAAGCACACGATAACATAATAACTGGCGAAATGTACTCTGCTAGTAGGTAAAGGTCTGCCTAACCCATCGGAGATTACTAGCGTGATATTATATTATTATCACTATGTTATACTTTTTTTTTATCGGATGGGAAATCACCAAATCCTCTGAGTGGAGCGCGTCAGACTTGTTATAATCAGACAGACAAAAGAACTAAGAGACTTTCATCATTGTAATTTATTCGAAGTCAAAATCCACTATTCATTGAACTCAAGCCAGACAAAATCAATTTACAACGTACCCACTTCTGTCTCAATTCTCGAGCAATAATCAAAGATACGACAAAATGGCTTCGTTTGCCGTCTACGATTGCGACAAGTTAAAGTTAAACTAAGAGCGTGATTTCTATAAATTTCTTAATTAAGTTTAGTATCTCCGCCGCACCTGACTTCTCTTTGATCATGTCGGCAATCTTTACTCGATTACATACAACTTGAAAGGGAGGTAATGAGTTTGACGTGTGTGTATGTTAGAGTAAATTTGTTTCTTAATCGTATTAGTCTGTATTTTGTGTTCGTCACAGAGTTTATTAGAAATATCTTTGGGGATAAATGCTTTGATATCCACTCCGATCCAGCCTGTCCCCTTGCTGTCCTCTCCCAGCGACGCCCTAAGCCGAGGCCCGTACCCCGCAGGGGGTGCCCTTAGCGTGTAGTCGCTTAGTTTGTAAGTTTTTTGCCCTGGCTGGAGGCCTTACACTTAAGGCACCCACAGGAAAGTCCGGTTAAGCAGACGACAACCTCTCAGGTTGAACTGCGAGATGCCATTTCGAAAAAAAAAAAAAAATGATTTGATATAAAATTCTACCATCAGCACTCTTAAGGACTTATATTAGGGAGTTACCTCTTAACGTAACGGGCTGAGGTAGCCCGAGAAATTGAAAAAAAACAGCGGTCAAGTAGCATTGTTCTATTAAAATAGGATTTGGTAAAATAATAAAGTTACTCGTATAGTTTAATTAATTGCAAACAATAAACGCAATAACTTATTTTTCATTACGCTTCGTTCGAAAAGAAGGATAAGCAGTTATTATGCGATGTCACAAACAGCCTTTTGTCCCACAGATTGTTATTAAAATCCGTTATGCTCATAAAATTTATTTTCCGTGAAAATGCCAATGGTAGAGTTCGCAAAAGTATTTTTTATTTCCAAGGATTTAAATTAAAAACTGTTTTTTATCTACGTCAAATCAATTTACACAACACAACGAATTTAGTTTATAACAAACTGGATTGGGTACACTATTCTGTACGTTTTGGTCTTTAATTTAAAAAATATCGTTAGATTATTTTACTTCTTTGTATCATCATTACTATTATTTTTGAGAGCAGCGGTGGACCAGAGGTAGTGGCTCCAACTTACCAGCAGTAAGTCGTGGGTTCGAACCCAGACAGGCGCAATTACTTTGTGTAATTTAATCATCACCACTGCTCTCAAAACGGTGAAGTAAAACATCGTGAGGAAACCGTTATATCCTAGAACCAAAACTTCAAAGACATGTGATATCTACCAACCCGCACTGGGCCCGCGTGGTAGATTATAGCCCATTCACTCTCATAGAGCGGCCTGTGTCCCAGCAGAGTATATACTTTTACCTGTGTTAAATCAATGTATTTTTATTGTTACAGGTATGTTGCAAATTCTACTCTTTACTATCTACATCAAGTTATCAAGTAAGTGTTGAAAACAAGATATTCTCTAAGAAGTATCTGCAAGAAAGCTCAGCAAGGCTCAGTTCTTTAAACAGAAAATAATTTTGCTGACCGTAAAAGTAATTCCGCCGCAGAAATCCTAATTAATAACCGTCTATTGTCTTCCTGATGATAAGAGAAACAAGTTGTTTTAATACTTTCTCGTTAACGCTTTAAATCATCGTTTGTGTTCGGTTTGCCGAGGTATGCAGTAGCCGACGAAGAAAAGGTCTCCCACGGGTTGGGCTTTCAATCTTTGCTAATTAATTTGGTACCTAGGTACTTATAAACTACTTACTTTGAATTTACGTTTAAATAACTTAGGAAGGCAAGGAAGCACCTTATATATGAAAACATATTTGAAGTTAATGCTACCGTGATGTACACCTTTAGTAATTGGAGGAGACAACAGAAGAAAAATAAAAACTACCAACGTGTTCCCTCAAACCCTCCAAGCGCATAAAGGTGCAGGAATGAATTAGACCTTGAAAAAGTCATTCCTGCACCTTTATGCGCTTGGAGGGTTGTGTTGATGATTTTGATGATTATAATTCTGTAACTACATACGTGTTACAGCCGCGATTCATATTTTAATCAACAACCTGACACTAACCTGCAAATTGCAAAAAACGTAAGAAAATTTGAATTTCGCGGGCTACCCTGGAGAATCCACCTTAATGCTCAGAAATGTTATTAGTCTTGTGTTGCTAACAAGGGTTCAGACTATTACCATTAACTGTGTCAGTAACAGCCCCGAGGCTAGACTAGATCCCAGGCTCCGGGCTAGGTAATACAGAGTTTCTAAAAAATATCCAGCAACGCCCGAGGCAATTGCATGTGGCTGACATGAGAATGAGAAGGGGTATGTGTGGTGTAACGCAATGGATACAATAAGGAATGAGTATACAGGGTGTTAAAGTAGTCGCGTGCCATAGCTTAGGAAAAAAAAATAAAAAAAAAATGCAAGATCAACCTAATTTAGTAGGTACCTATGAACTTACGAACAAGTAGCAATATAAAATAATTTCAATTTTAAACGATTGCTATTTTAAGTTAGAAGGTACTAAATTAGGTTCATCATTCAAAAAATAACTTTTTTTTTTTTGTATTTATTTTTTATTTTTTACTGGTTCCTTTATCGATACTGAACTCACCCCTAAGCTAGGGCACGTGACTACTTTAACACCCTGTATAAGAGGAAGTCTGAAAGTGGTGCCGGTGACTGAAAACCTGTGTGGTAATCAGTTGTCGTGGTATGGACATGTGATGCGGAGGTATGAGGAAAATGTTGAGTATGAATGTCGAGGGGTATAAAAGTAGAAATAAAATAAAAAATAAAATAAAAGTTGTTGGTAGAACAAGTTTAGGTTTTAACAAAATTTTGTGATTGTATCCACCTTTTACGCAGATAGTGCCTGTGTTAGGAGCGTCCGCTCTTCCATAGCAAGTCGTGTTTAAGGTACAAAAATCACAGCGTATTATTATTATACTAAAACCACATAAATTAAGATTAAGGAAGACTAAAGAAACCATGGATAGCCTGTGTGAAGGATGACATGGCTAGAAAGGAGGTGACTGCTGAGATTACTAGTAATAGAGAAGTATGGAAAAAGAAAACATGCTGCGCCGACCACAAATAAATTGGGATATAAGGGCAGGAGAATGATGATGAGTTTGCCCGACCCAGTTATTAAATCGAAGACCAGCCACGCAGTCGTCTACCTTTAATCAAATGCCAAAAGAACGACAACTGTCATATTTCTTCAGGACACCATCAAACAGCGTGTCATTAGTTATTGCAAAAGAAATTCAACTAAAAATGTCTTGAAAAATGTCGCCAGAATTAAAAATAAATCGAGTGAAATTTAGAATTTCAAACGTCACTGAATACCTATTGCTGTTAGTAAAACCTAGTTAGCTCAAGCGCACTGACACGCCTTCGTCAGAAGTCTTTTTGATAAAATATAATATGCATATTTTTACAGAGCTGACAAATTGAGCGAGTTTTCCAAGGTAATTTCAGTCTTGCACTCCAGAAATCGTATTTTTATTTAAAATATTGCTATGAAAAGTTATTAACATAAACTTATCGTATAATATTCAGCTTGTAACAGGATGTAAAGTTCTTCAGCCCCCATAGAAAAGAGAGGACCCTCCAACCAGACGGGTGTTGCGGTCTTTTTCCTTTATGGACTGAAGTCGCAGATAACTTTAATAGCGCAATTCAGAATTTTGATGTTAGTTCTTCCTCTGTGGCTTTGATGGCGCTGTAGTACTTTTTATACTGTCCGCTACACTAGTAACGATATATGAAGGATCTATGTAATAACTATCTGGTGTCCACGACACAAGGCTCGTTGCTTAGTGTGGCACTAGATGGCGGTGTGAGTAATGTCCAGTTTATATTTACTTATAAAATTACTTGTGGCTACTGTGTGTACTATGCTCTTCTGTCTATTCCCTTCGATAGTACGAGCGTGACTTTATGTTTCAACTAGTTTAGCCAGGCCGTTACACGGCCTGTGACCATACCTTAAAGGCCTGTTAATCTTCGGCAAATTGGCGCAAGATTCAAGAATAAATGGTTAGAATTTGTGCCTAGTTTGGGATGAATTAATTAAACATCCTGTTAGATTGTTCTGTGGGCCTTAACCTTGTAAATAATGTCGAGGGCGGAGCTTCGAATTGTAAAGCTTGTAAAATATGGGATAATAGCTAGGCCAAGGAATGGAACCTAGTTGGTTCTGGCCAAATAGATAACTTCTGTTGGATTGTGTATCACAACAATGGAAAGTTCTGTTTGTTTACGACTAAAATGTTTTAAAAATTGCCTACACACATAACACCGAAATTACGTCGCGGATTTTCGGAGCAGTATTGTGTGGAATCTTAACATCAAACATAACGTCACGCCTGCAATCCCCGAAGGTTTAGCAGTAGTGTAGCTAATAGCACACCCACATTTCGCCAGTTATGTTTAAATCCTATGTAAAAGGAGGCGACCTTATTGCCATGCATCAACCGGGCACAGATCCACACGTGGCTGCTACTGAGAAATCTCTGATGGAAAAACCCAATTACCATTTTCCTGACCTGGGAATCGAACTGAAGACCACATGTTCAGAGATAATGTAGCTTTCCGTTAGTGAAAGAATTTTCCGAATCGAATCAGTAGTTCCAAAGATTACCCCCTTCATACAAACTTACAAACATACCTCTTTAATATTTATCATAGGCAATATTATTTCTGATTACATCGTAATGTGAAGATAATAATAGAGTAAATCATCATGAATGTAGATAGAAACAAGCACGTAATGAAAAGAATGATGCTCATTTTCTTTGTTTTGCAACAAAACTTTTTTATTCACAATGTGTGCCAAATGGCTGAAGCAATAAAATTACAATATGTTTGTGAAATATTTCACCGTCTCGGTTTGTATTAGTTGGTACGAATGAAAATATTACCCTGTATTTGTATATTTACCGAGCGTTCTTTCTCCTATGATCATAGATCACCATCATTTGCCTAGCCTGTCCCCAACTATGTTGAGGTTGGCTTCCAGACCAACCGGTGGCGGCTGAATATCAGAATTTTACATGGAGCGACGGCCTATCCTGACCCTGGTCTCCACAACCCAGTGTTGATGGTCTCAACTTCTAAAGCTTAGTTTTTTTGGGCAGATTGAGACTAAATTTAAAACTGATATGAAAACTAAATAAAAAAATCAGAAACAATAAAATAAATATAATAAAATAATTAATTTATATAATTAAATATAATAATTAATAAAATATATTTATACAGGGTGTACACCACTTCATCACGAAGCCGAAGCGAGCACGAAGCGAAGCATTCTGTACATCAAACTAAGTGACTATTTTTTTTTGGGGTGAAAAATCATGTATTATGTTAGAACTCAATGTAACGCACTCAAAACAGTGTGCTGATGGATGGATTGAATAGTACGGGGGTCGTGGAGGTGTTTAAAGTAAAAATCTTGCATTATAAACTTGTATTTAAATAAAAATTGGTTATGGTATAGAACAAAAAAATGATCGCAATGAAAAATAAAAGCGTACATTCTGTATAGTAAAACATTTTTAAACTTATGTGCGTCCTTACTAAGACTTGCACATACCCCGTAGGTGAACATTTAGTAATAAGTTAGTTAAATCATTGTAAAATAATATTAAGCAACAACATAGCTGCCTGTGTAACGACATAAATCGTGACTGGTGTACAAATAGAATAAGATCGTTTGTTAACTGTGCTGTAAACCATATTTAGTAAATAAAGACCTGTAAAAAAAAAAACGCAATGACGAGGAGAACAAGTGCCTTTCAGCTTTGTTAAAAGGTGTATTACACCCTTTATACATATATTTTAATTAATTATATATTTATTTTTTATGTAATTATTTTTCAAATATGAAAACTTATTCTTAAATAAAATTTACGTGAGCTATGCGCTGCCACCGACGACACAGTGAAAGTGGCGAAGTTCTGGCCTAACAAAATATAAAACTGTCGTGCTAGCGTCACGAAGAAGAAGAATTTGAAAACACGGTTATTGCTACTCAGTTGTTTGTAAAAGTAGCAGCTCAGAGTCAGGATTTGTGCCCAGTTGATGGCAATAGGCTCGCTCCCTATGAAACTTGGGACTTAAACTTGACTGGCTAATTGTGGATGTAGTTACTGAAGGTACACACTGGCCTAACTCGTTGGGAACTACGCGCGTAAAGTTGTATTATTTAGTTCTTATCTTTTGATTCTTATTTTTTTGGTTCTTATCTCTTGATTTATTTTTGTTTTATTGTTGTTACGTGTGTGAGCCAATTAAATACTTTTTTCATTTTCTTTCTTTGTTTGCTAAAATATAGATACCATTCTAAGGGCAATTTCGGCAAAATATTAAAAACAAAAACCTATTTTTACTCGCAACACCGGTAAAAAATCTCGCTATTTCTCTCTACGAAACAAGATTGAGGTAGAGATCATTCCGAAAATCTTACACCCTTTATTTACGTTCATGCATCTTTCTACAAATCTACGCATGCGCTGTGCTGCTACGAGTACTACGCGAATACGGGATTGACCTTTTTGAAGGACACCTACAACTTCGCGTGACCCACGAAGCGAGCTTCACCTTGCTTTTACCTTGGCTAGAGAGTAAGCATTGCCATACAACGTGGCAATGCCGCCAGTGTCTTCGGCACATTGCCGGTTGACAGCGTTGAGGAGGAGTATTTAGAGTTAAAGATTAAAGGGTTGTGTGAGAAAAATGAGTGAATGATATAGTGACGACTAGTTAGGGGGAATGGAAGAAAAAAAATCTTGTTGTACCCCAAGTAACTAGGGAAAAATGATGATGAATATGAAGACGTTTTGGCCTTCATAAATAGCTGCAAGGCTAATCTAAAATCATTAGCATCACACTGTGTTTTTTTTTGTAATTTATCATTTCATAATAAGCGTGTTTCTAAAATCTTCTCGAAAAACATGCAGAAAATATACAAATAGGCTATTTTGTATTGTTTTTAATTGGCACAGGTACATTGTTAGAACGTAAACAATGCGAGTACACGTTGCCAAGTTTTAAAGTGGCGTGTTTTTCTATTCGGTTCGGTTTGAAGAGTTTCATCGGCTGCCTAGCCTTTTCCCAACTATATTGGGGTCAGCTTCCAGTCTTAACTGAATGCAGCTGAATACCAGTATTTTACATGGAGCGACTATCTATCTGGCCCCTTATTCACAACGCTTCGATTCGATTTTCGATTCGGAAAGTCGTATGTCTATCTTTTTTTGACATTATGGCAGTACGACTTTCGCGGTATCTTAGGTCTTGCATTTCCACTGACGTGTTTCCAGAGTACACGAAAACGAGAGCACTTGTAATTACATCAAAAACTTTCATGTCTAGTGCAAGGAACAGATAATACATTGTTTTAAAGCACAAAATATTTTATTTTATTTGTCTCTGTACACCGTGATCTGTTTCGATTTTGTTTTTTTTTCATGTCGCCACGGATATCGTGATCAGTGGGTAACAAGATAACGAGGGAAACGGATAACGGTATCAGTGGATATAACTTGCCGTGATCCGTGGCTAACGTGATCTGATACCACGATCGGTGGAGACAAGCCCAAACGTTTCTTCTATCTACAGACCAAAACTTCTTTCGAAAGACGTGCATTCCCATAACACCTGACAGTCGATTTGCATATAAGACGTATTTTCGGAGCTCGCGTGTAATGCGCAGATGTCATTGCTCCTCTGAATTTATTTTCACTGCGGACTTTTTTCCCGCACGTTCACGTGACTAAAACACATTTTTGCACATACATCATGTCATACCGTGGTGTAATTGCCCCATTGCAGGGTAAAGGCCTCTATCTGCTCATACAGAATAATAATAATTTATTTGCTTAATATACCGGTGTTAAAGTTGATGGTTAAGGCACAAACCATATTTTGCCTTTTTAGGGCATGCAAATATAAATTTTACATTATTGTATAATGCGTATCTATGTGAAATTTAACATGTATTAAGTGAAGTAAAATAATTATTAAATAAAAAATAAAACATATTGCACACGAAACTAATACCAATATCTTAAAATTAAATTTTGTGTTGCAGAAATTCTTGTAAACTGTAAAAACAAATTTCGGTCAACCGTTTACGCAATATATTTCTAAAATATTTAAAAGGGAGTTCTCTAATGGAACTACTTAGTATTTATAACGTTTGGAGTCTAATATAGCCGAGATCTACGAACGTCACTTCGCAAGTGCAGAGTTAGAAACGTTCTCGTCTTTATCTTCTACTCATCTAAAATACATCCCATGTCTCGTTCATAGATCTCAAGATTATGTCTTAAATATTTCATGCATGTCCAATGATGAGCAATGCTATGCCAAGGCTGATCATCATTTCATCTCTTATCTACATCTACATTTCTACATTAATATTATAAACAAAAAAGATTTGTATGTTTGTATTTTTAACCAACTTCAAAAAGGAGGAGGTTCTCAATTCGTCGGAAACATTTTTTTTTTTTTTTTTTATGTATGTTCCCCGATTACTCGAAGATGGCTGGACCGATTTGGTTTTTTTTTGTTTTGTTTGAAAGGGTATACTTCCCAGGTGGTCCCATAATCTTCAAGTCAGGATCTGATGATGGGATCCTGGAGAAATAGAGAGAACTCTTCAAATTTTACAGGCTCACTTGAAGCTATTTGGGTAGTTTTTGGAAGAGTACTTTCTCGGAGTGGTCCCATTTCAATTTGGTGAAGGACTTCGGAGGTAGGCAACGGAACTCCTCAATAAATGATAGCTAATGAACTGGGATTGCTGAAATCTCATGTCTGTCTATTGTTTACACCAGTTCATTACATAACATCACGCCGGTACGCTGTGAAGGGGTGAAGCACATGTGAACCACTAAAAATGGAAAAATAAAAACTTTTTTGCAAAACATAAAACAGACTTAAAAAAAAAACAAAAAAGTGATAAATAACTTAAGCTCCAGAAGTCGGTGACCTTTGTTTGATTGATTTAGTTTTTTTGTCACCGACTTCTAAAGCTAAAGTTATTTTTCACTTTTTTGTGTTTTTTGAAGACGGGTTTATTTTTTGCAAAAAAAGTTCCGAAACAAATCTACAAAGTTTCAACTTGATATGCCAAGAAACTTGTAAAAATTGGATGCGAAAAGTAACTGATTTAGAAATTAAAGAAAAGTTCCTACTAATAACTCCGTTACAATTAATTTTGTCAAATATTCCAGAAACACTAACATAAAATAATAAATAAATATCGCTGGACACTACAGACAGAGCCATCTTGTGCCACATTAAGCAACGAGGCTTGTGTCGTGGACATCATCCACAAGCCTCGTTGCTTAGTGTAGTGCGCAGCAAGATAACTTAAAACTAATATTGCAGAGTATCTATCTTTCACATTTAAACATTATATTAATTAAATTTATTTCTAACATTTCATTTCATTTAGGTATTTAATAATTATGTCGGAATGTGTTAAAGTTTAAATGAATTCGATAAAATTAGTTAAATAAACAAAAAACATAACTTGATTAAATAGAAAAAATATACCATAACTAAGGCAAAACGAATTAAAAAAATCACAAATAAACAATGTCATCATACATACTTATTATACATCCCTGACTCGGAAACAAATGTCCATGCTCATCACACAAACATTTACTCGTACCGGGATTCGAACCCGGGTCCCTAAGAACGTAAGGCAGCCTCTCTACCGCTGCGCTATTTGGGTCGTCAATCTGTCATAGGATTATTTTTACACTGCTAACCAATTTTCATCATCACGTGTCCAAGACATTAGTTATAGCTGTCAGTAAGATTAAAAATAAACAACAATTTAGATGACGTGTCACTATCAACGCGCCACGTGTCGGAGTTGAGATTGCCACGTGTCGTTGGAAAACAATGTTGCACAAGATTGATTAAGCAATTACAGTCTACTTGTATTGCAGAAACAGTATTCATTGGTCCAGGTAACAAAATATAAATCACTAGCGGACGTCACGCGGTTTCACCCGCGTAGTTCCCGTTCCCGTGGGAGTACGGGGATAAAATATAGCCTATCTTACTCAGTAAAGACGTGGCTTTCTAATGGTGAAAGAAGGAAGAAGAAGGTTTTTGAAATCGGCGCAGTAGTTTTTGAGTTTATTCATTACAAACATACACACACGCACACAAAAATACAAATATATCCTCTTTATAATATTAGTGTAGATTACTAGCTTACCCTGCAAACGTTGTTATGCCATATAAATTATGGTATAAAAAATCCCACCAGTACCCTTCAACCACCTGTACCACTTACCAGCCGATACGAGGTGGATGAAGGGTCTGCACATATCGTCGCTCCACCTTTTTTTTTTTATTGGAAATCATCAAATGACTCCTCCCGCTCTGGGCGGAGCAGGAGGGAGTGTCAGACTTTTACTGACTAAAACCCATCCATGTTCCTTCATCACCCTTTGTGTTCCGGGGCCACGGTATCTCTTTCGAATAGTCCCGCAGCCCCGGCAGGCTTCGGCCCTTGCGGACCTCTTCCCTATTGCTGACTCTCTTTGAGGCGCGCGTGGAACACGAACGCGCCGTCGACACGGCCTGTCGTCCTGAGATGGACGGACGGCGAGCTAACCCATAGCTCCCCGTCCACAGGCCCGCGCCTACGGTGGCCGGAAGCCACCACGTGGCCCCCGACGCCCGGGGCGTCTCCCGCGCGGTTGGGACGTGTGGATCTTTCCCTAACACGTTCCGCCACCTCCTTCGCTAGTATGACTGCTTCGCAGTAGGAGGTGACGGCGTATCGTCGCTCCACCTGCCTTCCGTTTTTGATTTGTGGGCTCATTATGTCTACCCCAACGGACACCGGAAACAGAATTGCATTATTAAAACGTTGCTAAAGACATAACGTATCATAACATCACACCTATAATCCCCGAAGAGTTAGGCTGAGGCGTATTTAATAGCTCACCCACATTTCACTAGTGATGTTTCATCATCATCATCATCATTTCAGTCGCAAGACGTCCACTGCTGGACATAGGCCTCCCCTCAGTATCGCCACATTGACCGGTCCCATGCGACTCGCATCCAGCGGATCCCTACAGCCTTCACCAGCATAGCTATTCACAACGTTTCGATTCGATTTTCGATTCGGAAAGTCGTATGTCTGATTTCGTAATGTCAAAAAAAGGTAGACATATGACTTTCCGAATCGAAAATCGAAGTGAATAAGGGGCCAGGACATCGGTCCACCTAGTGGGGGGCCTTCCAACGGAACGTCTTCCGGTTCGCGGTCACCACTCCAGAACTTTTTAGTAATGTTTAAGTCTCATGAAATAGAGAGCGAGTCTATTGCCATCAACCGGGCGCAAATCCAGACTCCGTGGTTTCTACTGAGAAATTCCTGATGGAAAAACCCAACAACACTTGCCCGACCCGGGAATCGAACCCTCATGCTCATGCTCATGTGTTTGTGAGCACTAGTCCAACGAGGTAGTCAAGTTGCTGAAGTTTTATTTATGTAAATAGTAACTATTGTTAAAAGAGACGTTTCATTTTCGGCCATGAGATGTACATATATCATAAAAGAGGAAAAAATCCCACGAAATGAGGATAAATATTCTTTCGTGAATTAAAGCCTGATTTCTTGTGCAATCAAAATAATAGTTTTTCAATTATTGCCATATTCTATTCAACATGGCATATTTTGTAATTCGATTTCGTTCTGAAATCATGTCACATCAAAGCATAAATAACGTAGACGTTAAATGTGAAAGATAAGTGTTCTTGTACTATTCATATATTTTATTATTTACATTAACATCTTTTTCGACTAATTATAAGCAAGTGTGACGATTTAATCGCTGAAAAATACTTATTCAGTTTACTTTTCTGAAGTACTTCTGAACGAATAATTCAAAATGAATTTTTGTAGGTTTGACAATGTCTAGGTTAGGTAAACGTCATATCTACAACCTCTCATAAATATAAATGTCACGATAAACGTCAATTTTTTTTTTGTGTGTTTTAATAGTATATTTTATAACGAGGGACTAAACGAAGCCATAATATACCAGAGGTGGTTTGGGTCCCGAGCTTGCGAGGGAGTCAATGAAACCGAGGGTATATTAAGTTGGCGTTTAGTCTCGAGGTGCAAACTGTACTTTTCACTTTGAGTGCGAGAAAAATAGTCAATTTAGTACAAAATCATTTATTATTCCTCCAGTCCATAGAACTTTCGTAAGTTTTTTGGTAAATCTTCCGCGATTCTGGCGGCAAAAGATTATCTATTATGTCTTTTGCTCTTTGCTCGACGTCAAACTCTTCACTGTCACTGGACATTCATAATAAATTTATATAAAACCGAACAAATTTACACTCGACAAAAATTCAGAAATTTTCGCGGTCAGTTTTTTCTTCTAAACCAGTCACAGATTACGAATTTAAAAAGGCATGGCGCCACCTTCCTTGCGGAAAAACCATGAAACCAAAACTCTCAACATTTTCGCAATGAAGATGGTCCACACTCCACAGATAATAGTAGTATATTAACTGGCTGTTTGAGTTTGTCTATGCCACATGAAGGAAATTAAAAAACGAATTACTTTTTACTCCCTAGGGACTAAAGTGGTCACTTTGCTTCGTAGGGCTATATTGGCGTACTTTTAGAGCATGAGAAGTGAAAAACACTTTTTCACTTCTCATGCTCTGAGAATGGCTCATAAATGTATCTATATTAAGGCAAAGAAAATGAGCCATACAGCCAAACACAATAAGAAGATAGAATTTATATTTTATAATATTTACTTTATTTGCCTTATGTGTTTTTTAAGACATAAAAGATAATTTAATTTCAAGTACGTTAGGTTATTTAATTAATTAAAAAAATATATTATTACAAAAATAATTTAATAGTAGGCTATAAAGGTCTGCAACCCAAGCCTAACATCAATGTCGTAAGATTAAAAAAAAATAAAGCGGCGATATGCCGGGAAAAACATTTCCTTCAGTATTCAAAACTGTACTAATTTTACTTCGAATTTTAATTAAAGAAATGTTATGTTATACTACTGTTTTATTTCCTCGCAATCGAAGTGAAAAGCAGAGTTTATAACTCGTACACAAAACCATTTTATCCTCGACAATACTATCAGCCTTCGCCTTCGGCTCGGGCTGCTTAGTCTTGGATAAAAATGGTTCGTTTTGTGCTGCACTTGTTGTAAAATCTACTATATAAGGAAAAAATATTACTTTATTCTATTCAGGTGTTAGTTTCCCAGCTTTCATAAAAGGTACAGGTTAGGGCTGGAGTCCCATACAAAAATGTCAAGTCTCCTTTACTTTCGCAATGAAACGGGCCTTTATTTCAGTTATTTTCATGTGTCGATCACATGTGATCGCGTAATATAGTGCTGTGCAAAAACGTCGGTGTTAATGATGGCGTGTTTTAGTGCTTTTATTTAGGCCGTTTGTTTAGTGGCTAAATTGGTTAATTTGACCTTCAGTTTTGAACTAAGCTTTAGTTAGTATCCACAAATTCTTAAGCCGTCTTTGAAATTTTTGGAAAAAGAATAGTTAAGACTTTAACTGAAAAAGTTATAATGGTGTCAAAACTTTCAGTTCAACAATATAAAACGTGCCTTCAGAAAATAGGTCTGAAAACTTTTAAAGTCTTTTAAGGTTTAATGTACGGAAAGTGATTCTTTAATGTCAGTGAAAAAACATAATCTACCAAGACTTTTCCCAACTATGTTGAGGTCGGCTTCTACATAGCATCACGCCTGTAACCCCTGAAAGGTGCGGCAGAGGTGTACCTAAAAGTGCACCCACATTTCGCCAATTATGTATAAGACCCATGTAATAGGGGGCGAGCCTATTGCCATCAACTGGGCGCAAAGTCAGGCTGCTACTGAGAAATTTCTGATGGAAAAACCCCAATGATACTTTGCCCGACCCGGGAATCGAACCCAGGACCTCGTGCTCAGCAGTCTTGCTTGCTACCACTAGACCAACGAGATAGTCGAGGTCAAACAAGATACAGCTGTGTCTGATTGTGAGAGCTGTGAGTGAGTATCTATCTGCGTCACAACCCGATTACTAGGTACGACAAAGATACATAAGACTTATCACTCCATCAGAAGCCTTAAAGTCTGATAACTATAGTCTAATCGTAATGACTGACTGGAGAGCAGCGGTGGCCCAGTGGTGGCGGCCCCGACTTACGAATAGTAAGTCGTGGGTTCGAACACAGGCAGGCGCATAACTTTGTGTAATTTATTTCTTCATCACTGCTCTCAAAACGGTGAAGGAAAACATCGTGAGGAAACCGCATGAACGGCATGTCCTAGAACCAAAAATTCGAAGACATGTGACATCTACCCATTCGCACTGGGCCCGCGTGGTGGATTATAGCCCATTCCCTCTCATAAAGAGGAGGCCATGTCCCAGCAGTGGGAACATTAATAGGCTGATGATGATGATGATGATGAATGACTGACCAAGGTCTACGAATGACAGCTGGAAAACTGGGACTAATAACGGCTTAACGTGCTATCTGATGATCAGAGTGATCTCGGTTCGAGTTGTAGCGGGAAACGTGTACCCAGGGTGGTAATCGATCCTGTTTCTGATCAAAAACTCTCTCGAAATCATTGCAGTTCCTAAGACTGACGGTATGTAACTTTACGATAGGCACCAAAAAAAAAATGTTTTGTGTAAATGGCCATTTTCTTGTTAACTGTATTTTTTTAAATCTGTGGATGGGGGGGGGGGTCAACAGTTCACGAAGAATTATGGATAGTACGTTCTTAGACCATTTTCGTGAAGCTGCAACGGTTAAGGAGGTACTGCGGTCTCCAACTGCCCCGTTGAAAGTTTCCTGTATATTTCAAAGAAAAACTATACGAGCCATATTTATCCATTTCGTTATAGTCAATACAAATAAAATTCTACTAAATAATTGTGAGTTCCATAGTCAATGTAATACACTCTCTATTCAATGCATTCATGTATAGGGCTGTAATATTTTAGTGCTCAAATAACCTCCAGGAATATTCTATTTACTTAGATGAGAAATAGAGGATAATCGATATACATAATCAGATTAGATATTATGGAAATCTCTTGTTAAGTACTTCGTTAAGCGTCGTTTAGATTCAAGGTATCTTCTTGTGGATTCGTTAAGTGATGTGTATTCAATATTGTTTTGAGGTATACATAATATGTATAGCTAAGCTTTTTTGCTTAGGGGTAAGCTGAAATTTTAGAACCCCATGTATAAATGTACCTACACGCAAGGTGTTTTTGGATACTCATATTTTTGCTTGTTTAGGAGTTTCTTATTTAACCAGTTTCATAAGGCATACAATTAACGAACCACCAGATTTAGCTAAATGTAACGGCAAAAAAAACACTTTTGATTGCCAAAATTAGTAAATGATCACAAAAATAAATCCCCATCTTATCGTGAAATTAGAACAAAAAAAATATTTTGTAAGTAGGTAATGACCACCAGAAATTTTTGCTCTTGCATACGAGTCGAGGGACACCCGGTCGTCGGAGGCCCACTTCGCGGGGCTCCTACTTCTGAATGGTTTATAAAAAAATAACCACGAAGGGTATGGCGGCCCGCCATACCCTTCTAACCTAATCTATCCATGTCGGGGTGCCCCAAGTCGCCCTAGGCGAAACTAGTTTGTCATCAACCACCTCATTAAAATTTGGTGCTCAATTTACTAAATTTGGTGATCAATTGATATTTTAGGTGATAGATGTTAGTGGTCACAAAGTTATTTTTGGTGGTCATTTTATTTCCCCCGTTTCATAACATAACATTATATCACGCCTGTAATCCCCGAGGGGTTGGGCTGAGGTGTACCTAATAGTACCAGCTAGACCCACGTTTCACCGGTTATGTTTTAAGTCCCATGTAATAGGGGGCGAGCTTATTGCCAACAATCGGACACAAATCCAGACTCCGTGCTAGTGCTAGTTTATTTATTTATTTATCTCTACAATTACATATCATCACGCCCTTAGTCACCGAGAGCTTATGCAGATGTGTATCTTTAGAAGATACATCCACATTTCACCATTTACGGCCGTTTTCTATAACTTACTTTCATATAACTGTTGGTTAATATGCATACGTCCTTAGCTATCGGTGTTTCTATAAACAAAGATAGCTTGAAATATCACTTGTACGCTTTTCTGTGACGTTTTGTTTCTAGCCGTCAGTAAGCAAAATGTCAAACATACAGATATAGCAACCTACCGATACCTGTCGGTAAGTTATTGTAAATAGCCGTTAGATATGTAATATCCCTAGTACTACAACGATATTTGAAATTCGACAATATTTTCTCTAAACTAATAATTTACTAAACTAATAAAACAGTATATGCGGAAATGTTACAACAAATGTATGTATGTATGTACGTAAGCCGTCAATACAAAGAGGTCACCAACCTAAGGGGATGCTCATAAACTCAGTTTACGACCGTCTCGGTATAGACAACATTTGTTTTGTCGCTTATTACTCGAGCCATTCACTTTTATTATATTCCATAGACACGTGGAAATCAATATTCTACGACACATGACAATATTGACACAATAACGGAACCTTTCTTTTCCAGTATATGTTGGCCTTGTATTGTATAGGCTAACTGTACAACAAGAGGTCAGCTAATAGATACAATACTACTGCTTATACTATAGTTTGTATAAAGATTGATGTGAAATGGTGTGTACTATGAAAATCAGGCGATGATTGGGGTATAAAGAGGCTGTCGGAGACAATACAATGAAATTCCTTGTGGATGACAGGTATAACAATATTGTAGTGACGACGTGTTTTTGGAAACAAAAGGTGTTTAGGGATATGAGCGAAGCAGTCATTCTGGCGAAGGAGGTGGCGGAACGTGACAATGAGAGAACCTCACGTCCCAGCCGCGGCGGGAGACGCACCGGGCGCGGCCACCGTAGGCGCGGGCCTAGCTATGGGCTAGCTCGCCGTCCGTCCGTCTTATGACGACAGGCCGTGTCGACGGCGCAGGAGTGTTCCACGCGCGCCTGAAAGAGAGTCAGCAAAAGGAAGGGGTCCGCAAGGGCCGATGCCTGCCGGGGCTGCGGGACTTTTCGAAAGAGATACCGTGGCCCCGGAACACAAAGGGCGATGAAGGAACATGGACCCATCCATTTAGTCAGTAAAAGTCTGACACTCCCTCCTGCTTCGCCCAGAGCGGGAGGAGTCATTTGACGATTTCCCATCCAAAAATAAAAAAAGGGTATGAGAAACAGGGTACAAAGTTCTTCAACCCATATAGAAAAGGGTGGTTTCTCTAATCAGACGGGTGTTATATCTGGTGTGCTACTGCCCGACAGTTGTGGTCGGGTTTTTCTATGTATTCGCGGATAACTTTAATTGCGCAATTTAGAATGTTGTTGATTCGTCAATTGTGTCATCATTATAAATGGCGCTATAGTATTTTTTGTACTATGTTGTTGTAGTACTTTTTGTTGTGCCGCTACAGGAGCTACGTTATAAATATGGCAAACAATCTTCTGCTCGTGGCTTCGGCCGTGTTATTTTTTTTTTCACGATATCTTTATAAAATATATCCTATTTGATATTCTGATACCTATATTACCGTTTATCAAAATCCGTTTAGTTGTTTTACGATAAAGAGAAACAAACAATCATCCATCCATCCGTCCATCCATCCATCCATCTATCCATCCATCCATCCATCCATCTCGTACCTCTTATACACATCCAGACTACCGAATGTTATTTTCAAATGATCAATAAAAATCCCTTCATATAGTAAAATCATAAATGAAAAGATTTCCCGACACTTCTAAGTGCCGGATATAGAGATGAAAGTAAAAGTTCAATGTGGGGAACAAATTGGGTCAGTGACCCGAACCCTTCACTCAATGGTGTGCGTGGCTAGTTCTATGTATATGTAGTCAAGTATGTATGCAGGCAGAGTGATTACAGTATTATTGTTTTGATTTCTCTTCGCTGACTTATTGTTCCAAGCAAATATGTCTGCGCCCGCGTCTCTGTTCGTCAGTGTTGCCAGTGAAAGTCATGGCACAGATTGACAAACAGTATGGCTACGTGGGGTGTAGATGTAATCATTATTTTTTTCTTCGTATTTATTCTTCAGAAAAATTATAGATTTGAATTGTAGCATGTTTTTAGGAAATAAAAGGCTCTTTTTTATTTTATTTATTCTTAACATAATTGTATTGTTTTTTCTTTTACACTTTATTTTTTCAATCTTATCCGTATCCGTAACTGACCGTGGCATTACTTTGGGCCCTATCAGAATACCAGCGCTGTGACGTTTTTTTAATGACACAGCACAATGCTGAGATTAGGGCCTTTTGGCCTCGTACAGGACCAATTTCGTTTCTTTTTTTTTCTATGTTTAATTTTTATTAGTTCTACTGTAAATTTAACCATTTTATTTTGTGTGTTTTGTCTTGGTTTTTTGTTTTGTTTTTTGTTTTGTCGGGCTAATAAATGCTTTTTCTTTCTTTCTTTCAGTCTTTGAAGGGTTGCAAGACGATACAGCTTATACAGCGATGTTGTTAGGGATGAGCACGAGGTTGGGAGACAAAGTGTAGTAGGAGTAACTTTTTAGGGTTCCGTACCTCAAAAAAAAAAACGGAACCCTTATAAGATCACTTTCTTGTCCGTCTGTCACCACCGATTTTCTCAGAAACGGGTGGACCTAGCAAGTTGAAATTTATACCATATACTGAGGTCTATAGTCCCTATTAGGTGTATAAATCAAGGTCCTGAGTCAATACGATAAAAAGATATGGGCAAATTTAGATTTTCGTGAAAACTTGTACCAAAATTTACCTTAATTTTCAACTTTTTTTATTTTTCGGACATTTCCGGCTGTAAGACCTTGCTTTTAACCAAAATGGTCAATTCTAGGTCAACCGGAAGTACCCTATAGGTTTTTTTATAAATAAGGAAGTTAATTTCTGCCAATAGAACTGTTGGCAACCACATATATTAAATATCATCACGCCTGTAATCCCCGAAGGGTCAGGCCGAGCTGTATCTAATGGTACACCCATATTTCGCCAGTTATGTTTAAGTCCTATGTAATAGGGGGCGAGCCTAGTACCATCAACCGGGCGCAAATCCAGACTCCATGGCTGCTACTGAGAAGTTCCTGATGGAAAAACCCAATAACACTTTGCCCGACCCGGGAATCAACCACACGACCTTATGTTTAGCAGTCGTGCTTCGAAAAGTAGACCAAGACAATTCTGTTGGCAACCAACCTAAACATATTTGGACTATGCCAGCTACCATAGAGGAAACGGGTTGGAAATATTTTTGAAATGAAGCAGTAAAATTAAATAATAAAACAGCGGTAGATAAGCAGACAACCGCTGTTTTATTATTTAATTTTTGAAACAGCAGCCACGCTCAGAACCTGTACTATTTCAATAGCTGGTATCAAAACAAACTAGTTTTGTACAAGATAAAATCTTATAAAGCGTCACATTCCCGTAATATAAGCTTTCAAACTAAGAATATATTCACAGATTGATGGCACTATCAGTACAACTTTGATTATATTGGAAGTCAGATAGGCCAAATAATTCAAACCCCTATCTAAAGCAATCTTGTAGTCATGAAGCATTGCTTCAGTACTTGACGAATTAGCAAAAACATAATAATATTTTTTATATTAGAAGACAAAGGTTTAAATAAATGAATGAAACTGTAATAAGTGCTATGTATACTGTATGTTTGTACGCAGTCTTTGTAGGGTTGCAAGACAATAGAGCGATAGATAAGAAAGGGCACGAGTTTGAAACACAGTAAAATGGTGTCAGAAAGCATTGTTGAAGTTATCTATACTGCCCTCGTAAATGAAACCACAGTAACTCCAGTTAAAAGAAATTGAAGCTAGGTAACCACTCCTATCAAGATCGGAGACTCTACACTCGAAGTTGTAGACGATTATGTGTACCTGGGACAAACGGTCCAGTTAGGTAGGTCTAACTTCGAGAAAGAGGTCAATCGTCGGATCCGACTCGGCTGGGCAGCGATCGGGAAGTTGCGTGGTATCTTCTCGTCCAACTTACCACAGTGTCTCAAGACGAAACTCTATGACCAGTGTGTGTTGCCAGTGATCACATACGGAACCGAAACGTGGTCGCTCACAATGGGCCTCATCAGAAGGCTTAAAGTCACCCAAGGGCAATGGAGAGGGCTATGCTCGAAGTTTCCTTGCGTGATCGAATCAGAAATTCAGACATTCGCAAGAGAACCAAGGTTACCGACGTATCCCGAAGAATCGCCAAACTTAAGTGGCAGCGGGCATGGCACATTGCTCGCAGAACGGATGGCCGATGGGGCCGAAAAGTTCTGGAGTGACGACCGCGTACCGGAAGACGTTGCGTTGGAAGACCTCCCACTAGGTGGACCGTTGACCTGGTGAAGGCTGCGGGAATCAGCTGCATGCGAGTCGCACGGGACCGGTCAATGTGGCGAAACTTGGGTGGCCTATGTCCAGCAGTGGACGTCTTTTGGCTGAAATGATGATGAAGCTAGGTGCTGTTTTAGGCAGTGTATGAAAGAACACAGTGTAGCAAAGAATTTGATGACTAATATATGTAATTTCCATCTAAATAATTTTGTCATCATCATCTGCTAAGCATTTTCCCAATTATGTCATCAGGGTCTTTCAGTCTAAGCGGATGACATCCACAACCCAGTTCAGTTAGTAGGTACTGGGTAATACAATCCCATGGTAAGACTGGTTGTCAGACATTCGGGTCACTGACCACCTGTAACGACTGCTGTCACAAATCTGCTCACATGTCAGCCGGGACCAATGGCTTAACCTGCTTACCGAGGCACGGAGGAAACTCAATATGTATTGGCTATTCCAACCACGGATCACGGATGAAGTGTCTTTTAAAATAAATATTCTCGCAAAATTGGATTTAAAAGTAGACAAAAGTGAAAATATGAATGATGGTGGGTGCAATTACTAAGCCAAGTTTTCTCAGGCATCTTTTGTTATATTCCCGGTTTTGTTTAAATGAAACTGGGAAAGATTTTCATGGTGGCAATGGTGTTGAATCTATCAGTTATAATTACAAAGGTTGGGTTCTTCTGATTTCAAAACTCTTTTATTTCCAAATGGACAATTAATTTGACTTACTCTATGCAAAAAAGTATGTGAATTGACTATTGAAAATACAGTAATCATTAAACACAAAAACAAAGGAATTAGAAATAAAATTTATCCTTGCATTAAACTGGCCAAATATAAATCGTTATTCGAATTTTTATTGTACCTACTCCAAATTCAATTTAGTATGGTAAAAGCTAACAGTCGAAAATCAGAAGCGCGTCCATTTTGTGATGGAATAAAATTATATTATTGATGTTGAAAATAGAGTTCCGTAAAAGCTTTGTGAGAGCTATATCCAATTAGAGGTGTGGTTCCGCTGTTATAAATAGGTTGATATAAACGAATACCGCAGAGTTTCCCTTGGGTAATAAAATAATGTAACTGAGTAGGAATAATAAGCTTGAAATAACTAACGTTTTTGATAAAGTATAATTATGTGTTTTGTTCTGTCTTTCATAATTTTAAGGTTAAATACACACGAAAAAGAGTCATTTCTTTTAATTAATTTTTGCCTAGATCAGACTAAGATTTTTTTCACGTTGCGTTCTACTGCTTTCCTGTCTAATTATGGAAAAATAATAAAATAAACGTATAGGTAATATTAAACTTACTTTAAATCTAAAAACTAATTTTAAAATCTAATTACAAAAGACATTAGACCTAAAATACCTCATTGCAACTCAAATAACTAATGCATAATTCCTTCAAAGAGCCAGCGTCCCTTTTACATTCTAGGATTACCACAGAATTAGGTCCAGCGTTTCATACAGCCTGAAATAGAGCCGAGGATGACTAGACAGACCCACTTATTACTGAATTATTTCTGAAGGGTTTTAAGTAATGTAGGGACTCACTTAATCCTTGGTATGCTAATTTTAAGTTGTTAGTTATGAATGGTGAGAGGAATTCGTGGCTAAATATGTAATAATGACCGCTCGGGTCGGTCTTCAGGTTAAGCCACGCTTGCCTAGGTTGGTCCGTGGATGGGTCGATGGAAACTCGGTATGTAATGGGACCACCCATTACATACCGAGTTTCCTCCGTGCCTCGTAAAGCACGTTACGCCGTTGGTCCCGGCTGTCATTTGTAGATTTTTGACAGTCGCTACGGGTAGGCAGATAATCTGAAAGATAACCCTTTTTGCCAATTGTACCGTCCTGTTAACCCAGTTAGGTATTTGTTTTATGGAGGTCAGATGAGCAAACGTCCAATATTAAATACTTATATTGAGATTCAAGTGGTTAGACTGGATGCCGACCCCATCATTGGCTATGCAGATGATCAGCCATTTTTATTTTTTGTCAAATCTTATGCAACATAAAGTTTTTATATTTAGAACTTTGAAGAAAACACTTAAAAAAGACGCAAAACAAAATAAGATCAACTTAATGTTATGTTTATCTTATTTTCCAAGTCGATGTTTATGAAAGCTGACAGAATAATATAAAACTTTCAATAAAATATAATTCCAACATTACCACACCGGTAAATCTCTGTTTTACCAATGCCTAGCCTTTTCCCAATCTATGTTGGGGTCGATTTCCAGTCTAACCTGATGCAGCTGAATACCAGTATTTTACATGGAGCGACTGCCTATCTGACCTCCGCAACCCAGTTAGATTATATTTAGACCTACTGGGTAATACGATACCCCTAGTAAGACTGGTTGTCAGACTTTTTGGGCCACTGACTACCTGCAACGACTGTCAAAGATCTACAATTGACGTGCTTTCCGAGGCACAATTTTTACCATTTTGAAGCTGCTCGCCCCGCCTTCCAACCCTCTATTTCGACATAAAAAGGTTACCTATTCTTAACCCATAGAATTCCCGTGTCAAAGAAATAATAAATAGAAAAGGGCAACAAACTAATGGCCTGTCTCCCCGCAATTGTTTCCCTTAATTAACGTCAACAACTTGTGCAGAATAACTAACTAGCTAAGGTCATGGTTTTATTAAATTTTCTGATGTTAGTCCAGTGAATTTTTGTCAGTAGCAGTCACGGAGTCTGGATTTGTGCCCGGTTGCTGCCAATAGGCTCGCCCCTATTACACGTGCTTTCCGACGCACAGGAGGAACGGCTATAAATTAAAACAGTAATCAAACAGTTAAGGTCTAAAGTTGTTTTGTTTTTTGTCAAAATAAAAATGTCACAAACATTGTGGGCGGGTCGGAAAATCAAAGTTATGGCGATATTTTTTGGTCTTTCAACCCGCGATGCCATATTTTTTGCTCTATTTGTTTAGTGCCTGCAGTTAAGTTAAGTTAAGTTCTACTGATGCTTGTCGCTCAAAAAAAATATTAAACTCTACAATTTACTACGACAGTTCAAACGTCCGTGACTGTCGCGGCCATTCCTGTCAAAGCGATTGACGTCATTTTACTCTATCTGCCTTGTTTACATCTTATTTTTTACCCTTAATATAATAATTTTACTAAATGTATGTGCTATAACCTAGCAAACATTGCAATAACAATATTATAATAACATTTTTGTGAAACTTTAAGTAGTTAAACTCAATTAAAAGTGTTACTTTTGGACGACCCGAATGGCGCAGCGGTACTGAAGCTGCCTTACGTTCTTTGGGTCCCGGGTTCGAATCCCGGTAGGAGCCAATGTTTGTGTGATGAGCATGGACATTTGTTTCCGGGTCATGGATGTTTATAGGTATAATAAGTATGTATTTACAAACAATAAGTATCTATGTAGTATGTCAACTATCTGGTGTCCACGACACAAGACTCGTGTGGCACTAGTTGGCGCTGTGTGTAATGTCTAGCGATATTTATTTACTTTGACATAAAGCGTTTGACGTCACTACCGACGACGATGCGTTTTTAATTTGCGTTCCATTTCACCAAAAACACGCGACATAAAATATTAAATTATAAAATAAGTGTTGTATTAGAAAGTTAAACAAGTGTACTACAATTTTATATGGGCCAATACAAGACATTTTTAAGGAATTTAAAAGGTTTTGAATGTCTTGCATATTCCGTATTGCCACCAACAGACTATAATACTGTTCTGTAATTCGAATAAATTGACATGATGTGCCTCGTTGGTCTATTGGTAGCAATCGCGACTGCTGAGCATAAGGTCCTGGGTTCGATTGCCAGGTCAGGCAAAGTATTATTGGGTTTTTCCATCAGGAACTTCTCAGTAGCAGCCACGGAGTCTGGATTTGCGCTCGGTTGATGGTACTAGGCTCGCCCCCTATTACATAGGACTTAAACATAACTGGTGAAATATGGGTGTACTATTAGATACAGCTCGGCCTGACCCTTCGGGGATTACAGGCGTGATGTTCTGTATGTATTATTATTAATAAAGGGTGTAGAACACCTCTTAACGAAGCCGAAAGGCACTTGTTCTCCTCGTCATTGCGATATTTTTTTTGTTCCACACCATACCTGGGAACCTTCTAGTTACGGAGATATTGGGGGTCTAAGATCCAACTTTTTGGCAACTTTTTTTTAAAATCATCATTTCATTCATCATTATCAGCCTATTAATGTTCCCACTGCTGGGACACAGGCCTTCTCTCTAAGAAAGGGAATGGGCTATAATCTACCAAGCAGGCCCCGTTCGGATTGTAGATGTCACATGTCTTCGAATTCGTCGTCGTCGTCGTCTTTTTTTTAAATACAAGTTTTTAATGTAAGATTTTTACTTTATACACCACCACGACCCCCGTACTATTCAATCCATCCATCAGCACAATGTTTTGAGTGCGTTACATTGAGTTTTACCACAAAACATGATTTTTCACCCCAAAAAAAAAGTCGTTTCCCAGCAATATTTTTTGCGTAAAGTTACTTAGTTTGATACACAGAATGCTTGGTTCACGGCTTCGTGATGAGGTGGTTTACACCCTGTATGTAAGTATTATTTAAAAAAAATGGAGTTCAGGTGTATTTCTGAAAATCTTCATCAACATCATATAGGAACTCTCGCCTTTTTCTAATGCACGGTAGGCTGAACACTCATGTCAACAAATATCTAGTAACCAAGATTTTGTAAAAATATTTGATTTAAAAGAGTGTCCACGGAGTTTCTTGCCCGTTCTACTCCATAGAGATCTACGCTAGGGAATGGCCAACTACAGAACTTTCACAGTTTTTATGCCTTGTGACTGGGACTGTAGCTACATTTAATTTTCATCTTTGTTTCGACAATTCAAAAGTGCTTGTAATTGGCCTACTTGAAATAAAGCTTTGAATTTATCCATCGATTCACATTACAGATTCAAAATCCAGTTAACCTCGAGGTTAGGGGATAAAGGATACATTGCGACGTCTATATTAGCTCAGTGGCTCTGGGTTTCCTTCGATAAGGGATCAAGGGTCTACTTAGACCTGAGCAAATATTTGTATGGCCCACAACTCCACAGAGACACTCACGTTGTGAGGTATTGTGGTAGTTTATGATTTTGGGTGAGATTTGTTAACAAAACTATATTTACAAGAGTTATAATATTTGGCAGGTCGTGGTCAAATTTTGGTATACGGTTGAAGGCGCAAAAATGTCCTGGGATCATCTCTGCCTAGCCTTTTCCCAACTATGTTGGGGTCGATTTCTAGTCTAACCGGATGCAGCTGAATATCAGTAATTTACATGGAGCTACTGCCCATCTGACCTCCACTACCCAGTTTGTACTGGGTAATACAATACCCCAATACAATAACAGTCTTTGGGCCACTGACTGCCTGTAACGACTGTCAAAGATCTACAAATGAGAGCTGGGAGCAACGGCTTAACGAGCTTTCCGAGGCTATCGGTATATTTCACGTTTGAAATAGCTACCAACGAAGTAGTGGTTCTTAACGCCATGGAAATTCTCCGAACAAACCCATTCACAAAAAAAGAAAAGTTCCAATTTCTTATGGAAAAGTGTCATTACTCTGTAGATGCGTTTTTATCGAGTAGATCATTTTATTAAATGTTTTATGTCCGCTTGAAGATAATTTATTGTTGTTGATTGTCTTGTGTCTGTTCATGCATGACTTATAGTAATACTATAATTTATATTTAATCTGAAATGGAATTAGAATTTTAGACTCATATTTTCATTATGTCATTTAATCGTTTGTATGCCCAAGGGGCTGATCATGGAATGGATATTTTTAGTATGTAATTATGTAACGAACACCTGCATGAAACCCATGTATCACAAATAAACGATGTAATATGTCTTCCGTGATTATTTATTGGTTTATTGTTTTGAGTACCTATGCTCAAAAGTAGCAGCCAGCAACATAACAAGGACTCCACAAAACCTGGTGATACTGTGAGTGTGTTTTGCCGTGACTTAGTATCGAGTGTAGGACCGTCGTACAGTCTTTGCAGGACAATCCTACCTCATCTAAATTACTTTTGTATAAATAGTATGGATCGTAAAGATTATAAGGACATACATGGGGCGTGAAATAAATAAATATATTAAACTTGGTTTCACGAAATTATATTATATTGAGTAATAAGAACATTCAAAATCATAACAACAATCATTATCATTAAAGCCTAAAAACATAAAAATAGCACTTACTCTTTTAAGCTTAGACTCAGAGCTGCGCACTCTACAATCGCTCCAACACGACTGGCGCGTTTGCTTTTTTTTTTTTTTTTTTTCGAAATGGCATCTCGCAGTTCAACCAGAGAGGTTGTCGTCTGCTTAACCGGACTTTCCTGTGGGTGCCTTAAGTGTAAGGCCTCCAGCCAGGGCAAAGAACTTACAAACTAAGCGACTACACGCTAAGGGCACCCCCTGCGGGGTACGGGCCTCGGCTTAGGGCGTCGCTGGGAGAGGACAGCAAGGGGACAGGCTGGATCGGAGTGGTTGGCGCGTTTGCTTGTGCAACGACCGTTTTTATACGCCTACTCAGTGGCGGGAGAGATTAGTCACTCTGCACGTGCGTCTACAACTTGTAGACGCGCGTTCCGTTTTGCGGTAAGCACAAACACACGAGTTTTTACATTTACTAATTTTAACATTTTATATTTATTACATTATACATAATTATAATAATAGACATGTATATTGTTTACCCTAATAATAAATTATACGTTCTGACACGAGTTCCAGTGGTGCGCGTAGCAAAAGACAAAGAAAGAGGGTAGGTAGACAGATTTGTCTGCTCCTAACAATTTTCCATCCACCCGCATTCTCCAGTTAACCCACGATCATGGCGTTTGCAACAGCGTCGAAATATCGGGAGCTCAAAAAAATAAATAATCACAGAAGATATCCCGTAAGTGACATTTTAAGTATAGTTATGAATCATGAAAGCTTAAAACAGTGTTTAATAAACGATTTCATTTGATTTGACTAAGAGCTTTTCCATCACTAGACCTTTGTACACAACACTTTTTTCCGGGCATACCTAATTAAAAAGTAAGAGGAACCAATTACGCTTGAGTTAATGAGTGCCCACACGCCCAACATTTGCAGGAAAAATACAAAATATTTACGTCGTACTCAATGTAGGCGTTTCCGTAGTCATTATGAAATTTAAACACTGTTAATTACTATTATGCTTACCTACAGTTTAAAATTGCTCCTTTAATAATGTAAAACGTTTGGTCATAGATGAATAAATTCGCATAGAAAAGAAAATCCAAAAAAATAGGTAGACTGGTTGACAATGCCCAAGGCATTAAGTACGCCATTTTGCAAATTTTTACTTGTGCATAAAGTTTTAATAAGATAAATAACTAAAAAAAACTTCCTTACGTTCTTAGGGTTCGAATCCCGGTAGGACCAAATGTTTGTGTGATGAGCATGGACATTTGTTTTCGAGTCATGGATGTTACATGTATAATAAGTATGTATTTACAAAAAAAAGTATATATGTGGTATATCAACTATCTGGTGTCCACGACACAAGCCTCGTTGCTTGGTGTCGCCCTAGATGGCGCTGTGTCATGTCCAGCGATATATTACTATATATTTATATTATTAATTAAACTCCTGTAGTTACGGGGTCTTCTTCTTCTTTTTCGTATCGATGATTCCCATAGTTATTTAATTAATTAAATTTTGTTTCGACCAGTACTCAGTCGCATCGAAGGCGTTGGTAGCAGCTGCGGTGTATCATCCCAAATCATGGCACACCTCCTGACCTGCTCTTTGTTCAACTCCACCTGCACTTTAACAGGGGTGTATCGACGTCGTTTATTCATTTATCTTTCATATAATTCCTGCCACAAAAGAAAATGATTAAATTAACAATAAAACTAAATCATATAAAAGTAAACATAAGGTTTAATTTAAATCGGCGGCGACCTCTCGCTTCCGGCCCTGGTTCGTGCCATGGTCTGGAGCGAGACGGAATGGGACGCCGTCACCTCCTTCTGCGAAGAAGTTATGCTAGCGAAGGAGGTGGCGGAACGTGAGAGGGAGATATCCTCACGTCCCGGCCGCCGCGGGAGACGCCCCGGGCGTCGGGGACCACGTGGTGGCTTCGGGCCACCGTAGGCGCGGGCCTGTGGACGGGGAGCTATGGGCTAGCTCGCCGTCCGTCCGTCTCATGACGACAGGCCGTGTCGACGGCGCGTTCGTGTTCCACGTTCCAAAAGGAGGGGGTCCGCAAGGGCCGAAGCCTGCCGGGGCTGCGGGACTATTCGAAAGAGATACCGTGGCCCCGGAACACAAAGGGCGATGAAGGAACATGGATGTGTTTTAGTCAGTAAAAGTCTGACACTCCCTCCCGCTCCGCCCAGAGCGGGAGAAGTCATTTAATGATTTCCCATCCGAAAAAAAAGGTATAATTTAAATTAAATATGAGACATACATTTGACTAAATAGTAATGTTGTAATACACGCGAATGTGTGTGTAAGTATGCTCGCTCATGTAGCACTAAGTACTATCCTAGTGCTACATAGGCGAGCAAACTCAGACAATTTCGCTTCTATCTATTTAATCTATGGTTCTGTCTTTGAAATTGAATCGTTCGTATAATTTAAATGAAAGCCAAACACTCGCGAATAATGAAACTGGGTGTTTTGCTCGCTCAGTCTTGATGAAATAACTTTTAAATGTACGGACACAATATTGTGGAGTAGAGCCGCTTTTCATTATAACTGATTTTATGTTTAATATATTAAACATAAAATCAGTTGTGATATTATGTTATGTTTAATATATTAAACATAACATAATATCACGCCTTTAATCCCGGAAGGGTTAGGCAGAGGTGTATGGTGTGTGTGTCTTTTAAGTCCCATGAAATAGGGGATGATATCGGGGACCATATCCAGACTCCATAGCTGCTACTGAGAAATTCCTGGTAGAAAAACCCAATAACACTTTGCCCGACCCAGGAATCGAACCCAGGACCTCATGTTCAGCAGTCGTGCTTGCGATCACTAGGCCAACGAGGCAGGCAATACATTAAAGTGCTGATAAAAAACATAGATAGTTTTTTTTAGGTCCCTGAGTATTATTTTTTATTGTTATAGCTATTCGAAGATTGGAAATTGGTTATAACTAAATTATGTAGGTATAAGTAATTTCTTTACTTTTTCCTCCAATTGATTGAAGTTGTCAGACTCATGTTCGGTCAAATTGATTCGCCACGGGTTACACACACACCGGTTACAATAATCAACTGATTATCTTGCCGCCCCCGCAGCCGTGTGATTCTGTAAGATCTCATTCTAAACTTGTAATCTGAATTCGCTGTGAGTTTCTTGATTGGTATTCTAAAAACTCGGTTGATAATTCGAATCAACACTAGCGCCACCCTTGCAAGCGTGTCACTGAGTTGAACTAAATGAACAGGGAGATTTTGACAGATAAAGTATGAGACGACGTAAGAAGTGGCATTGGCCGCTTCGGAGCTCACTTCACTACGCAAGTGACTACAGAATGCAAAATCATTCTTGCAAAGTCATTTTTGGACTAAAAATTAATCGCAGCAAGACCCAGGTGAAGATTGTTGACCGTGCCAGGAATAATTCGCCTGAAGTGACCCAAATCGCGAATTGCAACGTAGTCCAATCAATCAATGGCGGGTGCATCGATGAGATCAAACGACGTATGGGCATCACAAGAACAGCGATGGACAAGATGCAGAAAATATGGAGGAATAGAAATATAACTAAAGCCACGAAGACCAGGCTCGTGAGGACGCTTATATTCCCCATATTTCTTTACGCAGCTGAAACGTGGACCTTGCGAGATGTGGAAAGGCTGAAAATAGATGCTCTGGAAATGTGGTGCTGGAGAAGAATGCTCGGGGTTTCGTGGACCGAGTTTCGCACGAACGTCTCTATACTTCAAGAACTCGGTATCAGGCAGCGTCTGTTTTCGATAATACAATCTCGCATCCTGACATTCTTTGGACATGTTTCCCGGCGTGATAATCGGTCCAAAGAACGCCTTGTCGTCCAAGGGAAAGTAGAAGGCACTAGACCGCGCGGAAGGTCACCTACGCGTTGGACTGACCAGATCAAGTCTGCCATTGGGGGTTCGGTTAATGAATGCAACAGGATGATCTCTAGCAGGCAGCGGTGGCGAAATGTCGTGAAGAGCATCACATCTGCCTCTTCCAATACCGCTACCAGTACTTAACGATCACGACCGCTCTGTCAAGAGCGTACCGGATAAGAAGAAGATATTTTAAACATGCACATGCCTGCGACTTCGTGCGCAAAAATTATGATAGCTCGGCTAAAATGCATGATATAAACATACATTTTAACCTATAACACCCACGAATAACGTGTCTGCCAGTGAAAGATTTTTTAGAATTATTGGATTATTAGTTCCGGAGATTACCCTCAACATACAAACACATACCTCTTTATAATATTAGTATAGACTACGTAACTTTGCTAGAAAATGAGTAACGGAGTAAGTTGTATAATAGTACATTATGGTACAAGTGTGTAATGTTGGTGATTACCGCTGAGGCGCCATTGAGACCCGAGCCGATAGGTGAGGGTCTTAAGAGAGCCGAGGACCGTAATTATCAATACACACGTGTATCATACGACGTTTTTCAACACACTTGTTAAGAAAATAATATAAAAAAAAAAAAACATTTTATTTGGTAGATAAAAAGTTCGTTTGTACCATTGAACACGGTCTTTTTTGTATCGAAACTTTTTTAAGAACAAAGCGACTCAACCAATAAATTTAAAAAAACCCTATAACTCACTTGTGAATAATAGCAATGAAAAAGTCACAGTTTGATTACAGGTGTCATTATGTGCCTAATTGCGGTGAAATTAGAGCCATTTTAGCCGTGTGTTGAAAATATAATTTATAGCATAGAGCACCCACGAATAATAGAGCTTTCTGCCAATGAAAGATTTTTTAGAATTGGATTATTAGTTCCGGAGATTACCCTCTACATACAAACTTACAAACACATACCTCTTTATAATATTAGTATAGACTACGTAACTTTGCTAGAAAATGAGTAACGGAGTAAGATGTTTAAAACAAGTTACATAATATGTTACTTACATTTGCTCAAATCAATCAAAACAAACTAAATCCACGTCTTTCAAGTTATTATTGAATTCAATACAATATCGTAACATTACTCAAATCCCTTGACAAGAAAATTGAATTACTCTAACGAATGAAGTACTTACTTAAAACAAATAACAATTTATCTTAAGATCTATAGAACTTTATAGAACAGATACCTTCATTTATTTTCATGTCAAACTCTACAATAGAATCAATTTAAGTCTGTTGAGTGAGAGTTTACAGATTTAAGTCTAGGCGTCACCTAAAAAAAACGTATCGATGGATTTTCAACTTTCAACGTTTCTGTTGAGTGTATAAATTCCAATAGCACAAATAACATTTAGGCATCCATTGAGGTGTTGTGCGACGTTAGTGAATAGGGATTTAGTTGACTATTTATCACAATTACGCGGTTTGTTAAGACTAACTTTACCGTAGTTACGAATATTGTATGAAAATTGATGAAAATATTCTGAAGCAAAAGTTGTTTAGTTTATACCGAAAAGGTTACAGTTAAAACTTTGTAATTTGACTATGAGTTGACAACTTGCAGTTGTTTAGAGCAGTTTTTACTTAATTTTCGTTTATTTAAAAAAAACTTGTAAATAAAAAAAGACATGTAAAAAGTTGGAAGCTTGACCCCCAATATCTCCGTAACTAGAAGGTTCCCAGGCATGGTCTAGAACAAAAAAATGATCGCAATGACGGGGAGAACAAGTTCCTTTCGACTTCGTTAAGAGTCTTTTTACACCTTTTATAACATGCTACTATGATAGTGACTTAAAGGGGAAAGTTCAAAAGGTTATTGACTTGTAAAACTACTATTAGACGCGCATGTGGAGTTCGCGTGACTATGCGACATTCAGCTGAAAACGTCATGCGGGGCCATTATCCGGAAATACTTTGAATGTGAGTCGATTTGTGTTTATTTTTGGCGCTCTCAAAGCTATATATGAGTAGATACCGATCATCCAGTCACCTAACGGAAACCACAATCACATAATTGATTATTTTTAGGACGATAAACAGCAATTTTGGAAAAAAAAAAACGGAGTCTGGATTTATGCCCAGTTGATGGCAATAGGCTCGCCCCTTGGAATTGAAAAAAATATAACTAGCGAAATGTGGGTGTACTATTAAATACACCTTTGGCTCACCCATCAGAGATTACAAGCAAAATATTATGTTAACACATGTATATTGCCTTACCAGTTTACTAGTTAATAAAAATAAAAATAAAACTCCTTTTTTTGGGCAGTCGTGTAAAAAACCCCGACTGCGTAAAAATAACTAATAACTTTAAATGAAAACTGAAAAGAAAAAAGCAAGAACAAATAATAAATTCTTATGACGGAACATATTGACTGCAACAGTCGGGACCCATATTGGAATGAAATCCGTCTAGATTATTTAAGAGTCCGTGCAGAATATTCACTCGCTAGAGTTTAGGCAAATTCGTTGCGATCCTATGTTTGTGTGCATTGTTCATGCAGATACACGCACACACGGGTGAAGATATTTTAGTTTAAAATTTTAAAAAAAGTTTAAAATGTTTCACTAGCCTACACGGGATAACACAAGGATTCTAACGATACCACGTACATCGAAATCGGTTTAGGCGTTCAGAAGTTATGGTGGAATAAATCAAGATGTGTCAAAGGACCAATTTGTTCGAGGCACCATTGTTTAACTAGTGTCTACTTCGTGGACAGATCAAGGGATAGGGAAACTCACAAACATACATACATACATGAACCCTGAAAACATGACACTTCTTTTTTTTGGGCAGTCTTGTAAAAATACGAACTGATCTCTCAAAAGTTTCTGTATAAAAAAGTAAAAACGTTCTTGGGGATACCAGCCATTACTGCAGAGCATAATGTGGCCATACCTCTACCTTTTTAATTGCTTTTTGTTTATAGTTGGGGGCTGCATTATGGGCGGTGTTGCTGCACTTAAAGCTCCTTACGACCTGAGTTGCCATATAATAGGCACTTAATATTCCGCTGCTATTTAACGCCTCTGTTAACAGCTAGCAATTGTTTCAGTAAATAACAAAGTATGAAAAGGTGTAAAATAGAAAAACTAAAGCAGGACTTTTAGCATAACAAAACGCCAAAGGTGATGGCGTTTTATTACTGGATATTTTACTGGGTGTTAACGTGTTGCGCCGATCCCAAATAACATGAAACATGGCCAGGAAGATGATGATAATGAGAATAATAATAATCTGTTTATTTCTCTTCCACAAATAAAGAACATACAATACTTACGTTGTTACATAAATATACAGGAAAAAGTATTTCATTTGTGGGAGACTGGCGCCTAAACTAAGCCGAGGCCTGTATTTTAGGACACCAGGTCCCCACTAAGATAGTTATTAGGAAATTTAACAAAAGTAGGGCTAAAGATTGATATAATTACAATACGCATCAAAGTTTCTAAACCAGATAGGCAAACTAATATTAAAAGTACTTATTTAAGGTAGAGTAGAAGAGTTAACGAGTGTGTTTTTGTTTGGCAGTGTATGAGTGATGTCTTATGAGCGTGTGTTCATGAATGAGTGTACAATGTGTGGTGTATGGTAATTGTGTGACAGTGTTGAGTGTATGAGTGTACTGTGTGAGGTGTGCGGTGATTGTGTGTTATGTGTTACAAATAATATAAAACCTGAGATTAAATTAGATGATGATTATAATTGGGTGTTAAAACACTCTTCACCAAGCAGAAATATACACATTAAGAATATCTAATTTACATTGAACTAAAAATATGTTAGGAAAAGTCTTATGTATTTTTCCAACGAAAAATTGGCTAACTATTATAAACAACAAAGACAAAACTGAACTTGTTATTTCAGTAGTTTTAGACGTTGAGTTATGTATTTTTACCCGACTACGGCGAAGCCAAAAGGAATGGCTATGATTTTAGCCGTCTCTGTATGTTTGTATTTACGTATGTTTCTGCTAAGCGCCTACACTATTCCTTCGAGTTTGATGACTACGGTGTCAATCGATTCGTTATTATGGTCCGGGTAACATACGCTACATTATAACCGACTTCAACAATAGCAGGAGTCGATTTAACCTTGTAAACCCTGAATTTAATTAGAGTGTGATTTTTCAGTAGTCGATACCACAGACAATCTTGTATTTTTTTAGTTTTACTACATAAAAAGTACCTACACACAACCAATAGTAAATTCCAAAGCCATTTAACAGCAACTGATCTAAATCAACGGCTCATGCACAAAACGTAACGTATTTCAGTTTAAAGCTTGCTACACACGTAACGAATAAATCGTTTCCATTTAACAGTGCTGGTCAATCTGTTACATATTCACTGGATCGTGCATCACCGATCGCTGTCAATGTCAATTTCTATTTCGTTTGGGGCGTGCTTAAACTGGTATCAGACGCTTCACTAAAGACTTTCATTCCGCATCTTTCACTTGAAGTGAAATACAAAATAAGTCTAAAGTCATAAATAAATTCACTAGTGAACTTATTTCACAATAATGGATTTCAGCACTGCATCTTTCACGCACTGAATCTTGAAAAATGGAATCAAAGGAGTAGATGAATTCATCATCCCTACGTAATAAAATCGTTGTTGAGTGAATGGAATGAAACAAAATGACTCCCGAGTCAACCGTTTACTCGAATGTAGTATCTGAACCAAAAATAAACTCACGCCTTTTTCTAACGTAGAAACGGCGTTCTGTAATGAAATGAAATGATGTTTATTTTTGCAAGTGGGTTTTTACCGGCCGGTGTTTCGTACCTGACTACTCTGAGAAGAAGCAGCCGAAACAAACTCAGAGGTCATAGTCTGTTTTGAAGTCCAGACATAATCTTGCTCAATTCACATAAGGACTATGCAGATGTGTGTCTGAGATGGTCTTTTGAAGTAAGAACCACACAGATTTGAGTGGACTTGTCCAGTCAGTGCAAGAATTTGTCAGTTATCGTGTAGCTCGACTTATAACTCAAGGAGCTCAACGAAACGACGAACAATACCAAAGAAAGGATATTTGGGAAGGTCGCTTATAGTACTCAAACTGCCAGACAGTCGTGGGGATAAAAAAATAAAATAAAAATATGTGTCATCCACAACCACATTGTCCTCACATTCACAATAATTAAATAAAATTAATAATAATTTACAAAATGAATGTCAATAAAAAAAACATCAATAAATGTCACAATAATAATTTAAAAAAAAGTTAAATACTTAACAAAATAAGTATTCCTGTCAAATCAGTAAATGTCACATAAAATAATAAAAAATAAAGTAAAAAATAATAAAATACTGCAATACTGAAATATGTAGAGCGCCATCTGCTACGATCTTTAAACACTCCTTTTGCTACGTCCACGTAAAACATAAATCTGGTCATATAAGCACTGAATCGTCTGAAATCGGCTTCAATACGATGTTCAGGGTAGAACCAGGCATGTGGACTGATTGCTACCCGATTGGTACAAAGGGATGATTCTGAGCCTAGAATCAAGTGATGCGTTGGAATGGAGATGTTGCATGTTTGTTGGTCGTAGTTGTAGGTAAGTTAGTTAGTGTCTGTGTATAATACAAGAGAGGATACAAACGATGTTATCGGTATTGTTATCTCGTTCTCCAAGGTATTGCTTGTACCATTAGAGTATTATGTTCTTAGCTGGGTTTTCTTTTTTTTTGTATTCTTTTCTAATAGTTTAGTCTCAATATTGTATTAAATAAGGGAAGCAGCGAGTCAACCCCAACACAAGTGTTTCTGATTACTTACTGGGGCTGTCTCAACACATGTTTGTAAGCATTTGAGATAAAGCATGCATTTGAGTTTGGCATTTTTTGAGACTGTAGCCGATCTCATTATTTATGTACAACATCTTATACATTCATAGCAAATAAATATCTGATTCTGATTCTGATTCTGAGACACAATAAACATTTTATTTTATTTTATGTTCTTGGTGGTAGTAACATCGCATTGGCGTTATAGTTGTTAAGGTGTTATTTACTTAATTTTAAATAAATAAATGTTTCTGTTATTGTTGATGAAAGAATCGACAGCAGACATTGCACTGGGCCACCATTTGTTTTTTTATTGGTGTTTAATTGCTGGAAAGGTTTGCTACTTTTCTTACCAGCTCAAACACCGGAAATGGTGAAACGTTGGAGTTTTGGAGCTGTCTTTTGTAAGTTTCAACGTTCAAAAAGTGCTTATTCTGTAGCCAGTACATCAAATTACCACAAACTGTCAATAGTTTTCAAATCATTTTTTTATTTTTTACATCTTTTGCTCAGAATAGTTACAGCACTGATGACAATATTTGTGTCACTTGTTTAATTTGTTTTTTTTTTTTATTATTTACAAAATTTTCCTACCTTTGTTTAGATTCTTTTTTTACCTATTATTTGTGAATGAGTGAACTTTGTAGGCTTTTTCCAGATGCTTGTTAAATTTTGTTAAGTCTGTTTTACGCTTTTTGTATTGTAAGCAACGACCTATTGTCGGGCCTAAGCTGTCCCCCCATACTTATGTACTAATGCTGTAACAAAATAATATTGTAATACCAAATGATTTGAAAAGAGTAACCATGAAGTTTCTTGCCGGTTCTTCTCCATGGAAACGACCAACGCGAACCGTGCACCTTTTTCGACGTTTTATAAGTGCCTCTAGGCCTATGTGAAATAAAATATTTTGATTTTGATTTCTCCAAACGATTTTAAACCATAATGTTGTTAGTTAAGTTCAAAATTGAATGAAAAAAAATGACAGTTTGTTGTAACTTGATGCGCTGGAAACTGTATCTAAAAATAAATTATTTTTGGTAAATAGCTATCAATTCCTCCAATATTATAAATAAATAAATATTTCCTCAATCTTTCATAGCCAACAGCAACCGCTGTTGGCTATGAAAGATTGAGGAAATATTTGTAGCAAAAGAATCTATACTACTAATATTATAAATGCGAAAGTTTGTGAGTATGGATGTTTGTTTATACTCTTTCACGCAAAAACTACTGAACGGATTTGGATGAAATTTTGCACTCAGATAGTTTATAACCTGGATTAACACATAGGATACTTTTCATCCCGGTAGTAAGATCCCATGGGACTATTATCATCCTTCACGTGGGTGAAGCCGCTGGTGGATGCTTGTATCATAATTTTTTCTTCATTTAATTTACTGACCAAATTGCCTCTTTTATTATAGTAAGGAAGACATTTCTTCACGTGATCGCAACTGCGTCAGATCCTCGTGTCGACTGAATTATTACATGTAATATAGTTGACGTCATCATTTTTATTTCAGAACGTTGACTGCCCAAATTATTAGCATGATAGGTACTACCCAGTTCAATCACGGATGACCAGTTTTCAATCTTATTGCTAAGCGCATAAGGGTGAGAGTGACAAACCGTCACGTCAGTCAACTCGGTAGTATCTGCTCTGTATTTTTCCACTTAATATACTAAGGGTCTAAGCACACGACGTATTTTAAACACGCAGACGACGATGACGCGCGTATACGCGCTTCAAACGAGATTTGAACGCAACCTTGTAACCTAAGCACACGGGGCGATCGTGAAACGCGCGTCTACTGCACGTATACCGTGCAGATACAGCGATACAGACGCGCTGTAGTCGCTTGTTGCTTCCGCGTTTTGGTCAGATCGATTTGGTTTTGGTCGCGTCGATTGAGACAATACGGCTTACGCTGGCTTTGACCTTTTGTACGGGCTTCAAACGAGTTTCAAACGCGCTTCACACGCGTGTTCCTAAAACGCGCGTCGTCTGCCTGTTTAAAATACGCCGTGTGCTAGTGCTCTTACTGTCTTGGAAACTAGAAAAAAATAGAATTTTCGTTGGTCTAGTGGCAAGCACGACTGCTGAGCATGGGATCCTGGGTTCGATTAACGGGTCGGGCAAAGTGTTTGGTTTTCCCATCAGGAATTTCTTAGTAGCAGCCACAGCGTCTGAATTTGCGTCCGGTTGATAGCAATAGGCTCGCCCCCTATTACATGGGACTTAAACATAACTGGCGGAATGTGGGTGTACTTTTAAATACACTTCTATCTAACCCTTCGGGGTTTACAGGCGTGATGTTATGTTATGTTATATTCTTAGTTAGGTACACCATACATTTAGAAGCGAGGAGCGAAGAGCATTGCGGCTAAACATGTAGAACTTTTCTGTATATTATTATTATCTTGCATGCAATGTATCATGTACACCATGTTTCAACAAATAAAATTTTACTTACTTAAAGAGAAAACATTTGGTGACACAATGGGCGGTCTTATCGCTTAAAGCACGGCACACTGTTGGGTAGACTTCCAGAATGGGGTCGGAACCATGGAATGTTGATGGGGCATGCAAATGCCTTGTACGAATTCAAATGTAATGGGGCGCATTGACCGGACGACAAAATAACGAACATTATTATCATGAAGATAAAGATAATGGTGCTAAGGGGACTACAGGAGCTAAACGCGAGTTTTATAATGCAAAAAAGCATATGATTCACTGCGATAAACAAAACCAGAAAATTATATGATATTCTTCAGGATATATGCTAGTATGATAGTGTTTTGAAAACATAAAGCAACTAATTTTACTCGATAAAAAAAATCACGAACTTATCTCTAAAAATTTCTTTTAACAAGGAAAAACCATACTAAAATACATGCGATCATTCTGATATTTTGGCAAATAATTCTACAAGCAACATATTAGCATCATAATGTTTTATTTTTTTAGTCCAATCAATAGTTTTTTTGTAAATCGCAATAAAACCACTCATTTCGCACTATTCGGCCCGCAGTGGCCGACGTAACTACCACTTTGTAGTGCAAGCTGATTAGAACTTTATTCTAACAGTATTTCAAACGTAGTTTGAACCACCACAAATAGAGTTGCTAATTTAGTTCCTGTAGTCGCCTTAAGGTGTCTTAGAACCAAAGATTTTAAGACTAGCGATATCCATCAACGTGCACTGGGCCTGGATTGTCGCCCACGTGCTCTCTCAAACAAATAAGTCCTGTGTCCCAACATTGGGTGCCCATAAAGACTGATTTTACTTATGCCTGGGACGACATAAATATTCATGAGGTCATCGTCATGTAAATGGGGATTTACATCAACACGCGAAAAATAACAACATTAGCATTTTTTTTTTACATTTCCGTAGATCGTGTAAAATATCTATCGATTGCCAGAATTCTGTTATAAACTTGTCACTAGTAACATAATTCATAACATGTAAAAATTTATAAAATTATATTTTATTGCGTAAAATAGACTGTGAATTCGTTTTGTAGTTTTTATTTAAGTGTACTAATCATCATACTTTCAGGGAAAAGATGTAAAAATCAAAATCATATTATTTTATTTCACATATTTTACAAATATCATCTCTCTCTGCCTAAAGCACGATAAGCCGTTGGTCCCGGCTGTCATTTGCAGATTTTTGTAGATACAGGTAGAAGTGGCCAAAATATCAACAAATGACAGCCGGAACCAACGGCTTAACGTGCTTTCCGAGGCACGGTGGAAACTCGGTATGTGATGGGTGATCACCCATCCACAGACCAACCTAGGCAAGCGCGGCTTAACCTTAACATCGAATCGACCTGAGTTTATTTATTTTAGCCACGAGCTCCTCGACAAAGATATTTTTTTAAATTAGCCTATGCTGTCCCACTGCTGGGCAAAGGCCTCGCCCATTACTTTCCAACTCTCTCAGTGTTTTCCCTTCTCTGGCCAATCAATCAGGAACGAGTCCGTCTGGCGTGACGGACTCGCGCGCAGCGTCACTTGAGCCTGCCAGAAAATAAAATAAAATAAAAAGAGACGTGATAAGCGACACAAAATAAATTTCAATACTGAATATAATTATGCCTTCCCAACTATAGTCACAACAACAGAAGCACAATACATCTCTTATGAAACATCATTGCATGAGTAATGGCTTCAAAAAACAGACCGACAAGAAAGTGATCTTCTATGGGTTCCGTTTTTTCCTTTTGAGGTACGGAACCCTAAAAAGAGAAGAGAAAGTATATCGGCGGTACCTACCTACCTATCTTATTAATCGGATTATTATGAAGTCATGTTTTTTATTTCAAAACACTCCCACGTTCACTCATTATGTTCAAAAACAAGATTGTACAAGGTTTTCCTCTGCCTTGCCTGACTTGTTCCTTTTAGAAAATGTTAAGTAACAAGCCTTTTGCCTGACTCTTTATTATTATTATTTTTGTGTTTTTGTTTAGTACATGACAGGAAATACATAGTGGTACCTTTCAGGAATTTTAAATAAGAAGGTACTTATATTTACAGTCAGCGGAAAAATATTTTCAAAATGTGTTATTGTAAGAATCTAATTCCTGAATCCTAAAATTAAACCTAAGTATGATAAATACAATAGACTTTTTTTTTTTTTTTCGGATGGGAAATTCGAGTTTCGTCAAAAAAACATCCTTGATATTAACAAAGTCCGAGTCAAACAGGGAAATAATTGTTTTATAATAATTTTACACATGCTATGGTTGCGGGCAACAGTTAGTAATTTATAAATATTAAAAGAATTGTGTCCGTCAAAGTAAATCTGAACTTTTACCTTCAAAATTAATGCGCACCCGTTTTAACTAAAACTAGCCGAAACTTGGATGGAAACAGTAATCGTTAACGTCACGAACTTAAGTCCATTAATTACGACTGAGCAGTTAACGGTACGGGTTACCGAAACAGCATTGTTTCACAATATGGCCGCCGGTTATTAATAGTTTGTTTTCTTTGACTACGGGTTGCGTGTGCGCACGAGAACGCTTTTGAATCGATATGAATTTTTGTGGTGAATGTTTTCATTCTATTATGGGTTGTTTTAGATTTTATTTAGGCTGTCTTGACTTACGTATGCTTGTTAAACAAAATCATAATCCTCATGTTGGTCAGTCAGGTAAATACATGATAAGCAATCGTTTTGAATCGCCAATGAATATACAGGGTGTAAGCGGACCCTTTACGAAGCCGTTAACCAAGAATTATGAACTACAAACTATGTAACTTTACGCAAAAATTATTGCTGAGAAACGACTTTCTTTTTTGGGGTGAAAAATCAAGTTTTTCTGTAGTACCTAATGTAACGCACTCAAAACATTGTGCTGATGGATGGATGGAATACTACGAGGGTCGTGGAGGTGTTAAAATAAAATAAAAAACATTAAAAACATGTATTTAAAAAAAAAACGAAAAAGTTGGAACTTTGACCCCCAATATCTCCGTAACAGGAAGGATCTGAGGTATGGTCCAAACCAAAAAAATGATCGCAATCATGGGGAGAACAAGTGCCTTCAGCTGCGCTAAGGCTCTTGTTCCGCCCTTTATACAGTTCACCCTAGGATTTTGAAGCACAGTGATACAGAATTGACATAATAACCTTTTTGGTAGCTGAAATCAATTCACTGCAGTTTTGGGTTTTCCATCATCAGGCCGTCAAGTTCTGTCTCTCCTAGCACCCATCTAGCACAACCATAAAATCACTACGTAGGTCTATCCTACCTACTCAGACAGGATTCCGTTCCGTCACCCCATAACGCAATTAATATAATACCTATTGTCAAAAGTTTTAACAGGCGTTTTCTATTTAGGAGAGAAAGCACCATTTACTTGCTTAACCAATGTTTTAACTAATTGTTAGAAGTTAAGAAAAGCGAGTTAGTAAACAAATTAAGTTTTCCAAACTTCGGCGGCTGTCAGACACTGCGCTTAAGTTTAGTTTGAGGTATAAGCAGGGGATCATTGGAACCCTTTGTATTATTGGCCTGAGGGTCTACTCAAAGTGAGGTGTGCCCTGCTTGGGCGGAGTACCGCCGTGTCCTCGTAGCGGCGGTCGGCGGCGGCGACCTCTCGCGTCCGGCACTGGTTCAATCCATGGTCCGGAGCGAGACGGAATGGGACGCCGTCACTTCCTTCTGCGAAGCAGTCATGCTAGCGAAGGAGGCGGCGGAACGTGAGAGGGACAGAACCAGGCGTCGCGCGCCACGTGGTGGCCCCCGGCCACCGTGGGCGCGGGCCTGTGGACGGTGAGCTATAGGCTAGCTCGCCGTCCGTCAGTCTTTATGACGACAGGCCGTGTCGACGGCGGCGCGTTCGTGTTCCACGCGCGCCTCAAAGAGATGACAGCAAAAGGAAGGGGACCCCTTCCTTTTGGGGCCACATTCTTCAAGGGCCGACGCCTGCCAGGGCTGCGGAACTGTGCGAAAGAGATACCGCGGCTCCGGAACACCAAGGGCCAAGAAGGAACATGGATCGGTTTTAGTCAGTAAAAGTCTGACACTCCCTTCCGCTCCGCCCAGGGCGAAACGACATTTAATGATTTCCCATTCAAAAAAAGGGTCTACTCAAAGTGCCATTCTATCGCTGATAACGAAGATGGAAGGGTCATACAAATGTATGGATGACATAAGCTATTGAAATGAGAAGCTCACTCGTTCAACTATATTCGTCCAATAAACATATAGGACTCATAATCCCGACAAACTATTTATATTGCTAGAAAATCAGAACTCTTGGGAAAACACTAGAATTAGACATAAGTAGGTATACCTTTAGCTCGTGGCTAGATAATTACAGTCGCTCGGTGCGATCTTTAGATTAAACCGCGCTTGCCTTGGTCCGTATATCAGTGATCACCCAATACATACCGAGTTTTCTCCGAGCCTCGAAAGCACATTAAGCCGTAGGTCCCTTGGCTTGGCTGTCTTTTGAAGATCTTTGACAGTCGTTACAGGTAGTCAGTGACCCGAAAGTCTGACAACCAGCTTAGCAAGGGGTATCGTATTAGCTAGTAGGTACTAACTGGATTGTGGAGGTCAGATAGGCAGTCGCTTTATGTAAAATACTGGTATTCAACTGCATCAAGTAAGACTGGAAGCGGATCTCAACATATTTGGGAAAAGCCTAGTCGTACGTGCTAAACTTTTGGAAAATATAACCGTGATGTTAAAATATTGGTTATATTAACGGAAAACTGGGTAAAGACTTTCTACATGATCTTTATCCCAATAGTATTACATTTGATTACCTCTCAACCCAGTTTTGGTGTACGACATAGAAGTTATGCTTAACCAAGTTATGGACAAGTTAATAAACAATTAAGTTTAACAAACTTTGTTAATTGCCGACAAAGAGAAATTGTTTGTCTAACGCTTGTTTAAGTTACAAGGGTTAGCAGGGTTTATAGCTATAGATTTTGTAGGTAGGTACAGTTGGTTTAATAACGAATTATTTACTTAACATGTTCAGGTAGTAAAATAATCCATTATTTGTAAATAACCAGCATGCCTGAGAGATATTTCCCGACGGCATGTAAAGCCAAGTCAGAGGCACACGGGTCGCCTAAAAACTCTGACACCAGGTTAGGAACTAAACACACGATAAAGAAAATAAGACAAGACAGACCTATACAAGACAATTTCCCTACTAGTGCGAGCGAGAATGCATAGTCTGTCTCGCTCGCACTAGTAAGGTAATTGTCTGTCTAAAGACAGTCTTGTCTAAAATGTGCGATAGCCCTAAGATACCTCACAAGGTAACAACATAAGGGCCTACACAAATGGCAATTACTTTCAGAGCGTTGCGTACTTCTACTAGTAGAGCAATGTTTTCGGCTTTTCCACCATCATAATCGCCCATATCAATTTGCTCCATATTTTCATTAGCTATGTGACATCAAGTAGGGAAGTACCTAAATACACATATTCTCATTTTACTCAAGAACACCACAAGATAAAAATATGATCTTACCAGCCTAATACTAAGCCTTTTTAAGTATAAATATACAACGTATGTGACTGTTCTTAAATAACGGTAGACTGATAATATTTTCGTTTTTCCTAATTCATATTAATATTAGTATTTTCGGTCAGTTTCTCCCGTATAAGAATTGGAACAGCCTTTGGAAAATAAAAACATTATCAAACTCAAAGCATTTAGGTATTTCGATTAGACCATGACGGCACTTTTGAATGTCAAAAAACACAAAAAAAGCGAAGCTACAGTTATAGTCACAAGGCATAATAACTTGAGAAAGTACTATAATTGCACATTCGAAAGCGTAGATCTCTATGGAGAAGAATGGGCAAGAAACTTCATGGACACTACTTTTCAATCAAAATATTTTTACAAAATCTTGGTTACATCATTCATGTTGAGATTATACATAATAATTATGTGTGTTATCGTTTATTAACAACTGGGTTCCGTACTCAAAGACGCGAAACCCTTCACTGGTGGAATTGATCGCACCTTAATAAGTATTTGGAACCTATTGTTATATTATTACTTTGATATTCAATTGGTGTAATGCTTGCTTTATATGATCTTATAAATAAGCTTTGCTATTTGATGGCAAATATTCAGTTGAAAGTAAAGAAAAAGAAATTGCGCCTGTAAGACACACCGTTTGTCTTCCAATTAAAATGTGCTTTTTTATAAGAATATAATACGGCTTTGAAGGATACAATGAGCACAAAGCAGTGTTGATTTTAGATGGAGCTGAAATTTATATCTACGTTTTAAAGGCGTTTTCAGTTTCAGGGATATCCAATTTGTCGCGGTTCCGTAAATATTCCGATACCCTTCCGTAATATTTATTTACAAGCGACTAGTACAGTCGACACATTATGTAGGTAGTTGCTTATCTAACAAACCATCACGGTATGTATTCCATGAAGGGGTAGGCAGAGGTGGAAGTACACTACACTACACCAACAAGACAACACAAGGACGGATGTTGGCTATTGAAAAAAAATGGAGATCTGTGTGTGTAAACGCACCGATACACGAAAAATTCGTAAGTGTAGTACTTACATTTTTTACCACTTAAAAGTTAGTCCCGTTAGTAACAGAAAAAAAAAAAAAAAAAACAAGATATAAGAGAAATTAAACTTTAAGTAGGTAACTTAAGAGCAATCAGTGGCGAACATAAAAGAAATTCTTAGAACAATTGCTTCGACTGGTTTAATATCTTTGTACTGAATACTGAACATTATTTTTCCATTGTTATATTGTATTACAAGAATTTCTCTTTGATATTAGTTTATTAAGTTCTTCAAACTTCTGTATCGCTACTGAGAAGTTTGTAACTTCGTATACAGGCTTAAATTGTATCTGTCTAGAAGAAAACTTCTTTTTTAGGGTTCCGTACCTCAGTCGGCAAAAACAGTACCCTTTTTTTTTCGGGTCGGAAATAATCATATAACTCCTCCCGCTCTGGGCGGAGCAGGAGGGAGTGTCAGACTTTTACTGACTAAAACCCATCCACGTTCCTTCATCGCCCTTTGTGTTCCGGGGCCACAGTATCTCTTTCGAACAGTCCCGCAGCCCCGGCAGGCATCGGCCCTTACCTTTTTCTGACTCGCCGTCGACACGGCCTGTCGTCATGAGACGGACGGACGGCGAGCTAGCCCATAGCTCACCGTCCTCAGGCCCGCGCTTACGGTGGCCGGGGGCCGCCGCGTGGCCCCCGACAAAACAGTACCCTTATATGATCACTTTGTTGGAACGCATGGAGGTATCAAGCTGAAATAAATATCAAATACCACCACCTTTCCAGGTTTTTCCCAATTATGTTGGGGTCGGCTTCCAGTCTAACCGGATGCAGCTGAGAACCCGTAATTTACATGGAGCGACTGTCTATCTGACCTCCACAACCGGTAACGACTGTCTAAGATCTACTTATGCCAGCCGGGACCAACAGTTATAATGTGCTTTGCGAGGCACGGAGGGAACTCGGTTTTTAATGATGGTCACCCATCCACGGACTGACCTTGACAACCGCTGCTTAACTAACAAGATCGACCTGTACGGCGGTTATTATTTAACCACGAGCCCCTCTTTAGCCACGAACTCCTTGCGGGCAACCTACAACAATTACCGATGCGTTAATTAATTATTTAGCTGTTTCTGTGGTCCACCACAAACAATCCTTTGAGAGTAATTATTTCGTCAATTTGTGGGTAGCCCGACAGAATCAAATAATTCAAATTATTTGGGGCGTTTAACTACAGTTTACGTAATTTGTGGATACGTATTTAATTGGGGAATGTTATAGTTTTAAGTTATTTGGTAACTATGTTGATGATACCGTGTTATCCATGGCTGGATTGTAGAGGTTGGATATGCGGTCGCTCCATGTACAAACGTTTAACAGTAGGGAATTATGTAAAAGTAACTTTGTAATCGCATATTATTTATATAGGATTACAAACTTACTTATTCAGTTCGTATATCTAGAAAACTGAACTAAAATTCCAGTATGTTATGCTTTACATTTTGTGGACTACGAATAAGCGTGTTTTAAAATCACTGTGTTTTTCTGCTGTAGCTTTTTTATCAGTATTAAAATTTCGAATGTTTCAATGCAAATAAATTTGACGTTTATTTTTATAAAATACAGTCCCAATCGTTCCGAGTTCGATGATCGAGTTTATGGCTTTCAGTGCCAGAACGACCTAAAAATAAGCGTGTATACGTCACGTAATTTACACTTAAAACACCACGCTTGTAACCTCAAAGGTTAAGGCAGTAAATACGAATGTTTGTGAGGAAGGATGGATGTAATACAGTCGCATATTTGTTACTATTTCACGCGAAAACTCGATTTGAATGAAATTTGGCACATAGATAGTTTATAACCTGGATTACACGAAGGACACCGAACTTCAAGCGGGCGAAGGAGTACTTCCTCGTTCTGCCAGTTATTTAATTTTTCCATTAGAGACCTTCAAACCAGCTACTGCACCCAAAAATCCGACCCCTCCTCACTCTCACACACCAACTACCACGATAAATCACTTCGCATGCTGCTGTTTTACAAAAATAACCGCGCGTAAAGGTCGGACTCTTTAAATAATACACGCCTTAGGCTGCGTGTACACGGGACGATTAATGCTGGCCACCCATGCACTCATTTTTTTTTGTTTTCAACCTATCATCACACATGTAATCTTGAACGGGATAGACAGATGTTCCTTATAGCAACTGAACACAGTACACCCACAATTCGTCAGTTGTGTTTAAGTTCCATGTAACAGGATTGACAGTACCATCATGCGAGCGCAGATCCAGATTCGGAGCTGCAACGGATAAAATCCAGATGGAAAATGCCCACTTTGCCCGACACTGGAATTGAAACCTCATGTTCACCAGTCGCACCTACAACCACAATACCAACGATGTCCCAATAAACAAAATAGCCACTAAAATGAAGCTTTTTACCGCTTCTTGGTGATAAACCAGGAGTCCGACACAGATTAAAAACTGTACGAGTTTCGTTGTTGCTTTGAGTTACGGTCAAAAAGTTTTAAAACTTGTGCATTTGACACAACTAAACGTAATGTTATCGTAGGATTCGTAGACTATCTACATCACTAGCTACTTACCCGTTGCTATTGAAAGAATTTCTACGTCTTTGTCGATATAGAAACTCTACGGGTAGCCCCATGCTCGGGCAGAAGAGACGTCGATTTGAATAGAAAGAGCTTTGTCTATTCTTGGTGGAAGGAAGATGGAATGAAGTTGGTCATGCTACGCGCGCTGGATTAAATGTATTCCATTCATTAATGTTTTCAATTTTCCCCTTATCTCAATCACCTAGTGTGCAGACAGCTTTACACGGCAGTAATAAGGAACTAGGACCCCAAACCTCTGTATTTACATTATTTAAAACACAGCGTACATTATACAAGATCTACACTGAACCCTTTTTGACTTAACCCCTGGGTTCCGTATAGAAACTGGAGGCAGACTTATATTGAGCTTAATGTGATGAGCTTAGCTTATTTACCTACGTCAGCAAAAGGGTTACATTGATGAAAAGATGGTGAAATATTAAAGTATGTTTTAAAGAAGGGACCCGTTCTTACTAAATTGTAAACCAAAAAGAAAAAATCCTTTTGAACGAGTCAGTAGGTATTCTACTACCTTGACTAGTTAAGGGGATGTCAACACCAAAATGCGCGCACACTGTCTATTTGTATCGGAGTAAACGAGAGCGAGAGAGTTACTGGGAGGCCAGGTTTTAGAAGAAAATAATGAATAAATATTGAAATAAAAAAAGTGTGTATTATTTGTGAAATGTGACTCGTTAGCAGTTTAGGTATGAATATGTTGACTTCATGTTTTTAATTGCAGACTCATACGTCAAAAAAATAAAGACATAGAACCGTTGAATGATGACTATAGGACCACTCTTTGCAATTATTTTCTATCGAGCCGATTTCGTCCAATTATGTATCGAGTCCGTCCACGGTCTTTAAAATATGATGGATATTAATATATTTTTTATTTTGATGTTCTACAAAAAATTGTTTTTCTTAAAAACTGCTTAAAAAACATCAATTAGGTGTGGTCAGCCCCTTAAACTGCTGCTAACTATTAAAAAGTATATCTAGTAAATAAATCTGGTATTTAGATAATTTTAAAACACTTAGATGCTCTCAGCAGCACTAGGGAACGCCGTAATGAATACTTAATGTTCATTTTCACCAAAACTAAGGGACATTTAACTGAAAAAAAAAATTACACAAAAAACCCAAGATCCTACGACCGTAAAAACAAACTACTAAAATCCTTGACATTTCAACAAGTTACTCAAACACTTACTTGTAATCGAAATGTAATAGGTTAGTCCTATACTGCTTACCCTTTTACGACAAGTGAGTGTGCTCAATAGTGCGGAGAGGCTTCGGGGTCAACCATCAAGCTTCGAGGAGTCAAGTGACCCTTGAATGACAACGGAGTACGTGTAGTGATTCAGATTTGTAGGACTTAGGTAAATAGGTAGGTAATTACCGAATGGAAGGTAGTTAGGATGTCATAATGTTATCAAATCTAGGAGCTGAATTTCAAACCAGTTCCCCCCAACCGATTGAGCTGAAATTTTGCACACCCCTTTGGTTCGAGTGACAATACAATTCTAAGACAGACATGACTTGATCCTGCAGCCAGTATTGCGTCCTCACGAGAGAACTCCTCAACGGGTAATAGCACGGATACGAAACTTTGTATACGCGTTCAATGTTGTTAAATAAATCTGATTTTCTTCTTTTTATTTTAATAAAAGCTGGATAAAAAGTTCAATTTATTTATCTGTTACGTTTATTTTTTTATTTTTTTTTATTAACTTATTACTCGACCTTTCTTTGTAGTCGAGTAAAATTGAAAATCATACATTTACCTTATCTACAAGAAATACAGACATTCTTCAGAAAAATATGGTTACTTTGTACCTACAAAAGCAATGTGTTATAAACGAAGTCTGTTTGCGCAACCAGTTCTTGTCAACATGTAACATGTTAACGTGTATTGAGTGATGTTTGACTTCCCGGACATGTTGGAACATGACAGGTGTTGTGTTTGAATGGTGGCAGGTATTATTGGTTCTGGTAGGTACTTTAATGGAGTTTGAGGCAACCAAATAAACATTAATGAATTTCTGGAGCATAACCATCTCTTCTACAACTATAAAATACTGATCTACTGTATAGCACATCTTTATTGATGATAAAAACAACAACTAAAGTGCATAAGGATCATGGCTTTTTACCTAAGTTACTTTAAATCGATGAGTCGTGACTTACATCCGTTTACTTATGTGTTATTTATATTACCTAAAACCTATTAATAGTACGTTACAAGAAAAACCGTTTACTCCAAAATATTCCTTTTGTCGGTCCATTTCGTGAGCAGACAATAGTTGGCTTCGGCGAACATCTCCAATTTGCATCGGGCGGGTTATCAAGTCTGTAGGCTTAGCCAAGTAGTCAATCTACAATCGTTAACGCTAATAGAAAACTAACCAAATGTATGGGAATGACATCACTTCAATGTTAAGTCACGTGATCGAAACAAACGAATATAAACTTTTAAGTTCAGTCAAAACTGTAAGTTGGCTACGATTTATATGGTATGTAGCGAGCACGATTGTAGAAACGAATACATTTCATTCTATCATCTTGATCGATGAAATTTGTCTACGAAGTTTCTATTCGCTTGTTTTGACCACGTGACTTAACGTTTACGATTGTAGAAAGAGAATCGATACGAATCGCTTGTAACTTGGCTAGGCCTGCTGTTCGGAATCCTTTCAGAGCTACCGCACACCATAAAAAAAAAAACATTTATTTCAGGTCATTGACCCATATTTAAGATTATTAAACAAAACTTTTGTCAATTTTACAATCAGCTGATTATATAGATAGCAATAAAGAAATTTAGTTAAATCAATGACACATACAATTAAAATAGAAGAAACAAATAAATGTCAGATCAAATTAATTAATGTCAAACTCACAAAATAAAATAAAAATTAAATATAACAATGAATTAAATTAACGAATAAAGTTGATGTCAGAAGCAAAAAAATAAAAATAAAAATGAAAAAATAATAAATAAAATGACAAATTAAGCACCAGCAATATGCCTGCTACAACAATGCCCAACGTAGGGGCAATCCAGTCGCTGAGCAATCATCGCCAGGACCGTGTTGGAGCTAGCCCGCACCCTATAGACAAGACTGTCTTTAGACAGACAATTACCCTACTAGTGCGAGCGAGAAAAAATAGTCTGTCTCGCTGCCACTAGTAGGGTAATTGTCTGTCTAAGGACAGTCTTGTCTATAGGTGCGGCAGTCCTTAGGTGTCCAAATTAAGTGTTTGTTTAGGGCTGAATGTGCTGTAGGTATTTATAATCTCCCTTTTTGGATAAATTAGGTGTGCTGGTTGCAAACGGATTTCTCGACGATTCAATTTGGAAGTAAGAACGAGGTTATTTATTTGATTGAATACAATAGGCCTTGTGACGTTTAATTTTGTTGCGTTAATCTGAGAGAGTTGTTGGTGGATGGAGAGGGAGGGATAGGACAAAGCAAAGATGGATGGATTTTGTGAGAAACAGCAACAACTGACAGGAGAAAACGGAAGAAGAGAACTTGTTCCACCATAATACAGTTTATTACTAGTACGGGGAACAGGGTGAATCAGTTCTGTTTAAACTTACATCTTAATCAGAGTTAGCTAGTGAAACTGTTAATAGAATAATTTGAATGATTGTGTTAGGTTGTTAGATATGTATGCTAATAAAGAAGTTTTTCTTTTGTTCTGCCAGCCCCATGTAGAATGGGCCAAGGGCAGGAAGATAATGATGGTGATCTGAGAGTCATTGCGTTGAGAATCGGTGCATTTTATTGCGCCACTTGCGTTCCTTCGCTGTGTGAAGGCAAGAAAGGAGATGTCTGATGAGATGACAAGTAATAGAGAAGTATGGAAGAAGAAGACATGCTGCGCCGACCCCAAATAAATCCGGATATGGGCAAGATAACTTGTATCTATAAATGTCGCTACGTGGCACTCCGGTTGTACACTGTTTTATAGACAAAAGTTTTACAGAATTACGTTTCATATAATTTTTTTCTCATATTATATCGTTTCACAGAATAATCGATACGCAGAATATTAACTTCGACGAAATGTAACTCATAGTTTCAAATAAAATACAATGTTTCAATATTCGTATTACAGAATAACAAATCAAAATATTCTTTATACTCATATTGTTTAGTTACTAAGAAACTTATTACCAAGAAATACATTTAATCGAGTGACAGTTTCTAAATGTTTCAATTCATACTTTTGATAAATTGTAACCTTACTTTTTCTGTCCGCCAGCCCCTTTGCCTTCGCGTAAAAGTAAAACATTATTCGTTAAAAATAATTCTTCTGAATAAAATTAAATGAATTATGTTTCTGTGAAACATAGTTTCATTGAAGTAAATATTGGAAATAACAATATAAGGAACAAACAATAAATTAAACATCTTCTGCGAAAAAAAAAGCTAAGAAATTTCTGTCTGCGAAATAGGGTGACACCGTGGCACACCACCACAACCTATTGGAAAATTGATCAAAGCTATTTTGCTGCATAATAACACATTCATACTAATAACAATGTATTGACACAAACAGCCACACCATAAAACTTCAATTAAGACTAGGCATCTCAATTGAAAGAAAGTAGAATTTCAATTTCAAATTGCAATACAATACTTCATTCCATCTTATGGCACTACAACTCCATAAGAATGATTGGAACGCCTTCAACAGTCGTTTAAACCGAGTTTAATTTTATGAAATCATTTGATAGCCACGGGGTTTTATTACTCTGCCTTACTGCTAGAGGTAGATGAAAAACGGATCGTTAAGGGTATACTTGATATTGGAACGGAAAATTTTCCGTAAATATCTTCTGAAGAATCGAGGGTGATGTTTTAAAATGTTGCCCCACTAATCATCATCTGCCTAGCCTTTTCCTGACTATGTTGGGGTCGGCTTCCAGTCTAACCGGATGCAGCTGAATACCTGTATTTTACCTATCTGACCTTTATTTTTGCCTATCTGACCACTACAGCTCAGTTAGTACTGCAATGGGTAACACAATACCTCTTGGAAAGACTGGTTGTTAGACAATTGCGGGCCACTGACTACCTGATATGATTGTCAAATGACAGCCGGGACCAACAGCTGAACGTGCTTTCTGAGGCACGGAGGAAGTCCGGTATATAATGGGAGGTCACCCATCCACGATACAACCTTAGCAAGCGCGGCTTAACCTTAACATCGACCCGAGCAGCTCTTATTATTTAGCTACGAATTCCTCCAATGTACTATTGGTCAAATAAAACGTAGAACCTAGCTAGGTCTCTGCATTGGTTATTGTACTATTACTAAACATTCCAGCCTGCATCAATAGTGCCTAGTCGTGAAGCACTCAGGTCTAATCTACAAAGGATGACTGCTCACAGAGCGAGCTCAAAGGGAACAGTTGAGAGGTGTACAGTTGGACATAGTTATTGGTGTGCGCGTAACTAAATTTCAACTACACTGAGAATAGGCATGACGACAGTATCAAAAAATTGCAAATCTATTTAGTCCGTCAGTTAGAGTATTGGAAATTAATGGACACATATTTTTTTGTTTTTGTAAATCAATGAATATTGACAAAGATAAAACGCATCAAAACTCGGGAGTGGGCGCTCGTGACGTCAGAACTAGCTAAAAATTATACCATGGCGTGACGTATTGAGAATTTTAAAAGCGTCGTATCTTCGTCAATTTTGGTGTAAGTGACGGACTAATTAGATTTTTTTTTGTCGTTTCGCCTATTATAATGAATAGCTACAGTGTCAATTTTACTTCGAGTAAGCGTTGTTCTGTGAAACTACAAGACAGAAAAATGTCAACAAGTGCTTATTTTTATTATTATATCAGCCCATGATAGCCCACTGCTGGGAAAGGTATCTCTCTACACTTCTCGCGGCTACCCAGGTCCAGTCCCACTTTCTAATCCTACTAATATTGTAAATGCGAAAGTTTGTGAGGATGTATGGATCTTTGTTACTCTTTCACGCAAAAACTACTGAACGGATTTGGATAACATTTTGCACACAGATAGTTTATAACCTGGATGACTACTTGGGATACTTTGCATCCCGGTAGTATGGTCCCGTGGGACAATTATCGAAATTCACGCGGGCGAAGCCGCAGTCATAAGATAGCCCTTCATAAAACTAACTTATCTCACCCCACGACGTCGAGTTCTCTCCCTTGTCAGGCATCTAATGAAAGGGCTTATTAACGTTTGTAGATCTCTACCTGAATATATAACCAACATGCGGTCTGACATTGAACTTTGACCCTTTTATTTTGGATGGGAAATCATCTAATGACCCCTCCCGCTCTGGGCGGAGCGGAAGGGAGTGTCAGACTTGTACTGACTAAAACCCATCCATCTTCCTTCTTAGCCCTTTGTGTTCCGGGGCCACGGTATCTCTTTCGAACAGTCCCGCAGCCCCGGCAGGCATCGGCCCTTGCAGACCCCTTCCTTTTGCTGACATCTCTTGCAGAGGCGCGCGTGGAACACGAACGCGCCTTCGACACGGCCTGTCGTCATGAGACGGACGGACGGCGAGCTAGCCCATAGCTCACCGTCCACCGGCCCGCGCCTACGGTGACCGGGGGCCAACACGTGGCCCCCGACGCCCGTGAACTTTGACCCTCTGATTGGCTTTAGGGCTAAACATTAAACAACTTACATAATATAAATTAAGAATACTTAAACAACCCTCTGTTAGTAAATTACCTGCGTGTTTGGAACAGCCACTAAAATCCTCAGGGAATACGGACTGGAAAATAATACCTATTGTATAGTAGAGGAAAAAATACCAGTGTTTTATTCGCCAAAGAATAGAATAACCCTCTACCTGTGGGTGTCGTAAAACTTGGCTTGGAAGGAAAGTAACAACAAACCTCTGAATGTTACAAACATTTTAGTTCTCAAATACGAAGTGTAATTGAAGTGACTGAAACCCCCTTAAGAGGTCATTGCACTCATCATTCTTATCTACACTCAATTCTGCTGTTCTTCAGATTTGATCCTCCTAAGTTTTCATGTATAGACTGGTTTTTTTCGCGATTAAAAGACTGCAATGATGCTGGTTTTCAGTTACTTCAAATAATCTTGTATAACAGGCAATGTTACTCATTTATAACAGTTTATGGAAGCAATTTAGTAATGAAGTCTGGTTTATCTTAGTCATGCCATTAAGCTATAACAACTTCTCTTTGCTGAATAGAATTACAGCCTTCAATACAGGTTGTAAACAGACTCTTCACGAAACCGTCAACCAAGCATTTACTTAGTACATCAAATTAAGTAACTCTACGCAAAAATGACCGCTGGGCAACGAGTTTTATTTGGGGTGAAAAATCACGTTTTACGGTAAGACTTCATTTAACGCACTCAAAACGTTGTGCTGACGGATGCATTGAATAGGACGGGGATACAGTTATAACATTCAAAACTTGTGAAAAAGACTTCTTCTCACATCTTTGACCCACAATATCTCCGTAACTTAGAAGGTTCTTTTTTTTTTTTTTAGGATCTGCAATCATCAAATAACTCCTCCCGCTCGGGGCGGAGCAGGAGGGAGTGTCAGACTTTTACTGACTAAAACCCATCCATGTTCCTTCATCGCCCTTTGTGTTCCGGGGCCACGGTATCTCTTTCGAATAGTCCCGCAGCCCCGGCAGGCTTCGGCCCTTGCGGGCCCCTTCAACTTAGAAGGTTCTAAGGTATGGTCTAGAACAAAAAAACTGATCGCAACAACAAGAACAAGTGCCTTCCGACTTCGTTAAGGGTTCTTTTACACCCTTTATATTCTCTATCTTCTATAAAAAAGAACACAAAAACTTAATTGTAAGTCACAGATAGAAAGACACACAGAACGACCAATGTCACTCTCAAACGTCAGAGCTTTAAGATTTAAGGTTTTTTTTTTAAACTGGCTTGTGAAAGAACAACATTATGAATGCATGACTAATGAATCTAATGATGGACGTTGACGTAGGACGAATAATGATTATGATGTTAAATAAATATGGAACCAACACAAAATATCGTACACCATGTAGGTATATATGTTACAGCGATCATTTAAAATAATCATAAGAACTGATATTTCATTCTTGACAAATAGTAAATGAATTTGAATTTAAAGTTATAACATGATTGTATAGGCGTAGTGACGCATGTGACGCTGTCATCATAATCTTGACGCGACAACTGTTGGTAGCAGTCCAACTGTAATGCGTTCAGTAAAATATTGAAGAGGACTTTCATAATGTAGCAGACTGTGATATTAACTACGGCTGGTATTAATAACTCATTTGAAAGATTGACAAGAATTGAGATGCCGATTCTCACGTCCAAGCTCGTGTTACCAACGTAGAGTCAGCAATAGGGAAGTGGGACCAATTCACCTTACACCTAACACCCGGTCACCGTAGGCGCGGGCCTGTGGACGGTGAGCTATGGGCTAGCTCGCCGTCCGTCCGTCTCATGACGACATGCCGTTTCGACGGCGCGTTCGTGTTCTACGCGCGCCTCAAAGAGATGTCAGCAAAAGGAAGGGGGAAGCAAGGGCCGATGCCTAGAGATACCGTGGCCCCGGAACACAAAGGGCGATGAAGGAAAATGGATGGGTTTTAGTCAGTAAAAGTCTGACACTCCCTCCTGCTCCGCCCAGAGCGGGAGGAGTCATTGGATGATTTCCCATCCGAAAAAAAAAGGTAGGTCGGCTTAGCACAGTTTGCGGTGTGCCGAGCGGCAAAATGAACAATGTAGATCCTACATTGTCAAATGCCGCCCGGCTGTGCCGATTAATACCATCCAGAACAAGCTTACAAAGTCGTAAACCTAGATGTTCCATAGTGTTAATGACGATTTTTTTTTGTTTCAGGTAAGTTGCTGACACAACATAAAAGATTATTATTTCAAATAAATTGTAAGGTAAACTATATAACTAACCATCTACATCAATAAATTAATATCTAGTACAAGTAAAACGAACCCGTAATACCTACTAAACTTTTTCAGATTTACAAAGAAATACAAAAACAACATTCCAGGATTTCCTGAAGGAAATCCTGGAATGTTGTTTTTGTATTTCTTACCCATAAAACGAAAAGAGTCCTGTTGTAACGTAACTCCAAAGGCGTTGAAATTAACTACAAAATAGAGAACTACGTACTAAACTACAATAGTTAGCTGTAGTTTACAAAGTACTCGTAGTACTGTTTGGTAACAAGAACACGTCTGTCGTGTGCTAAAGTTTTTTACACGATCAAATTAACTGCAGAAACAGGAAAAACCGTCTCATGACGACAGGCCGTGTCGACGGCGCGTTCGTGTTCCACGCGCGCCTCAAAGAGAGTCACCAAAAATGAAGGACCCCTTCATTTTTGGTGTCTCTCTTTGAGGCGCGCGTAGGGGCGCGCGTAGGGGCGCGCGCAAGGGCCGATGCCTGCCGGGGCTGCGGGACTGTTCGCAAGAGATACCGTGCCCCCGGAACACAAAGGGCGATGAAGGAACATGGATGGGTTTTAGTCAGTAAAAGTCTGACACTCCCTCCTGCTCCGCACAGAGCGGGAGGAGTCATTTGATGATTTGCCATGCGAAAAAAAAAAAAAAGGCCTGTCTAAGATCTACAAATGACAGCCGGAACCCGAGGCACGGAGGAAACTCGTTATGTATTGGATGCTCACCCATCTATGGACCAACCTAGGCAAGCGTAGCTTAACCTGAAGATCGATCCTCACGTTCCTCTGCCGACAAAAGAAGATATAAGCGGTCGCACAAATAGACATGAAAATGACTTTGCTTTATACAATGTATAGGAATTTATGTGATGTTATGTAGATACAAAGTGACTTGGCAGTTTCATAGCAGGGAAGGTACGTCCAAAACCATTGTTGGCTACATACGACCCTATAAAACTATACCCTTACACCAAAGGGTTGGGGTCACTGACCCAATTTGTCGCGAGCACTGAACCCGATGAATATTTTCTTTCATCTCGATATTTCCGGGGTTTCGGAAAAGTGATGGTTTATTGGTGTAATGGCTGATACGGGGTTTGATTTCTAGGGAGTAAAGTGGTTTTTTCAAGATTTCTTTGAAAATATTGCTAGGATTGTATCCCAGGTAAATATTGGGCTATAAATTGCAAACCAAATTAAAATCCAAACTCCGTGACTGCTACTGAAGAATACCTGATGGATAAACCCAATAACACTTTGCCCGACACGGAATCGAACCCAGGACTTCATGCAAAGCAGTCACGATTGCGAACTCTTGGCCAATGTGGCAGTCTGTTGATTTAAAACGTATACGTATATCCATCACCTACAGCGTGTCCCCGTACCGAGGCGCACCTTTAATGAATTAATGCATTGACCGCACTTAATGCAGAATTAATGCCGTCAAAGTAAACTGAACGACACAGTAATTTATAAAACACGGGGTTATTGTCACCAACCCGTGTTGGAGGTTGTTTCTTTTATGTTTTGTTATGAGGGCATGAAATAACCTTAATGCACCCACTCACCATCTGCCTAACCTTTTCTCGACTATGTTGGGGTCGGTTTCTAGTCTTACCAAATTCAGCTGAATACCAGTAACTATTTTACATGGAGCGACTGCCTATCTGACCACCACAACCCAGTTAGCACTGGGTAATACGATACCCCTTGCTAAGACTGGTTGTCAGACTTTCGGGCTACTGACTACCCGTAACGACTGTCAAATATCTACAAATTTACCGTGGTTTCCGAGGCACGGAGGAAACTCGGTTTAAAATGGGTGGTCACCCATCCACAGATCAACCTAGGCGACTTAACCTGAAGATCAACCCGCGTTGTTATTATTTAGCCACGGGCTCCATGTCCAATGATGTATGTAAATCCACGACTAAAGCCGGCTTGTCAGTGCGTGTGACACTAAACGTATTAATGTATTCCCTTTTGACAACTTTCATCATTTGTGTTAATAATAAACTCAACCATTGTGTCAACTTGACAATGACAGAGCCTTTGTTTTGTAACAGAGGATAAAGCGAAACGGACAAGTAGCGGACACCGGATTCATCTTCAGTATAATATCAGATTCCGAGGTCCGCTTCGGACCTACATATAAATAGTTACTGAAGCTATATTATGATAGTTTCTGTGTCCAGAGCCGCTTTTAATTTTTTTGAACCGGACTATTTCATGAACTAAATTAATCTCATAACACGTAACTTGGTTGCTTCAGTAGCTCGTGGCCGAATTATAACAGCCGCTCGGGGTCGATGTTAAGGTTAAGCCACGCTAGCCTAGATTGGTCTTGGCGGATGGGTGACCCTGACCACCCATTTCATGACAAGTTTCCTCCGTGCCTCAAATAGCACGTTAAGCCGTTGGTCCCGGTTTATATTAATAGATCTTTGACAAAATGACAAGTAGTCAGTGGCCCGAAAGTCTGACAACAAGTCTTACCAAGAAGTATCGTATTACCCAGTACTAACTGGGTAGTGGAGGTCAGATAGGCAGTCGCTCCATGTAAAATATATATTCAGCTGCATCCGGTAGGACTAGAAGCCGACTCCAACATAGTTTGGAAAAGGCTAGGCAGATGATGATGATAACTTGCAGCTACATTTTTTATACATTTCAATTTTCATGAAGGAAAATAACTTTTCTAAACTTCCCTTTTGCGCCCATGGCTAGGTAGGTACCCAAATTGTTCATAATTTCCACTCGAGCCGAGTAATGAGCCTACACTCTAGTTACTTAAGCCGTCTTCAGAACTTGAGCAACTCGACGGCGTAATGATACTGTGGTTCACTGAATTACTAATGAATTTTGAATATTACAAGCGTCTAGGGTTGGTTTATCAAAAATGTGAAATATGTGTAGAGTTATTTGTTTGAAAAAGAACCTTTTGAATTCTTTCACAAAACAATATCAGCCTAAAGAGATAACGAGTTATTGAGGAGTATGAATCATAAATCATATTTATTTCTGTAATAGTACATTACGATAATTATATGTGCGGTAAGTTTAAAATTACAGCCGAGCCGATATTGCTACAAGAAAGCAGAAGCTGTAATTATCAAAGCGCACGTATATCATACAACGTTTTATAACACATTTGCGAGGTAATAAATAAAACAAATAAAAACAATACAGCGAAAAGAAAAAGCGCGCGGAATAATTTTTACTTGTTCACAAATTAGCGATGCGCGCGCATTTGCGCTTTTTTTTTCAAGGCAAAGACACAAAAAACAGCCAGTATTACTAATAAAGTAAATTCATATTTACAGATAAATGGATGTAATTTATTGTCAAAATTAATTAAATTAAATAATTAAATGTTTATTTATTATATTTCATCTCCCAAAGTTTATTTTATTCATAAAATGTTGACCACTTTTCTGACATAAGAACTCTTTGTTAAGATTTAAAAAAGTACCGTTCGTTTTAGACGGTGCATCTTGATAAACCGTGCGTTTTACATTACAATAACGCACAAGTACGTAATGAGATACAATACGATATTGAAATTGGTGAAATAAGAGACCCTTTATGAGCAAATTTGTTACAAATTGGTTTTATAAACCACTTTTACACGTCACTTCATGTTATGTTTTAAAGCCCTAACTACTCTAAATAGAAACAGCTGAAATAAACATAGAGGTTGCTAGTCCAGACATTGATCAATGGAAGAAGAAGACATGCTGCGCCGACCCCAAATGAATTGGGTTATGGGCATGAGAATGTTGACAAATATAAACCTAAAGCATTGTTGGTTTATATTTGTCTAGTCTATAGGTATTGTCATTTCAGCGACACTGGGTAAAAACCATTCTGCGCTCTAATTTAAAAACTTACCACTGCACTGTGAATGCAAGCCAGCACGATACGACTCAAGCTCGTTTCAACTCAAACTTACTGTAATTAACCAGTACTAGTAAAGACATGAAAAGATAAATACTTAATCTAGTTCTTGCAACCTTAATAGAGTTCATAAGGTCAGTGCAGCACTGCAAGAGTATGGATATTATACTGAAACAACATTAATCTTGCTCAATTCTCAATTTTTGCTTGTTTATTCTAAGTTGATACTTAGTTGTGTATAACAGTGTCCTGGTACTTGATACCCGACACAAAACTGCTTACGTTGTCCCGGACATCCTAAAGTTACGTTATTCGTGTAGTTTTTTTGCGCGATGATACCAATAATTTATGTTTTGTGTGACAACCCTAGGGTAAAGTGTAACGTTAATTTATATCATGTTTTGATGTATATATGTATTTTGATGATTTCGCTAGTGAGAAAAGGCTTAAAATGACAACAGAATATTATAGTAAACGAGAGCCTTGTTTTTTACGTTTATTTGCTTAATTTAAAGTAATTTTTGTTCGTGGTTTAATATTATGAATTGATGATGATGATGTCCATCTAGCCGATTGTACAATTCTCTCCTGACAGGCACAACTACACATGCATAATCTATCGTCTATGGCCGGCTTAAAAAAGCAAAACCGGCCAAGTGCGTGTCGGGCCACGCGCAGTGTAAGGTTCTGTAGTAGCCCGTTATATTTTAGATTATGTTTTTCAATGCAAGTCTTCACCCGTTCTAAACAAGCAACTACTTCATCTTAGTCACTTTATAGGATTTATTCTAAGGATTTTGTATTTGGTACAAAATTATCCAACACCCAAGTTCAACGACTATTACTGCTAAATTAATAAAGTTATCTTAACCTCTATAGTTTTCCTTAAAAGTTCATGAAATGCACTATCATGATAAATTTTTCCAGATTTTTCAAGCCCGCAGTTTAGCTTTAAAGGGGGGGGGGGGCAAAAATTTGCACTTTAAAGTTTAATATTTCGGAAATGGAGAATTAAATCGAAAAGTAGTAGTAGCAACCCCTAAGTCATTTTAAAAGACCTATTCAACGATACCCCACACGATGGGGTAAACGGCGAAAAAAAAATCATGCACACTTCACATGTAGGGGAGTTATCCTAAAAAAATAATATTTTCCATAATTTTATTTTACCACTTTGTAGGTATGCACACCTCTACAAAATAACAGCTTTCTAGTACCAATGGTCTCTTAGCTAAACCTCGGACAGACAGATAGACAGACGGACATGGCGACAACAATAGTTGTCTATTGTTGTGCACAACAGCTTAGACAAGCATTTTTAAAAGTTAGTCAAGCACGTTCTGATCAAGCCAGTTTTTGCTTTACATAGGCACCAAAGGAGACTAAAATAAAAAAAATAGCCTAGGCTCAATAACCAATTTAGCCACTTTTTCAGACAGAATAAAATAGAAAATCGAGCAAAATCCTTTTATTGAAACTACTATACTGAAAAAAATATCACACAAAGAGTTTCAGAGGTGAAATGAAAATTTTATTGAAACATGCTTGATGAAAAATGCTGGTATTTTATAACAAAAATACGCAGAACCCACTCTGCTACCGGCACGAACCACTATAACTCTAACCGTATTGGCAAATGTGTTGACTTATTCGTTTTTATTCCAAATTGTTAGCTGCAAATTTATTTGTTTTAAGAAAATAAGGGACTGAAATCATACATTTTTATGTTAGAAGTATTAAATCGAATTTAAGAAAATTCAGTTTGATGACACAATGAGGTAAATATTATGAGAAAAGTTTTTGAGAACGAATCCTTTGAGTACACACTTCCTTCGTTCAGGGATCATAGTTTCGGTAAGAAAACGAAGCAAGAAGCTCTCACATCGCTGGGTCACTGTCAGTTATCGTGGTATGGACATGTGATGCGAAGGAATGAGGAAAATGTAGTGAGGAAAGTTTTGAGTATGAATGTGGATGGCTGTAACAGTAGAGGAAGACCAAAGAAACGATGGATGGACTGTGTGAAGGATGATAGGGCAAGAAAGGAGGTGTCTGATAAGATGACGAGTAATAGAGAAGTATGGAAGAAGAAGACAAATGATGCGCTGATCCCAAACGAATTGGGACAATGGCAAGACAATGATGATTGTTTGATAACACATAATTAATAATAATAAGTTCTTGATTTCTAGTCACAATGACAAACTATTCGAGGTTTCACATATTATTTGTTTGGAGTTTCACATATTAATGTGAGGAGGTGTCTAGGCGTAAAATGCCTGTATTACAAATCACCAGGTTAATTATAATTAATTTAATATTTTATGAATTTTTGACTGCTTTGTGAGTCAAGTGGTGACAAGCGCTACTGCTGAACACGAGTTTACCTAAAGGTTCGTTTCCCACGTCAAGCAAAGTGTCACTTTGTTTCTCCATTAGGAATTTCTCAGTAGCAGCCAGAGTTTGGGTTCGTGCCCGGTTGATGACAATAAGCTCGCCCCATATTACATGGAACTGAACCATAACTGGCGAAATGTGTGTCTACTACTAGGTACACTTCCGCCGAACTCTTGAAGGGGATACAGCGTGAAGTTATGTTATGACTTATTCTATCTTATTGGATATTATTTTCCATCGTACGCTCAAAAAAACATGATGGTGTGCAAACTCACACGTTTACAAAATTACGTTCAATTCAAATACAACCACAGCACCCCCTACCCGCATTTTAACGACCCCAAGAGCTAGATAATAAAAGTTGATTGAAGAAAATGGCGTCTCCACGTGTAATGTGTTTATGATAAGTGCACTAACGCACTCTTTCCAACACTTTACGAGGTACCTGGAGATCTGTTAGTAGCGACAAAAGGTAGGAATAGTACCATCCATGGTTTTGTTAAAGGGAATAAGATAATTCATCATTATTTTTCTTACCGTCAAACATTCGTAGATAGCTATTTATATCTCAACATGAATGATGTAACCAAGGTTTTGTAAAAATATTCTGATTTAAAAGAGTGTCCATGGAGTTTCTTGCCCGTTCTTCTCCATAGAGATCTACGCTAGGTAATGGGCAACTACAGTACTTTCACAGTTTTTATGCCTTGTGACTGGGACTGTAGCTACATTTAATTTTCATCTTTGTTTCGACAGTACAAAAGTGCCTGTAACTGGCCTACTTGAAATAAATGCTTTGATTTGATTTGTTATTTTGTGAATAACTGCGTTATTTTTATTCGCCCATAACATAACGCCTGTAATCTTCATACATTTTGGCAGAGATATCCATAAAACCATAGTATATTCATTACTTCGTTAGTTGTTTCAGACCCATGCATGTAGTAGGGGACGTGCCTATTGCCACCATAAGAAATTCTGACGTCGGGCTGGAAATCCCTTGTGGCGAAACCCGATAACACTGAGGTCAATCTAACAGTAACATTGAGCTGTAATATTTGCTACCAATAGACCAACAATACAGGGTGTAAACCACCTCATCACGAAGCCGTAAACCAAGGATTCTGTACATCAAACTAAGTAACTTCACGCAAAAAATATTGCTGGGAAACGACTTTTTTTTTGGGGTGAAAAATCATATTTTGTGGTAGAACTCAATATAATATTGAATAGTACGGGGGTCGTGGAGGTGTTGTAAGGTCCCTAACCTAACCTAATCTTAATGGTCCTTCGAGCCGGATTTTGTGAAAAAATTTGCTGTTGTTATAAAATATTCAGTCGACGTAACCTTGGATGCAAGTAAAAATCTTACATTAAAAACTTGTAAAAATTAAAGAAAAGTTTTGCAAAAATTGGAACTTTGACCCCCAATATCTCCGTAACTAGAAGGTTCCCAGGTATGGTGTAGAACAAAAAAAATATCGCATTGACGGGGAGAACATGCGCCTTTCGGCTTCGTTAAGAGGTTATTTACACCCTTTATAATCACTCGGCTAACAAGGCTGCCGTATATATTATGTGATCCACAATACAAAATGTGTCACAAAAGACTCGCTAGCAGATAAATAATCAATACAAACTCAGTCTCAAAAAACTATGTTACAACATCAACTTAAAACCTTGCATTAAAAAAAAACCTGAGAAAAGATTGGAACGAACAATTTTATGCGACCATTACTGGGATGGTTCACTCATTCTCTCATTCACTCACTAGCTCATTGTTCAACTGGTTGACAATGAGAATGAATGGGCGATGGATGAAAACATTTTTACATTGACGCTTGCAGTTTTGAGCTATGCATTCTGAAGGCTACTTCGGTCACAATGTATTTTTTAAATGGTGAACGGTTCGTCCATTTTGTTTTTGCACGTCCATTTTGTTTTTGCGGTTTTTGTGCGATGCGAAAATGGTTTTAAATCGGGCCATTTAAAATGCTGTTTGTTTTTTAAACAATCGGTTTTATTTTTTGCTTTACAAAATTGAGCTACGTTACAATTTATTAATAGCCTAATTAGTACAGTTATGATGCCAATCAGTTCAGTAATAAATTAATTCTGTAACTACTTTATTATTCAGTGACCGATAATTAAGCCCAGATATTGTTCATTAATCACCCTAGTTAATGAAATATACTGCAATCTCAACATTTACCTAGCATATGTTATGCTATTTGGCGGTCATGCATTATTAAAATGTTTTGATAAATAATTAAGTCGTTTGAATACTTAATTTAGATATAAATTATTTAACATACGTATAATTTAGTTTATAATAACAGCCGCTCTGGTCGATCTTTAGGTTGAGCCGCGCTTACCTAAGTTGGTCCAGGGATGGGTGATCACCCATTACATACCCAGTTTCCTCCATACCTCGAAAAGCACGTTAAGACGTTGGTCCCGGCTGTCAATTATAGATCTTTGACAGTCATTACAGGTAGTATGTTCTAAAATCAAAGCATTTATTTCAAGTAGGCCAGTTACAGGCACTTAAATTATCGAAACAAAGATGAAAATTAAATATAGTTACAGCCCCAGTCACAAGACATAAATACTGTGAAAGTACTGTAGTTGCCCATTCCCTAGCGTAGATCTCTATGGAGAAGAACGGGCAAGCAACTCCATGGACACTCTTTTAAATCAAAATATTTGTGTGGTCTGAAAGTCTGACAACCAGCCATATCAAGGGGTGTTGTATTACCCAGTACTAACTGGGTTGTGGAGGTCAGATAGGTAGTCACTCCTTGTAAAAAATACTGGTATTTAGCTGCATCTGGTAAGACTGGAAGCCGACCCCAAGGTAGTTGGGTAAAAGCAGGCTGATGATGAACCATTTGACTGCTGACCTCTCACATCCACTACGCAGGCCCAATACGGGTTGGTAGATGTCACATGTCTTTTAGTTGTCAGTTCTAGGACATGCCAGTTTTCTAACGATGTTCACTTTTTCGTGAACGTCGTTGTTATGTCCCACTCTAGCTTTTGGTTAGTGTTCGAAAATCAAAAATCTAAGATCTCAAACACAAATACAAAACACAAAAACCACGTACAAAAGTATAAGTTATTACTATAACCCAAGATAATAATTTGAAAGGCTCACTTGAACACTTTCATCCCTTGTCACAAAAACACAATTATTAGCTCAAAGACTCAATAAAGCAGATAAAAGACACTTCATACTAAGGTTCTATGTCCATTGGATCGAAGCCTTGGCATTGGCCTTGTCAGGCGGAGAAAGAGAAGAGCGAGCAAACATACAGTGTAACAGAGTGTACGTCGATCTTTAGTTTTCAGCATTTGCGTGAAAGAGTAACTGACATCCATCCATCCATCCATCCTCATAAACTTTTGCAGTTATAATAAAGGGTGTAAAACACCTCTTAACGAAGCCGAAAGGCATTTGTTCTCTTCGTCATTGCGATCATTTTTTTGTTCTACACCATTCCTGGGAACCTTCTAGTTACGTATTGGGGGTCAAAGTTCCAACTTTTTGACAACTTTTTTTTAAAATACAAGTTTTTAATGTAAGATTTATACTTTAAACACCTCCATGAACCCCGTACTATTCAATCCATCCATCAGCATAATGTTTTGAGTGCGTTACATTGAGTTCTACCACAAAACGTGATATTTCACTCCAAAAAAAATGTCGTTTCCCAGCAATAATTTTTGCGTAAAGTTACTTAGTTTGATGTACAGAATGCTTGGTTGACGGCTTCGTGATGAGGTGATTTACACCCTGTATATATAAGTAAGAAGTAAGATTATGAGTCATGTTTACAGCAAATAAATGTCTTCTTTTATTTGTTTGTACGGGCTAACCTAAAGAGTATTCCATGGTTACTCTTTTAAATCAAGATAACGTAGACAAAATTATATAATTTATTTCTTTAATCACCGTCCTTATCTGCTCCAATGAACGGGCACCCTTAACTATGATCCTCTTAAACCCTTTCAAAAACCTGACAAGGGTCAATCTCCAGAGAATTTCCTGTTATTAAGGCACGCGACACTTTATCGGTGTAGTGGACACTTTTCAAGCTTTCTTTTACCTTTGGGTCCTTCGTATAGGTATATTTTGAAATCGCCGTCGAGGTAGACCGCGGCGAAGGTGGTGTGACGATCTGATCTCGTTTGCGGAGCGAATATGGCCACATATTGCACAGGATAGAAAGGTTTGAAAAGAGAAAGGGGAGGCCTTTGCCTAGCAGTGGGACATTCAAATAGGCTTATAATAAAATAAAACAAAAAAAAGGTTTGTTTTGAATTAAATGCCAGAAAATTTGACTCTTGGTTTGGGCCAATTGGAATGCTTGAAAGAGTAAGTTCGAGATTACGATAAGGTTTTCATGTAGGTAACTATGATTGGTGAATAAAATCCTTAACGAAGCCGAAAGGCAATTGCTCTCCCCGTCATTGCAGTATTTTTTTTGTTCCAAACCATGCCTGAGAACCTTCTAGTTACGAAGATATTGGTGGTCAAAGTTCCAACTTTTTCCAAATGTTGCTTCTTGCCTTTAAACCTTTGCTCGCTGTATACCTATGACGCAGTGTGCCTAAGTCACGTTATGCCTAGACCAAACGAGATGTCGGCGTATTGTGACTTTGGTCAATTACGTTTTATTTCAATTACGAGATAGGCTTAATGAGACTAAGGTTCATTGAAATTATAGTAACCTAACCTCAAAATACTTTTAGCACCTGCTACGACTCCATGACGCGCGCTCGCTACGCTCGCATTTTACATTACACACCCACTTTCTCGCTCTTTGTCGTCGCTCCTCCGGCCTTCGGCCTACGCTCCTCATGCCAGCATGCAAGACTTTTCGAGATATAAGCAAATTTAGAACCTGCTACGACTCCATGACATGCGCTCGCATTTCAATTTAAATCCATAAAACCACACAATTTATACAACGCAAACAAAACACTGCACACTGTGCTGATCACAGTGTTATGTTTGCGTTACACTGAGTACTACGGATAAAAAAGAGTTTTCACGCCAAAAAAAAGCCGTTTCCCAGCAATTATTTTTGCTGCTACTGTTAATTTCTAATGGAAAAGCTTAATACCACTTAGTTAACAGCTTAATACGCTAGTCTTGAACGTGTAGTCCTAGGTTCGATATGAGTATCGAACCCAAGACTACACGTTCAAGACTAGCGCCAACAATCACTAGACCAACGAGGAAGTTTTAATTTATGTTGCAATGATTATTTCAGTGCAAAAGAATCAATTTTATAGTCATTTGCTGGGTAATAAATTGTTAGTTATAGCAAGAGGCGATATTTTAATACAATTTTATTTTATCGTCTAATCCAATTTTATATGCTCATAAACTAAACCAGATGAGCGTTCAGTATAAATCAGCACAAATCACTTTACGGTTCTAGGTTATGTCTCGTGTCTCATGTTTTATGTCTCGCACTGTGTTTTGTTTACAGCCAACACGAGACGCCAAGTACTTAAGTAGACTACATAACCAACAAGGGACTATTAGCTTAATTGTAGTTTTTAGAGGTCGCATTGGCTTTGGAATAGTTTGGGCAGATATCCAGACGAAAATAGTTAGGAGCAGGGATCGTCATTTTGGAACAATTTACGCGATGTACTGGGTAATGAAGTGCTCATGTTTAAGGTGGTGCAGAGGCTCGCCCTGGCAATTCAGCGTGGAAACGCTGCAAGTGTCATGGGACTGTGGTTTTCTGATGACGTAAAGTTTTTTGTATTTGACATGTTTTTTTTATTTTTTATTTTATACATATTAAAGTAAAAAAAAAAAATGAATCTGAACGTTAAAAAACGACACAAAGGTTTGCCTTTCCTTGCATTTTTCTGTGTATAACTGTGCGATCATAAATGTTGGAGTGAATGATTTTCTACGATTTTATGGCTCCCAAAGTAAGCTTGCTTTGCCTTCAAGGTATGTCTCTTGTCTAAACACAATTTATATTTTGTCCACATTCATAATTTAGAAAATCTATATTTTTCCTTTCTGAACAATAAGTACATCATTATCTGTCAAAATGAAGGTCAAAACCGATACTTCAAAGTTCATGACATTAAACTCAAGTACCTATAAAAAAAGCATTATAAAAAGGTCAACCCTTCAAAGCGAATCAACCATGTGCAACCATCCTAAAAAAAACGTATAAAAAAAGAAATGAAACCTCAGTGACGTAACGTATGACGCAACACAATACCCGTCTACGGGTGACGTAGGCCGTCGTAGCGCTACGAGTCGTAGGCCTTGCTACGAGGCTACGCCGCCTACGTCAGAGTTCCATTCATCTGATAATGTCACTTTGTGTGTCAGTAACTTGAGATATATTTATGTCGAGGCTTTTCTATTTTGTTGTAGAGTCGAGTTGTTCAGTGGTGGAGTGTTTGCTTTGTAAATGGTTAGGTTTTTGAGTTTATTTTTGCAGTTTTAGTGGTTATAGGTATGGGCGGGTTATCTTTTGCTTTGTCTTTTGACATTCAGAAGTTTGTTTAGGTTATTAATATATATTATAATGCTTGTTTTAAATGAGAAAAAAATAAAGAAAATACATTTATTTCACACGCCACAGGTGCACACAGTATAAAAAATAAACAAAAAATAAAAACAAAAAAGAAGATCAAAAATGAATAAAAAACTTAAAGTCTAACAAATATTCGAATTTATTGCAAGGTGTATGAGTAAACAAAAATTAGAACCCATAACAGACCATCCACAGACCTACATGAAGGAGGACTTTTGGCCGAAGGGTGTCGAATATCGTCGTTTCCGAGGACGGTTACGCGACACCACGCAGCGAAACACGACGCCGACAACGTTGCGTGTATAGTTATAGGTTCAAGGTTTAAAATATGTATTAGTTTATTTATTATTTTTGTTAAATGTGATTTTGTGTAGTTTATCGATGGGCCTTAGTTGTCTGATATAAAATTATGGATTGATAACCCAAATAATACCTGGTAATCCACAAAGCTTCATTATCAACAGGTACTTCAAACTCAAGGGTGAGGGGTTAAAATAAATGCGATACAATTTGACGACGACGGCTCAGCGGAGCCATTTATTTTGATTACTACCCACTTGTCTCATCATGTTGTGGAGTTAGAAACTTGTACAACTACTGTTTGAAAGTGTTTGACATATTCAATTATGTTGAAGTGAAGTGGGGACTTACGAAAATAAGGGACTTTTAGAGTGATTGATGGTTAAAGGGTGACCAGGACAATGATTTTTACACCTATCTAGCCTTATTGCCTATCTTACCTTACACGATACCGTCTGGTAAGACTGCCACACAGACACTCAGACTTTCGAACTTCGGAATACCCTTAGAGCAAATTATTAACGTAGTTTCCGAAGTTGTAGGGGCCCCGTTTTACGATTATGATCTGATCATGATTTTTTTCTAAATTAAATGAAATATGAAATGAACTAATGTTTCTTAAAATGTTAAAAACTTTTTTTTATGTTAAAAATGTTGTTTGATGTTGTTAAATGTTGTCTAATAAGGTCTGATGAAAAGGAAAAAAAGGTTTAAACAAAAGAAATACTAAATATATTGTTAAATAAAAGAAATGTTAAACGTATTGTTACATGTGATGTTTATAGTAAATGTTAAAGGTATTGTTAAATGCAAGGTTTAATGGAATGTTAAATGAATTGTATCGTGAGAAATGTAATTGTTAAGGCAAATAAAGGCTAAATAAATAAATTGATTATCAAAATTATTAAAAAGAAATTAACCAAAGCTCGACTCATATTTCCTACTGCTTATTACCATTGATGTGGATATACTATAAACTAATACAAAAGATAGATCGATTGTCACTGGACGTGTTTTAGAAGCCACCGTCAGCAATCATGCTGAACTAGTACACCTACATAGGTGATCGATCCTTATCTAATATAGAAGCATTGTTGCAAGAAGTACCCATGGGAGATTGAGACGTTTTTCATCCCATTAACCCATCATCTGTTTAAACCCAAACCGGGTGTGGTCCCGTAATTGTCGGGCGCCTTTTTCTCTGCGTTAGTTTTTGACAAATTAATGACGAAAAAACTTGTTGAAAAAACTTGTTCCTATCTAGCTCAAACTTGCACAGAGTCTAGGATGTCATGTAGCATATCAGTCTATTATATTTCCCCTGCTGGATCTCCAACTTGTGCCTAATTAATAACAGCAGCACGGGTCGATCTTCAAGGTTAAGCCGTGCTTGCCGAGCTTGGTCTGTGGATGGGTGACCATCATTACATACTGAGTTTTCTCCGTGCCTCGCTAAGCACACGTTAAACTGTTGGTCCCGGCTGCCATTTGTAGATCTTTGACAGTCGTTACGAGAACTCAGAAGCCGTAAGTATGACATCCAGTCTTACCAAGGGATATCGTATTACCCAGTTGCTGGGTTGTGGAAGCCAGATACGCTTCATGTAAAATACTGATACGCAGATAGACTGTCTGACATCTACACTGGTCTGCAAAACTAAGTACTACACTTATAAAAAAATATTTTTTTTCGAAACTATAGAAGTTAGAGATTTATTTTTATCAGCTTTCTTTGAAACTATAGACAAAATTAAACTTTTTTTCGAGTCCTTTTTGTTTCGTAAGTATATCTTGTGTAGTTAAAAAGCCATTCCAATTTTGAAATTGTGATACTTAGTTTTGCAGGCCAGTTCAGTTAGACTGGAAGCCGACCCCAACATAGTTTGGGAAAATGCTAGGCAGATGATGACGCTTTAATACTGTAATGTTTCAACAAAATCTGTTTAGTAGTTTTTGCGTAAAAGTGTAACACACATCCGTACATCCTCACAAATTTCGCGTTCATAATGTTAACTTAGTAAGAATTCCGTATAAAAGTGAATAGAGTGACTGGTTTAATGCTTCTAAATATCATAAAACAACTATTTATGTATGTAGCTTCACCATATCCATTATTCATCACCCCTCAAATACACGACAAACCGCTAAGAGTAGCTAATGTAAAATTTCATCGTCGGCGTAGCTCCAAACCGCGCGTAAATTATTATCATCATTTGGAGCTTTACCCGCGTAAAACGGGATTTATAGGAGTTCCGTAAATACTTCGTACTTACGTAATACTGTCTGTACTGAGTTGTCGCTTGTCGTACGCTTCACACTAAGCGCCATGCGTGTTAAAGTTCTGTTCAAAGTTTATGAACGGCTCGGATGTAAGCTGCGAGTGAGTCAAAGCAATAATTTTTTTCTGTTTGTCCAGACTCCAGATGGAGACAAATCTTACCTGACCTGATCGATCAGGACCCATTGAGTCTAATAGACAGCACCACATAGTGCTAACAAGAAAATCTGCAACAAGGAAGACGTGCACCTACAAAAGTGTACTAAAATTACAATTTTTTAATTTCAAACTATTTATTTCCTTATGAAATCCTAAATTTAGTACAGCAACAATAACGCTCAATCTTTCTAATGCAAGATTATGTGCGCTATCGATTAGTTTAGTTACTCGCTCACAGGTCTTTGTCTGCTAGTGGGCCCACACGTATGCCCTTCCCCCGTTTTATATATTTCAACGGTGAAGTATAATTTCAAGATATTTTTCATCTGTCGAGGCTTTTTGTTTTCCAATTGTTTGGCTAATTCTTTAGGCAAATTATTAGGTATGCTTGGAAGAACATATGTCCAGACCCTTTTACCATATTTATTATTAACTCTCGGCAGTTTATATAGAAGCAAGTACGAGAAGTTACGAACAAAATTAGGTCTACTTATTTTCTGTAACTTACTCATATTGTGTTCACAGTAATCAGAGGCAACAGCAAATTTCACGTTATCGAACACATTTGGTTTTCAAAGGATTCATTCATTCATGAGCTATCAGTTTAACATCCTGAATGACGCAGATTTTTCGCTATCAGGAGTTTAAGGTGGAGAGGTGATTTTTTTTTTCAAAAATAACGATTTCTTGAAAACAACCCAGTTTGGGCCCGAAGTTATCGGGTAAACATTTTTGCAAATTAGGTCTAGTTTCGCCCATTTCAAAGAATGCACCCTATTACCCATCAACCTGTATATAATACCACTGGCATTTCTGTTTGTCTTTTATGTGCATGCAACTTTTTCCAAGAATTTGTCAATTTTTATGGATCATTGAGAAAATATACGAATGCCAAGAGAAAGCAAATCGTTCATTAATAGTACTCTCTACTAGAACTCCAATATCACAGACATTGTTATCCTAACTGCTTGGAGATGAATGAAGACGAATTATTTATATATGTATTACGTAGGTAAGTACGTGTCATCGCTATCACGTTGTGAAAAATGGCGGACAGGGGAAAATAGAGGATAACGTACATACTCGTTACAATGTTGACGGCGTGACGGACGGCTACCGATTTATATACAAGGCTTTTTAGGAGAGTTACAACATCTTTTACCTCTGTCAAGGTTATCTAAGGGATCTTACGCATATTTAATAATAATAATGTTTGTTTCTATAAAGAAAGCTTACACATAGGTTACAAAATGTTTTAACAGGCTAATTTAGGTCCGTATAAGTAGTGTAGTCACCTGTAGCCGAACTAAGCAAAGCCTGTATTTCGACAAACACCTCGGGTATTAAACATATAAATTGCCAGTAACATTTCATTTGGTACTTATACAAAATCATTTTAACAATTTGTTTGACAATCTTTACAGGTAGTCAGTGGCCTGGAAGTCTGACAGAAGTTTTCTTCTTCTTCGAAGTCACACTCTTGGCAGAGTGGTCGTGGTCGTTACATCAGGGGTGGTGGCAATCTTCACAATCCGTCACCATTCCTCCCGTACTGTGGCTTTCTTGTGCATTCGTGGAGTGAACCATTGAGTGCAGTTTTGACTTGGTCGGTCCAACGCATTGGTGACCTGCCGCGCGCTCTTGTGCCTGCAACCTTTCCCTGCAATACAAATCGCTCCACAGATGAGTCTTCTTGACCAAAGAAAGTAAGGATACGACATTGGACTGCAGTCTTACCAAGGGATATTTATTGCCTAGTACTAACTGGTTTGTGGGGGTCAGATAGGCAATCGCTCCATGTAAAATACTGATATTCAGCTGCATCTAGTTTGACTGGAAGCCGAGCCCATCCTAGTCAGGAAAATGCTAGGCAGATGAAGATGTTACGCATATGTATGGCTCGGCATTCGATTCGGTAGTGTTTGTTGAACCACAGAGCAGATCCGAAGCAATTACCACACATATCGTCATTCGGTATCTACTATCGTAGAATACGAGTCGATACAATCGGGATACGACAAAATCGCATTCACGTATCGATATAAAGGGTGTAAAAAAACCTCTTAACGAAGCCGAAAGGCACTTGTTTTCCCCGTCATTGCGATTATTTTTTTGTTCTACGGGGTAAGCCCCGGAACCTTGTAGTTACGGAGATATTGGGCGTCAAAGTTCCAACTTTTTGACAAGTTTTTTTTAATGTAAGATTATTACTTTAAACACCTCCACGACCGCCATATTATTCAATCCATCCATCAGCACAATATTTTGAGTGCGTTACATTGAGTTCTACCACAAAACATGATTTTTCACCCCAAAAAAAGTCGTTTCCCAGCAATAATTTTTGCGTAAAGTTACTTAGTTTGATGTACAGAATGCTAGGTTGACGGCTTCGTGATGTTTTGTTTTGCATTGTTTACACCCTGTATATCTCTTTATTCTTACCTCTTTTCGTGACCACTTTAGTTTAATCTCTTTCAAAAACTGTTTAGTAATAAGGGGCGAGCATACTGCCATCAACTGGGAACAAAATCTAGATCCGTTTGCTAATTAGTAATTGCTTAAGGGAAAACCCAAAAACACTTTGCCCGACCTAAGAATCGAACCCAGGACCTCAATGTTAGTAGTCGTGCTTACGACTAATAGACCAACGAGCCAGTCAATTTATCTGAATCGTATTTAACTAGCTAGCAACGCAATCGATATTGATGGTCGCTTCGCTAAGAAAATAGTTGTGAAACTCTTGGAGAATTTAGAGACAATTTTTGTTTGAGAGCTTAACTTAGGTTAATAGAAATACGTCTTCTTACTTACAAGTTATGCTATTTATTGTTATGGCTATATTTAGGCTTTTTAGTTATGTCGTTGGTCCCGGCTGACATTTGTAGATCTTTGACAGTCGTCACAGTCAGTGGCCCGAAAGTCTGACAGCCATTAAATAAATAACAATAAACCAATTAATTTAATTCAGTTGAACTATAACCCAGTACTAACCGGGTTATAGAGGTTATCCGGTTGGACTGGCCACCGACCTCAACATCGTTAAATGATAAATTATGTTTATTTTGCAAATAGGTTTTTACAACCACTTTTATTCGTCAGTAGGGAAAACGCAGATGATGTTATTTCGACAAACAAAACATTTTGAGACTAAACTCCTGAACAAACTCGAGACTCGCCCACGGCCTCGGATGATGCCACTGGCGTCAACAGAAAGGCACGTGCCTCACTTTTCCTACGTGAGAACACCGTCGCGTCGTCTCGCATGTTCCAAACCACTTGTACAAGGGGTTTAAAGTTTGCATACGAACAAAGTCACGGGTAACAGCGAGTACTGTAGCAATAGCTCAAAGGGTTCCTCTTATTTTCGCTTTAATTCGATCGAGAGTGTCATTGAGAGTGTCTCAATCATACAATTTGCACGTAAACGATGTATTACACGTACAGTCGGCGACGGAAGTGGTTGAATTATTTCGGGATATTAAAGTCACATTATTTGAGTTGGTTGTCGTGTCTTGAAGACCAACTGAAAAATCTCTTAAGGAGTTTAAAGGAGAGAAAATTAGGCCGTCAGCAAGATTTACACGGTAGAGCTGACCGCGATGAATGCTTAGGTACTCTTACGAATCCAAAAATCTTATTGCTTTTCTAATTAATTAAGGTATGGTCAAACTAATTTGACACCGGCCTTTTACAGATGTTAACCTTTTTTTTAGATTAATATGTATCTGTTAAAGTCCACTGTCCGCAGTGCGGTCCACTAAGGTTTTTTTTGAGCTCAGAAAATCGTAACTTACTTTCCAAATCAAAACAAGCATTACCAATGTTGCAAGTTTTGCGAAACCATAACAATTATGTTGCTTTCTGTACATGCAAATGAGATAACCACGTTATCTGTTACAGCGTGTAGCTTATACGTGAAGTTTTAAACTGCACGTTATTAACATTTTCATATTAATTAACTGTGAAAATAAAGTTAACCGAGCCTTCGTTAATTACCTGCGCAAATGACTGCCTCGCTACTTATACGTTCAACGAAGTATTTACAAGCTTATTTACTTTTCATGTTGTTTTGGGACTATTCTTCTTTAACAATTACGGGTATATTTCTTCATCTTTTTAGTAAAACATAGAAAGTGTCATCAGTTTTCGAGAAAAAGCTCTATGACAGACAAACAGACGCTAGGAGTTTCGTCCTCTTTTTAACGATAGATACTCGTTTTCCTTGTAAGATTTCCTTGTAATCCTAAAGCTATAAACAAAACCTTTCCTCTCACATTCAAAATAATGACATCTCAAGTGTCACTGTGACCAACCAATCACACGTATCCCACGTTAACGAGATTCCCCGAGGACACCCGATCATACCCGAGGTAATACGATGCACCTGTGACGCGATACGATATCTTTGACACCACTCGGAGAAAGATGTTGTATTCATTATGGTTACCTACGTTACGTTTAAGGAGGAGTCATCATTCTCCTGCCCTTATCCCAATTTATTTGAGGTCGTTGCAGCACGATTATCATAGTGAGATGTACTTACAGTTGTAAAAGATGATATACTGGGTGCCATGTAAAAGATATCGTGACACAATCTTTTAGCGTGGATTTAGTACAATTTTTGTACCCAACAGCCTGAAATGTATCAAAATTAAAAAAAACAGCTATTTCATAAAAAAAGTCTGTTGACTTTGAAAATGTTTAGCTCCATATGTTAGGGAAAAACGTGCTTCCTTTGAAAACTTTCCTACATAGAAAAAGGAACGAGTTTCAAAATCTAGTCTTCCAAGAATTATGTAGGAATCTTCAGGGAAACTATTATATAGTCTTCTTATATTTTATTCTACTTCTTTCAGCAGCAACTTCCTTGTAACGAGTTTCAAAGTCAAGAATAATAAAGTCCTAAAATCTAACTTTATTAAAATAACAGCTTCCACACTAAAGGGACCTCTGGTCATTTCGAAATAAACAATTACAAATGCATATTTATGCAGTCAGTATTTTAAGCCATTTAGATATAGGTATAAATTAAAAACTATAAAAAAATCTTTATAAAATGATCAGCTTAATTTATATTAACCCATGATCTGTCCACGAAGTAGACACAATAGTTAAATAATGGCGTCTTGACCAAATTGGTCATTTGACAGACCATGATTTATTATTCTTTTTATTTATGACAGCTGTCATTTTTATTAAGTTCTTTTATTTACTTCGAAAGGCTCTCTAAACTTCTAATAAGGAAACTTTAAAAAAAGAACATAAATTAAAAAGCAAGTAGGTTATCAACTCCAATCATTGTCGTAGTTCAGTGCACATTCATTCTGTTTATTGATTTCATTCAAGGAAAGTTCGAAGTTTAAAGTGCAGACAGTTCTCCGGGTTCAAATGAACAATTTGTTGCGCTTTTTTATTGGCTGGCAGAACTGAAGCTCTATTTCATTGGCTAATTGAATCATTGAAACACTTTTTCATTGGCTAATTGATTTCATTCACTGCTTCGCACTAAAGGATGAGAAGGGAATTCTCGCTAGGAAATATATTTTCATATTCAATTGCAAGGATTCGCTCGAGCTTTGGTTTTTTGTGTTTTCTTTTTGTTTCGTTTCATTTTGTGAATATTTTTGTTGCCAGTATATTTAAAATTAATGTTTGTTTGTTCTTATTGAATGCGCTGCCATACCGTTCATCCGATTGCGTTAAAACTTTGTCAACTTATTTCTTACATTTGCATTTTTTTATTAAAAAATAAAATGTACAACAAATAAATTGTTAATTATACTTTCGTGTCGGTCCGGGAGACTACGTTGTTTTCTAAACTAAATAAAACCGAAATGTTTTAAAATTTATACTAGTATTTTAAAGCTGAAGAGTTTGTTTGTTAGGTTGAACGCGCCAATATCAGGAGTGTTGGAAAGTCCATTTATCGAGAAAGGCTATATAACATCATGCTGCGACCAATAGGAGCCAAGCAAAAAGAAAACAAGTCAGAAGCGGCGGGTGAAACCGCGGAGCACAGCTAGCTATAATAAAGGGTGTAAAACACCTCTTAACCAAGCTGAAAGGCATTTGTTCTCCTCGTCATTGCGATAATTTTTTTGTTCGACTCCATACTTTACACCTACCGGGAACCTTCTAGTTACGGAGATATTGGGTGTCAAAGTTCCAACTTTTTGGCAATTTTTTTTTAAATACGAGTTTTTAATGTACTATTTTTACTTTAAACACCTCCGATCCCCGATACATCAGCACAACGTTTTAAGTGCGTTACATTGAGTTCTACCACAAAACATGATTTTTCAGCCCAAAAAAAAAGTCGCTACTACTGACGAGGTGATGCTTCGTGATGAGGTTGTTTACACCCTGTACATTCTCATTAAATTTCAGTGGGTAAAAAAATATTAATGTTTAAAACAGCAATGTCGGATCACTAGTACGCAGCATTTTATAGCCCGAAATTCAATATTAAGATAAACATATAAATTGTTACTGGAAAGTCCAAGACCATAACCTCTGGTTAATATTAAATTATGCACGTGCGGTGCCACCGTGCCTCGAATGCTGGCACCTGGCATATGACGTCATATGCCAAGTGTAACTTACCGTGATAGGGTATGCATGGATAAACATAGTTTTATGATGTACGGTTTGCAGCAGAACTTGCTCACAATATTCCTTGCCAGTAACCGGCCTTTACTTCGCACGGGTTTAAAACCTGACTTAACGTGTAGATTTTTTTTATTATAAACCACACATAACATGGCATGACGCATGTAATACCCAGAGGGTTAGACAGAGTAGTTATACATAAACTATGCGAAATAAATTCGAAATGATGGTGAAAACGCGTACGGCGTATAACATGCCGTTACATTAATTAAATAACTCTACAAGTTTCAAAGTTGCAAGATGTCCGAGTACCTTTCAAAAGTTACGTTCAAAAACTTTGTACAAATATTGTAGGTAATTTTGGTCTGTTAATTTTTGGTCTGGTAATTTTGGACTGCCTCGTTGGTCAATTCAATTCCCGGGTCGGGCAAAATGTTATTGGGATTTTCCATCAGAATGTCTAAGTAGCAGCCACGGAGTCTGGATTTGTGCCCGGTTGATGATAATGGGGTCGCCCTCAAGTACATAATAGTACATTATGATATAAGTGCGGTAAGTTGGGCTAGGAATATCGCCTCGGCTGTAATTTTCAACTTACCGCAAGTTGAAAATTACAGCCGAGGCGATATTCCTAGCCCGAGCCTTAGGCGAGGGCGATAAAAAAGCTGAGGCTGTAATTATCAAAGCGCACGTATGTCATACGAGGTTTTATAACATATTTGCGAGGAAATAAATAAAACAAATAAAAGCAATATAGCGAAAAGAAAAAGCGCGCGGAATCATTTTTACTTGTTCACAAATTAGTGAGGCGCGCGCATCAGCGCTTTTTTTTAAAGAAATAGACACAAAAAACAGCCAGTATTACTAATAAAGTAAATTAATATTTTTGTGTTTTTTTACAGATAAATGGTTGTAATTTATTGTCAAAATTAATTAAATTAAAGAATTAAATGTTTATTTATTATATTTCATCTCCCACAGATAATTTTATTCATAAAATGTTGACCACTTTTCTGACATAAAAACTCTTTGCTAAGATTTAAAAAAGTATAAACCGTGCATTTTACTTTACAGCACAAGTACGTAATACGAAACGATATTGAAATTGGTGAAATAAGAGACCCTTTACGAGCAAATGTGTTATAAAGACTTAAACATAACTGGCGAAATGTGGGTGTACTATTAGGTACACGTCTGTCTCATCTTTCGGGGATACAGGCGTGATGTTATATTATGTTATGTACGTCATTTTTCGTAGAAACTTATGTTGAAACTAACCATCGGCAAAATATGATTCTAAGTAATTTTCGTCTTGAAACCACGACAAGCTTAACTTTAACCTTATAAATATTAAGTTGAAACTTTGAGTTAGAAAGGTTAAGGTTACAAAGTTTTAAAACATAAATTAAAAAGTTTACGTTCATAAAACATTAATTCAAGAACTTGTACGGATATTTTCTTGTAGCACATTAAATAATAATTTAGTTTATATCTTTAGATCATAAACATTACAAAATATCACGCCAGTATTTTCTCGAAGGATAAACCAGAGGTGTACCTACCTCAGTACATTATACTATGCTAATAAGAAATCCTTGGAAAACTCAATAGGATTTTGCCCTACTGGGGAATGGAACTTAGGACCTCAACTCCGTTGTACGGAATACAACGAGACCGTCAATTTAATTTATTCCTCTGAAATATTCATCGACTTACCGCCTGAACAATTTGAAATCTCAAGATAAAGCGATTTTTCTTCGTACAAACAAAATCAAGTCAGTCGAGGGCGCTTGTTAACCGAATCAATATTATAAAAGCACCTACTCCTTAACTCGGTTGTTTAACGCCTGACCACGACCCCAGGCGTTGCGTCAAGCGGTCAAGCGACCGCCTTTCCCTTGTTTCCTTCGCGTGATTACCGTCGCTCCGCCGCAGCGTAGCGGCAATTTGTGGCATGATACTCTAAACAATTTATTGAAGTGAAAACTTCTTTAGGCGCAATGAGCACTTTTTGGGTGAAGGAAAAACATTGACCTCATGGTCACTTGACGTAACGCGCGGTCACGCTTCGTAGCAATCGTAGGCGATCCGCTACGGCGTAGCACCACATAGGCATGCGTGGGGCATAACTAGTGCTACGACTGGGGAGGGGCCTGTGTACTTTTTGTTTTCACTTCTATCGGCAGTCCCCAGACTGCCCCGATTTTTTTATTCAATAGCTTCCACCTGCCTCGTCCGCTTCAAAGAAACTAATCCAATGCTATGGCAGTCTGTAAAAGTGCAGCTTTAAATAAGTGATCGAATTTTTGAATTCGAATGAGTATAGTTTCTTGCTTACTTCATCCAAACATACAAATTAACCTCTTTAAAATATTAGTTAAGATGTACACAAAGTAGACAACACACGTAAAAACATAATAAGATTTGAGTACAAAGGTACTGCAGATTCCTGGAGTTTTCTTCAATTGTTTAATTCGCGTCGCTAGAGAGTGTGGCCAAGATGTTAAATGTACATTAAGCAAGTCAGTCGAAGGGACTCGTTAACCGAATCAATATTACAAAAGCATCTACTCCTCAACTTGGTTGCCTTATAAGAGGAATCTTCTGGAATTCCATTAGATTACTTATCCGGTTCGAACCGGGAAATGTCATTGACATTTACGGTTCGCCTCAAGACCACCGCGCACCGGTCCAATTCCCTGACACGTATGCCGGAAATCCTGTTTAGTAATCCCGGATGAGATGAAGAAGGGCAATACCCCCCGGGCTCGGGTGTTGACACTGTTACTATTGGGGCAAAATTAGTTCTTTTGCGGGGGAATATTTGGGTTGTTTAATTGCGAGTACTTTTGTGCTGCACTGTATTAATATGCCTATTAGAGTAGTCTCATGGCTATTTGATTAGTGCTATTATAGCATAATCAGCGTGTAATGTTCCCACTGCTGGGACACCGATCACTCAGGCCCCTTTACTGGACAGGTGTGGGATGGTGGATGTAATTTATCTTTAAAGTTTGGTTATAAAAAAATATTTATTTGTCGTAGGGACATGACGTGAACAAAAAATGCCAAAAAAATAATACAACGCGTAACAAATATAATAACAGGACGGAACAAAAAAAAAGTTAACAGCTTGCACGTCGTGACTGTGACAAGCAGGTTGTTTTCAGTGGTCACTCGTGAACAAACCTACGGAAGCCATGACGGCGTAAATATTTGATTACCTACATGAAATAAGAAAACGGAGGAAATGGTGGCTTTCTCTCGGTGTTTCCTTCACTGTCTTGAGAGCAGTGCTGCGGGTGTGAAAGCATAACCCAAATCTCATTAGTCGAGGTTGGTACTACCGTTTAGGTGATCACCAACAGAATGAAATCAGGAAAACATAAGTTGTATAATTCTAGAAATTGATGAACTACAAAACTTACTCTTTTTTGTTAAAATCAAACTCAGTTTACAAGTTTCTTAATTAATTAAGTTGCGTACGGCATCAATACGACGAACTTAACTTTTACCAATTAGGGTTACAGATAAGGGTGCACCCACGGACCGACAAGTCACGTAAAGTTCCTTATAGGGTTTACCATCGTGTCATTTAAATGGGGGTTCTTGGTCGTTTCCTAATCATGGTCGTTTATTCAATGTTCGTGCTTCGATAATATCTGATCGAAATCGATTTTATGTGTGCAATGCTGTAAGGAACTTTTGGGGATTGAATAATTTCGACAGGAAAATGAAAATTGTGTTGGTGAAAATTTCTGAAATTATTTTGAGAAAAATGTACAATGCGTGTCAAATGAGAATAGGACTGACTTCAAAAGTCAATATTGCAAAAAAAAATGTTACTTACGCAAATAAATGGTTAATTAAATTTTTTATCGTTCATCATCATCAGCCTATTAATGTTCCCACTGCTGGGACACAGGCCCACTCTATGAGGGGGGGGGGGGGGGGGTTATCGTTATTATCTTGTAAATAATATCTTCATACTATTATCATTTATTTAAAACCGTGGAAGTGTTGAATCACAAGCCATCTTAGAAATTACTGGTTTTACACATAAAAATTACAATTAGTCAATTAACGCAAAGATACGATTTTTATAAAATGTTGTATAGTTATCATCTTGATATTATTATCGTTTTTTAAGATCGTAGAAGTATTTATTAATTCTCATTTAAAACGCATGATTCCTACTATTAAAACACCATAAACAAAACAAAATGGCGGCTCTATTTCCGCATGTGGCCGGTGGCCGCGCGCCAACAGATCCTTTTAGAGCTAAAGTCGAGTGTTATCGTGTGATCAATTTAAGGCATGTTAGGATGATATTTTGTAGTATATCTCATGTGTTTATATTAAGTTAGTTTATGTAAAGTGCTGTGTTAAGTTTGAGGTTTACACTGGCTTTGGAAGTTTTGCTGTTTTGCTTTAACTTAGTTGGTAGTTTAAGCCGTTCAGAGGTCTTAACAAGCACCCAAATTACCTTCAGAATTATGTTATTTCCTTTACGGCCATATTCACAGTCATTGATGGACATTACTCAACTTTTTCTATAAAAATAAATGAGTAGCGTAGAGCTATCGGTTGGTTAGTGTAACTACAAAATGTATCTAATTTTAAACCACGCTGAATATTATTTTTTCATGTCGTAAAGTTATTGGATGATAACTATAATATTTAAGCTAGTTTCCACCATCAATAGATTGCAAATCTATTTAGTCCGTCAGTCAGTATTGGAAAATAATTGACACGTATTTTTGTTTTTGTAAATCAATGAATATTGACAAAGATAAAAGGCGGGCATAAAGATGTGATAAAGCATCAAATCTCGGGAGTGGGGGCTCGTGACGTCACAACGCACTAAAAATTATAGCACGGCATGACGTAGGTATTGAGAATTTAAAAAGCGTCGTATCTTCGTCATATTGGTCTACGTAACAAAAGAAAAAATACGTATAAAATATTTTTTGATTATCTAACTGACGGACTAATTCGATTTTTTGAGGACACGAGCCTATTATGACTTTGTAAAGATAAATTTCTTTTTCCATTTTCGCAGAAGGCTCTTAAAAGAACTCCTATTTTCTTACAATATCACAAAAAGCCGCATATATTTGGAAATCAATCAGAACAAAACAAACAAATATTTATATCCAAAAGGTAAATTATCATCCATTGAAGGATATTATGTTGCCTTTTTCTGTTGTGGGCTTTTCTTTAACTTTCATTTTTTAGACAAACACAGTACAAATATGAGTAATTGACACTCTTGAAGTAAAGGATCATACTTTGAAGTCTGGGGTCTTGATCGTTGGTCGAGAAACGTACTGTACAATATTTATTACATAAAATAATGTAGGTGCCACTTGCCATAAATACTTCAAACCCCTTAAAAGTAAGGGAATTAAAAGAAAATACTTATGCCATTACTAGCCAACCACTAGGTCCAATAATTTTCAGCAGTCCTCGAACACACATCCAAACAAAAATTGCACCTAATAAACCAATGAAACATCCATATATAAAGTAACACCTGTTTCTCATGGAGGTTCAAAATGTCAGTCCGCCATATTTGTTTGCCAAAAAAGTCTTGGGAGGAAAAATACGCTGTATACCTACGTTGTTTTTACCCTCTCTGTACCTTTTACGAAATTAAAAGAAAAAAATCTGAGTGTTTTTGTGGGGTGAAATGTTTTGCAGACTCCCACAAATGTACTTACTTACATTTTGGATTAAAAGTAAAAGGTTTGTTTATTGGGCTTGTTTCTTAGAAAATAATATCGGCATACAGACAGATGTTATAGAAGCTGATACTAATTTATCTAACTACTCCGAAAGTTAGATATTTTCTTTTCTAAGAGGTGAAAAAGGAAAAATATTGATATATTGTTATAAAGTCTAAAACCTTGGGTCATAAAATTCTGCTATTTTAAAAACCTGGCGTACCTACAGCCAGACCTTGACCTTATACATAAGTCTAGACCCAGCTTTTTATGACCCTAGATTTTCGGCGTTTTATGACCAAAAGAACAAAACCAACAGACATCATTACGCCGGAGGTAAAAAAACACGCGCGCACATAGAATGATAAAAGAATCTAACGATAAACCGTTTTAAAATAAGTTTTCCAATTTCTCTCTCAACAAAATCCTGAGATGTTTATAAAACTAACTTTTACGACCGACCCTTTAATTCATGGAAAACACGAGAATTTTCTCAGCGAACACGTTACGAGATTCGACGTAAGCAGGCCGCACTTTATACGGCAATGCGGTTCAGTGAGCTGGAAGTATCAGGTGCGGCTTACCTACGTCGAATTGTTGCAAAGGGGGCTTAAATGTCAAGGCATAGGGTGGATTATGTAACCTTTTTTTATTTTGTGAGAAGTGAGCGATTTTTTATCGCGTCGTTTTAAATGGAAATTTACGTGAATGCGTTGGAAAAGGATTTCCTTGACTGTGTGATATAGGAGTAGAGAAGTATCAGAGAATACCTTTTTATTTAGTGTTACTGTTTCAATTTGTAGTTCGTTGTACGATGTTTTATTTATGGGAGTAGTTTCCCTGATTTATTGCAGGTTAAATCCAACTTTCTTGTAAGATTTATTTCTTGCTTTTAAGATTGGGTTAGACTTGAAAACTTTAAAGCTTATCTTTGGCATGGTACATATTACATCTATTTTGTTTATGATAAGGTTGCTACTGGCTTGCTGCCACTAACATGTGTAAGAAAATCACAGTGATCTTTATATTCATCAAAAAATGTACTGTTCTTAGAGAAGAAAAAGAACTGTACGCATTAACTTATAACTTGACACTGATACAATCATTTATAAGTCATTTGAGCACCTTATGATGGTTTCTTTTCTTTCTCTTAAATCATCAATAACCCCCACGTTTATTTAATTATTAATTAAAATTTCATAAAAAGTCATTCAATAGGATTAATTGAAGTTAGAGGGTGGTATTGATGATTTCAATGATTATAACTCTGTCGAATCATTATTTTAATCAAAATACAACCCCAATACTGACCTACTAATTGCAAAAAAATTAAGATAATTTGAATTTCCCCTGGCGCTTACACTTTAAACGTTGTTCAAATACACACGTAAATCTACCTAAAAATATCGTCGCAATTTCCATATCATTCCCTCTCAAAGTTACATCAAAATAGGAAATACCCAATAATCCACTGTAAAGGCTCATAGGCCCATAGAATTGCCACAAATTATCGCGCACCGCTAAGCTTCAGTTATCGCGATGCGAACACGCCAGGTGTCGCTACGGGCGACGGGGAAATGGGCCTAGTTATGTCAGTGATTTGTTAAAATAGCTGCTATTTATAACTTGGGGTTTGATTTATTTTTTGCACAGTAGTAAACAAGGATTTTGGTAATGTTTTAGCGTTATTTATTGTGCTTACTTTGAGTGATACGCCTAAGTATATGCTTCCTTGCACCGTGAAGTTTACACTATGTTGTTATACGTCATAAAATGAACATTTTATGAAGTTATTGGTACTTTAAAGTATAAAATAGAATTATTGAAAGGACCTTACTCGACAATGGCGCCATCTGGTGAGCTCAAAAACGATAGCCCCCGTTATATTATTACAAGCAGAGTACAACCCGAATTGATTGTCAAATTCTAAATTAACGCGAGCGAAGCTGCGGGCTAAAGCTATAGTAAGTAAGTATCTAACAGTGTGTAGTGAAAATAACAAATCAGTGAACTAGCTGACCATGTCGGCTATTGTGATTGATTTGACTAAAACCACAATCTTAGGGCGTATTCACACCGCCGCGGGAGACGCACCGGGCGTCGGCCGCCGCGTGATAGCCCCCGGCCACCGTAGGCGCGTGGGCTAGCTCGCCGTCCGTCTGTTTTATGACGACTGGCCGTGTCGACGGCGCGTTCGTGTTCCACGCGCGCCTCAAAGAGAGTCAGCAAAAGGAAGAGGTCCGCAAGGGCCGATGCCTGCTGGGGCTGCGGGACTGTTCAAAAGAGATACCGTGGCCCCGGAACACAATGGGCGATGAAGGAACATGGATGGGTTTTAGTCAGTAAAAGTCTGACACTCATACTCCTATGAGTGTCAGCCTTTTACTGACTCCTCCAGTCGTAGGTATAATGATTTCCCAATCCAAAAAAAAAGGGCGTATTCACACGGCGTATTGTATACGCGGCGACAACGCGTTTCGGGGAATACAGATGATAATTATGATGTTTTATCTAACTTCCTTCTTTCTAAGCTGTCTCTGAATATTCCTCGACTAATTACATTGGTAGAACTTGGTAGACGTTGATCCCGTTTAATAGTCAGGTGCGGGACTTTCGACTTTTGGGATGCCTCAACAAAGCCTTTTATTAAAATCCTGCATAATCCAAAAACGCGGGTTGTCAGCAAAATGAGTTCTGTAAAAATGAGTTCAGAAAAAAGACGCATTATAAAGGGATGTCAGTTTTAATATGAGAACCTCATAAAACGTGACGGTGAATTATAATTTCACATTTAGAGTCTCATCGTTCTGATCATTTAAACCTTTCATTTTAGAAAGTATATATTATATGACTAGGTAGTTAGTATATATAATATATACTCACTACTAGCTGTTGAATTGTGATATGTATATGTGAGATAACCCTTGTCCTTTTGGTTTCGCCGTAGTCGGGTAAAAGAGACCATAATATCTACCCATTTGCATTTCTTGCAAAGTCAGTCAAAGCCTCTTCCTTATTGAATACATATTACGTAAAAATGTTAACTCCTTTATTGAAAACTACTGAGAAGGATTGCACGTTTGTTTCCTATAATTATGTTGTTTTTTATCAGTTACTTCAGTTTGATAACAACTACGTACTTTGAGCAGCGGTGGCTCAGTAGTGGCCCCGACTTACGAACAGTAAGTCGTGGGTTCGAACTGACAGGCGCATTACTTTGTGTAATTTATTTCTACACCACTGCTCTCAAAACCGTGAAGGAAAACATCGTGAGGCATGTCTTAGAACCAAAAATTCGAAGACATGTGACATCTACCGACCCGCACTGGGCCCGCGTGGTGGATTATAGCCCATTTCCTCTCATAGAGAGGAGGCCTGTGTCCCAGCAGTGGGAACATTATAGGCTGATGATGATGATGTACTTTGAAATGCATACTATTATTCAGTCGAACTTACCAAATGAGAATCCGCATACCTACGTGTGTTACAACTATTCCGATTTTCAATTGACTTTTACTCAATTCAATTGTTTCGGGCCTTTCCACTCCATTTAGTCCGGACATTTCGAGCACGACAGTTTTTTCCTTCGTTTTAACCAGTCATCGGATACATTCACCTGCGGGCTTCGAAAACTACGAAAAATGTGGCGGTTGGGGGCAAAGTTCACACTTTGTTTTTTGAAAGATTTTTTGATGGTTTGTTTTGTGGAGTTTCCGGAGTCAAAGCTTGTCGCAATAGCAAAATAAAGAAATCTGAATTCATCATTCATGTACCCTAAGCCAGTACACCAAGCTACCCAATCAATCTTGAGCCTAATGCTCGAACGATAAAGTTGAAAATCTATTAATGAAATTCGATGGATTGTAGTGAGTTGATGTATGGCACCTGTACTTAATGGTAAGGTAGTATAGAATCAAAAACCTTAAATTAACTCATTTTTTTTTATCATTTATTCGTTAATGGACAGCAGCAACACAATAGAGCAACACATACATATACATATAACAACAAACAGAACAATGAATTAAACAGCTCAACTGCGCTGAGCATGCCCATAACGAAAGGGTAACCAACTCAGCATATGCTGGGTGTAAAACACTCAGCGCTGGTTTTCAGTAGGCCCCCCGCAGTGACACACGGATGAGGGTAGTAGGTAGTAAATAAATAATGTTATTCTATTAAATGGGCGTTTATAAGTGTGTAATAAATAAATAATATACAATGAATATTTTTTGTCACAGAGGATAACATCATTATATTAGTAAAAAATTAATGTCATTAAAAAATTCAATGAGTACCGTATGATGAAATTTTAGATTAAAACTAAAATTATAATGCTACTACAAAGCACTTTAATACAAGCAAGCCTTTTTGTGGAGCAACATGATAACATTCAATAACTTTATATCACTTTTGCAAGTTCTTCTATACCTTTTTGTTATCTGGTTAATCTGTACCAAAAAAAGTAACTTCAACACAGATGCACCTTCAAACTCAACTCACAAAATTTTCATACAGATTTGCGATGAATACACCTACATAAAGTAGGTACTGACGCTGAACATACATAAAAAAACAGACGAATTAATAACCTCCCCTTTTTGGAAGTCGGTTAAAAATCATAACCCTTTCATTTGGCTTCGCCGTAATCGGGTAAAAATGCAAAACTAGCACCCTCCCTATTTGGAAAGTATCCCTAACAAACTTGCCTAGCTATAGAACCGCACCAGAGCTCACGCCTCGCACGTAATAAAGTCAATCTGTACTCTTCGGGCGCTTAATCAAATTGCTTGGTGTTACAACTAGGTGACTAACTTAATTACCAGCTTGACACACTTAGGTCCGAAATAATCCCACGGGGATGTACTATCGGGATAAAAAGAGTATTCTATGTCCTAGTCCAAGTCAAGGTATGTATATCTAAAGGAAGGGTCCGATGCCTTGCTTCGGTAAGTTCCTGCACCGAATCGGGCGGGAGGAAACGCCCGGGTGCTATCACTGTGAGGATAGACCGGAGGACACGGTGGCGCACACGGTGGAGGTGTGCCCCGCTTGGGTGGAGCACCGCCGTGTCCTCCGCCACCTCCTTCTGCGAAGCAGTCATGCTAGCGAAGGAGGTGGCGGAACAGGACAGGGAGATATACGTCCCGGCCGCCGCGGGGGACGCCCCGGGCGTCGGGGGCCACGTGGTGGCTTCCGGCCGCCGTAGGCGCGGGCCTGTGGACGGGGAGCTATGGGCTAGCTCGCCGTCCGTCCGTCTTATGACGACAGGCCGTGTCGACGGCGCGTTCGTGTTCCACGCGCGCCTCAAAGAGAGTCAGCAACAGTGAAGGGTCCGTCCGCAAGGGCCGAAGCCTGCCGGGGCTGCGGGACTATTCGAAAGAGAAACCGTGGCCCCGGAACACAAAGGGCGATGAAGGAACATGGATGGGTTTTAGTCAGTAAAAGTCTGACACTCCCTCCTGCTCAGCCCAGAGCGGAAGAAGTCATTTGATAATTTCCCATCCTAAAAAAAAAAAAAAGGGTCCGATGCCTGCCGGGGCCGCAGGACTGTTCGAAAGAGATCCGTGGCCCCGGAACACAAAGGGCGATG